>CM031943.1:7341696-7769196 GCA_018749465.1 Paracanthobrama guichenoti
GTATAGGAATGTGATGCATATAGAAAAACAAGTCCAAATATGGTACTCTCCTTGTCCACCATCCAGGCTCTCCTTGAGCTCCTGAAGACCCTTAACAGAAACCTATTCCTTACAGGGATGGGTCCCATATGTTAAATATAGGAACATAGAGAATACAGCTTCCACACACAGGAGAAAACCTTCTGTCCCATTTCTTTCAATGCTGAGACCAACATAAAATCTATCAGTAGTGTATAATGCATGGAGCGAAGAGGATGTCTACCCAATATGTTAATCCTGGGGATTTACATACAAAATGTCAGCTCTCTGACATTTGCTGTCTGATGTCACAAAGTCACATGCACCTGTGACCTACACTGCAACAGCACAAACAGGCTTATATTGCTCTAATAAATATAATCACAGTAAATATTCTATAAATATATACTAATATACTGCATTAAATATACTAATAAATAAGACAATGTTCAGAAAAGGCAGAGCTGAAAGCCAAAATAATCATGTCTCTTATTCACTCTCAGATAAATGGAAATAGACAAAGCACTTTGACTGCCTTCAGACTTGCATAAACAGTGTTTGTGTGGAAAATGTCGGTGCTCTGAGATGGCCGCATGTATTACAATCCCTGCTTTTAATATGCAATGCATGGAAACTCACCTCTGACGTGATGAGCTCATGAAACAGTTGTTTGAAGTGTTACTGACCTCAGGATGCACTTTCTGTTTAGTTAGGCTTAATGATGCTTAATGACAAGCAAGCAAATAATGCTGTTTTGATCATTTTACGTATTCAACAGTTTTCACATGCAAGGACACCAAGATGGAACATGACTAATTAAGCTCATTAAATAGGTAATTTCCCAAGTTACATGGTGCTCACTGCAGAGCCAAATGACATCCAGCTCGTAATAGGTGGATCTTGACCAAGTCCAGCTCCATCTCTGTGGACCAAATGGGTGGAGTTATGTTTAGCGATAGGGCTATGGGTAGGGTTGGGGTGTGGTTGGACCGTCTAGCTCCACCTATTACGTCCAGCGAGGGGGAACTGGACGTCAAGTTCCACCCACTGGCTCTACAGTGAGCAGCTTCTCTAATTTCCTGGAGTCTTATGAAAGGTCAGCCAATACACCAAGATCGAGAAGATTAAATATTAGACATCAAATAACAGGCTTGTTCACACATTAGTTCAATAATTAACCCTGGTGTCAGATAAGCATATTTACAGGGCAGAGTAAAAAAAATCTATAGTTTGCCAAACCACACCTACAAGAATCAGGCTCAGAAATCCTGATTGGAATAGCATAAGCTAGCACACTATTACCATACTCTATCCTGCAAATTCAAAACTCTCTCTATTTTTTTTTTTTTTTTTAACAGAACAAAGTATGCAGCAATAAACTTTGCTTTCCCTGTGGGGAAAAAATGTGGCATAATAGGAGTTACTTTGAAACAATTTCCACTTTGAAATTTAACAAATAATTACTAAGGAACAGCAATAAATAACACATGGAGCTAAACATGGAATAGTAGACTGAAATAGTCTTGTCTTGTTTGTTTTATTTATCTTCTGATAAGGTCACGCCTGATATGGGAACAGTTATGGGGACTTTGGAGGAGGCTCACACCATTTCATATTTTTAAATGAATAGATTATGATCCACAAATACATGTAAAGAGATTTTAAAAGAATTTGAAGAATATACACAAATATATTTCACACACACACACACACACACACACACACACACACACACACACACACACACACACACACACACACACACACACACACACACACATAATAATAATAATAATTAAATTGACAAATTAATGAAATGAGATTTGCCAATTTACTTATTTTGTTTCAGCAACCACAAAAGTTAGGTTAGTAATTTCTATACTAGAATAATATACTGCTTCTAAACTATAGACAGAAACCATGACTGAACCCATATATTTGCATATCACAAGTGTTTCACAAAACAAACGTGTTTTATGGGAAAAAAACTTTTGCACGAGATGAATGAACGCCAGCAGTTTGCGCCCCGAGTCTTTCCTGTGGCCCCTAGCTGACCTTTTGAAACTCTACAACACAGAACCCCACGCGTCACGTCACTCGTTTCCATTGGCTACAACTAGTGCTAGCCTACGTATGACGCATTCAGTTAATATAAGGGCAGCATCCTTGTCTCTTGTCAACACTCACCGACATTAGCACGCTCAGAGCATTAGATTTATATGTTATTCAATCCTTGCGCATTACAAATATCTTCTTGCAGACTATAAGTTATAGAATTAAAGACTGAAGGAATATGTCTTTGCTGGTGCGGGAGCACCGGACTGTGCGCTTTGTGTTTCTGGGCGCCGCCGGGGTCGGGAAAACTGCCCTGATCACCCGCTTCTTGCAGGATCGCTTCGACTCCAAATACACGCGCACGGTGGAAGAGCTTCACGCGCTGGAGTACGACACGGACGGCGCGAGGGTGCGCATTGAGATCTTGGACACGAGCGGCAGTTATGCCTTCCCAGCTATGCGCGCTCTGTGCATCCGAACCGGGGACGCGTTTGCGCTTGTATACGCCGCCGACGAGCCAGACTCCCTGGATGAGGTGCAGCGACTCCGTGAGGAGATTCTGGAGTTGAAAGGGGAGAAGTTTACTGGCATCACGGTGATAGAGAACAAAGCGGACCTGGGCAGTCGGAGTCGCCAGGCCACTGCTGAGGTGATGCGCGCGGTGGAAGAGGACTGGGGCGCGGGGTTCGTGGAGACGTCCGCGCGCACCGGCGAGAATGTCAGAGGTGTGTTTCGGGACTTGCTTCAACAGATGAAGTTACCGAGCCGCGTGAGCCCGGCACTGCGCAGACGGACGCAGACAATGGCCAGAGAGCTTACAGAGACGCGGAAAAAAACTCCAATGAAGAAGAACAACAGCTGCATCTTGTCTTAATGGACTTTTACGTGACGTTATATATTGTTATGCATCATACTGATGCTTGAGTGATCTGGATCAAATAGACTCCACATAAATGTTGGACAATTGAGGGTCACTGGATGTTGATGCTTACAGTTAAATAACCATAAACTGTTCAGTGTCTGATCTCTCTAACTGAGAGCAAAAGCCATCTTTAATGAGTAAATAAATGAAAATTATGTTCCAATCAGTTTGTGTTCTTCTCTGCATACTCCAGCTTTGTGACTTAGGCTACTAGATAAGTACAACACACAACCAAGTTGTGCATGCAACAGACTTGTTTAACCCATGAATGAAGGAGAAGCATATTTTATGTTCATTAATTTGACAACGTTATCTTGAGTCTAGGTCAGATCAGTGACAAAATGTCTCAATAGGCTATAAGTGTTTTCTGCACCTTGCTGCTCTGATCCCAACAGATAGAAAACAGCACTCTGTGCATTTAACTTCTAGAACATGTGAAGGGTTTTGCTACATGTGCTGAATGACCTGACCTTCCTTCAGGAAATAAAGTCAGCTCTGCACCTTACAGATGGTATTTTTTCATCAGTAGGGCTTTATCAGTCTGTGTGCTCATGTCTTTGCATGACTCAACACAATGTCACACCCTTTCTTTGCTGTGGGATCAGGCATGATATGGCGCACATGGGCTCTGCAAATCATCATGTCCTTAATGCTCCAAACAATTAAAACAGTGCGTTATAGTAGCCAATGAGTTCAAACATAAAGTTTGTGGTGTATCAAAGGGATAGTTCACACAAAAATGAATGTCATGTCGTTTCAAACCCGTAAGACTTTTGTTCATCTTCGGACCACAAATGAAGATCTTTTTGATGAAATCTGAAGGCTTTCTGTCCCTTCATTGACAGCTACACAACTGCCACTTTGATGCTTCAAAAAGTTCTTAAAGAGATCGCAAAAATAATCCATATGAATTGAGCGGTTCATTCTTGTGCTAAGCATCATGTTTGAGCTTCCGCAAGAACCAATGAGGTTCATTCTCGTGTTACGCAGCACGTTTGAGCTTCCTCAAGAACCAATGAGGTTCATTCTCGTGTTACACAGCACATTTGAGCTTCCTCAAGAACCATTGAGGTTCATTCTCGTGTTACACAGCACATTTGAGCTTCCTCAAGAACCATTGAGGTTCATTCTCGTGTTACGCAGCACGTTTGAGCTTCCTCAAGAACCAATGAGGTTCATTCTCGTGTTACGCAGCACGTTTGAGCTTCCTCAAGAACCAATGAGGTTCATTCTCGTGTTACACAGCACATTTGAGCTTCCTCAAGAACCATTGAGGTTCATTCTCGTGTTACACGTTTTTGAGCTTCCTCAAGAACCAATGAAGTTCATTCTCATGTTACGCAGCACGTTTGAGCTTCCTCAAGAACCATTGAGGTTCATTCTCATGTTACGCAGCACGTTTGAGCTTCCTCAAGAACCATTGAGGTTAATTCTCGTGTTACGCAGCACGTTTGAGCTTCCTCAAGAACCATTGAGGTTCATTCTCGTGTTACGCAGCACATTTGAGCTTCCTCAAGAACCAATGAGGTTCATTCTCATGTTACGCAGCACGTTTGAGCTTCCTCAAGAACCAATGAGGTTCATTCTTGTGCTATGCATCATGTTTGAGCTTCCGCAAGAACCAATGAGCTTGGTCTAGTGATAGCCAGACTACTTAATTTGTGCTCCAAAGGTAAACGAAAGTATTACAGGTTTGGAATGACATGAGGGTGAACTAACCCTTTAAAGGTGCAGTAAGCAGTTTCTGAAAAAAGCACAACAACACACTTGTAGCCAATCAGCAGTAGGGGGCGTGTCCACTCATGATGGGGAGGAGAGAGAGTGAGCCAGAGAGAGATTTGAAGATAGACTGTAGAAAGAGAGATGGCTGAGAGACATTACAAAAGAGAAAAGGTCAGAGGAATATCACTGGGGGAAAAAAGTGTTATGATCAGGCAAGAGCTCTATACCCGCGTTAATATTAGAAACGCTTTCCAGCGCTGGAGAGACCTAAGTGGGAAGGCCTGAAAATGGATGCTGAGGTTGCATTGTTTCTGCTCCATACTTGAGTAACAGTTTTGCTGTTTCAAAGAACCAAGATATGCTGTTGTTGTAATGTTAGCTAGAAAGGACAGTTTTGTAACAACCAGCTCTTGCTTGTTTTTACTAAACTGTATGTTCATTTTTTGTTCTTTCTTGTCATTCGTTCGTCATCTTCACTTTATTTTTCACAAAGCATTATTTTGCTAAATATGATAAAGAGAATGAAGTGAATGTAGGGGTGTGTTTGTTTAGGTTGATTTCAGATATCATCAGTGTTTCTCAGAAAGCGTTTACTGCACCTTTGAGGCCTGTTCACACCAAAGACAATAACCATAGAGATAATGATAAATATAACGATAACGGCACAGTGAAATGTTTGTTGGAATCACTTTCAGAATTAGTTTTCCAGTTAATGAACGATAATAACAGTGACAGCCAATCAGAATCCATCTTGATTTAAAGAGCTTAAGCATTTACAATAAACAGAATGATATCATGCGTAGGTGTGGACGCTAATATAGTTATTATATTGTTATAGTTATCGTTCTTGGTGTGAAGTGTGAATGGGCCTTTACTGTTATTTCTTATTTGGAATCGACCCCAGTTTAGAAGTTTTCAATGCAGAGCCTTGCTTCCTTTCTTCCTTCGTAACCTCCAACAAATAATTTCCAGTTTCATACAATATTTATTTATAAACCAATAAGACAATGTAAAATGGAGTAGCTATGAGCAAAAATAATATTTTTATTAGTTAGTCCACGGTTATTACAAAAAAAAATAAAATGTGGTAAAAACTGCTGCTAAATATGCCAGCTACAGTCATATCTGTGTTGGTACATAGTAATGAATGACCCAAAGAAAAAATGATTATGCGTAGGTGGCAGTATTTTGGAACTGTTTAATTTAGCCTATTTATAATTTATTCAGCTTTCAAGGAGGCTTACATATTTTATGCAAAACTTAAGTACTTCCTTTCTCACTGCAACCATTCAACCCACCTTTTTATATATGCTAAAATGATCTAACTGCCATGACAACCTATTAGAGAGACACTTGTGCTGTTTTAAAAGTAGTGAATGCGTGCATTTGTGAATGAACTATAGACCGGAGGAAGTCGTGACACGTGAGTGCCAGAATGGAAAAGCTTTCATGAAAAACAGTAAACAACCTTATTAGGAAACACTTTACAGTATTCACAAAGACACAGACATACACTCAAAAAAGCAGCTAATCTAAGTCAGGTCTTCTCTTTATGGGCTGATTAGCTATTTGAAAAAAACAAAAAAAAAAAAAAACATTTGCATATAATTTATCTTTTCATATGCATTCATGAATGCTATGGAAAAAGATATGTTAAGTCTGTGAGAAATAACTGACGATCCTGGTACTGTATGAGACACTAATAAATGCTAAAATGGTCCAATATTGTAATATATTGTATTGTTTGTTGCTGCTCACTGACCTTATAACTGTTTTGGTTTTGTGTCTCAAGGGCACTCTTTCTGTTTATCTCTCTTTCTCTCCTTCAGAACCTACACACACACACGTGTACAAACATACAACGTGTACAATGATAGGTGACACTGTACTATTTTTTCCCCTCCACAATCAAAACTGTGCCCTTATTTGACCATTCTCATACACAAACATGTACAAAGATACACAAAGAAAAAAAACACATGGGATAACTGTAGCAAGGTACTGACATTCAAATTTACTTTTCGAGATTAGATACGTATGAATGAATGTGTATAAACAAAAACCCAAAAGTGCACGTGGCATGATTAAACAAATGGAATAATGTACAAAACCAAAGGATTAGCTGTAGGCCTATATTATGAGCAAATAATATACAGTAACATATCACTAGTCTTGTCCACAATTAAACTGCTTACAATTTAATATAGATCATTTACATTTAATTTTTTTTCTTTTCTTATTCATGAAAAAAAAAAAAAAAATAAGTACAAATATCGTATATAACAACAGGAACACTGTCAGAAAAAAAAGGTACAAACCCGATTCCAAAAAGGTTGGGACACTGTACAAATTGTGAATAAAAACAGAATGCAATGATGTGGAAGTTTCAAATTTCAATATTTTATTCAGAATACAACATAGATGACATATCAAATGTTTAAACTGAGAAAATGTATCATTTTAAGGGAAAATAAGTTGATTTTAAATTTCATGGCATCAACACATCTCAAAAAAAGTTGGGACAAGGCCATGTTTCCCACTGTGTGGCATCCCTCTTCTTTTTATAACAGTCTGCAAACGTCTGGGGACTGAGGAGACAAGTTGCTCAAGTTTAGGAATGTTGTCCCATTCTTGTCTAATACAGGCTTCTAGTTGCTCAACTGTCTTAGGTCTTCTTTGTCGTATCTTCCTCTTTTATGATCGCCAAATGTTTTCTATGGGTGAAAGATCTGGACTGCAGGCTGGCCATTTCAGTCCCCGGATCCTTCTTCTACACAGCCATGATGTTGTAATTGATGCAGTATGTGGTCTGGCATTGTCATGTTGGAAAATGCAAGGTCTTCCCTGAAAGAGACGACGTCTGGATGGGAGCATATGTTGTTCTAGAACTTGGATATACCTTTCAGCATTGATGGTGCCTTTCCAGATGTGTAAGCTGCCCATGCCACACGCACTCATGAACCCCATCCCATCAGAGATGCAGGCTTCTGAACTGAGTGCTGAGAACAACTTGGGTTGTCCTTGTCCTCTTTAGTCCGGATGACATGACGTCCCAGTTTTCCAAAAAGAACTTCACATTTTGATTGGTCTGACCACAGAACAGTTTTCCACTTTGCCACAGTCCATTTTAAATGAGCCTTGGCCCAGAGAAAACGCCTGCGCTTCTGGATCATGTTTAGATATGGCTTCTTTTTGACCTATAGAGTTTTAGCCGGCAACGGCGAATGGCCTGGTGGATTGTGTTCACCGACAATGTTTTCTGGAAGTATTCCTGAGCCCATGTTGTGATTTCCATTACAGTAGCATTCCTGTATGTGATGCAGTGCCGTCTAAGGCCCGAAGATCACGGGCATCCAGTATGGTTTTCCGGCCTTGACCATTACGCACAGAGATTGTTCCAGATTCTCTGAATCTTTGGATGATATTATGCACTGTAGATGATAATAACTTCAAACTCTTTGTAATTTTCTCTGAGAAACTCCTTTCTGATATTGCTCCACTATTTTTGGCCGCAGCATTGGGGGAATTGGTGATCCTCTGCCCATCTTGACTTCTGAGAGACACTGCCACTCTGAGAGGCTCTTTTTATACCCAATCATGTTGCCAATTGACCTAATAAATTGCAGATTGGTCCTCCAGCTGTTCCTTATATGTACATTTAACTTTTCCGGCCTCTTATTGCTACCTGTCCCAACTTTTTTGGAATGTGTAGCTCTCATGAAATCCAAAATGAGCCAATATTTGACATGACATTTCAAAATGTCTCACTTTCAACATTTGATATGTTCTCTATATTCTATTGTGAATAAAATATAAGTTTATGAGATTTGTAAATTATTGCATTCCTTTTTTATTCACAATTTGTACAGTGTCCCAACTTTTTTGGAATCGGGTTTGTACATTGCTGTCACCGGGGCGGTACCCTAAGGTACAAAACCGAAAAGGTACTGATACGCACTTTTAAAGTACTGATTATGTACCTTTAAGGTACTAGGGGTGAGTAAGGTACACAGATCTACCTTTTCACTTGTGCACCTTAGGGTACCGCCCCAGTGACAGCACTGTACCTTTTTTTCTGAGAGTGAACAATGGAAAACAAGACATAGCTTATATCAGGGGTTTTCAAACTGTATGATGCCGCAAGGACCCCCAAATATGATGAACCTTTTATGAGGGACCCCCTTCCTACAATCCATCTATATATTAATATCTGAATATAAAACGATTTTTGGCATAAAAGAAAAATGGATAGTTTTGAGCCATACAGTGTAGTGTTGGCCATTGCCACAAACCCGTGCGACTTTTATGTATGAAAAAACATTTAAACTGTTAGATAAATAGTAAGAGTAAGTCAATTGTTTGTTATAAATCAACATCTCAGGAAAATGTTATGGGGTTTTATAATCAAAATTTATTTTAGGTTTATAATCACTTTCTGTTACAGAACAGGGCATTGATTTCATAAATGTCCACTGTAGAAGACGCCGCCAGGACTTAAATCATGTTTATTAGGCATTTTGGAGACATAACAAGTGAATAGGGAAAGAAATAACATATCAATATTCATATGAAATATTAGATATTATTATGAAAATGTTGCCAACTATTACTCCCATTATTACACTTCTTTTCTCATTGCATGCTGCACCAAGAACACATTAATATGCAAATTAGATGCAGTGTATGGATAGATTGCATTGAATGGGAAAATCCAAGCATGCCCATTTTACCCACATATTGCATAAAGTAAAATGGTATATCAATGCATTTCGTTATATCTTTCATAACAGTTCAGAATCATCTTTAAACAAAGTTTGTTTAAAAAAATCCTGAAACCTAAAACGTGATTTTGCAATTGTTTTTGCCTATACGTGTAATTTCATGTCATTTTATTTTTAAACAACTCCTGGTGTCAACTACAGAGGACATATGAATATGAAAATATACTTTTAAAAAAATCCATTTGTTTCTTGTGCTCTAAACAATGTAATGACATGAAAAAGAATACTCAATTAAAAAAATAAATAAAAATTCTGGGTCAGAGGAGGTTAAAACAGACCTGATAACTATTTTACGATGCTTCCCAAAGTTAAATATCCAGAGAGAACACAAATAAAGTTTTTCAGAGCGTGCACGCGGAGTCCCATGATACTTCACTGTGTTTGGTCAGAATTTAAATCCCAGCAACCAATCAGAAGCGGAGATAACGAATCGAGCACAATTCAAAAAGTAGCAGCTATTCACTGCATTCCCATCAGAGCAGCTGGCCGACGCACCTCATTTATGCCCGTTTAAATTTCAGTTTTATCAGCGAAATCCGACCAATGCGTTGTTTCGTGCGGTGAATATAAAGCTTTTAGATATAATACAGTGAGTGTTCATTGTGGGATTTTTAGTTATTAAAGTTATTGTTTGAATGTAGTTTTCGGTGCTCCGTAACGGATGTGGAAGATTGGCGAATTGTGTGCTGTTTCGGGATAAAGGAGCAAGAAACTTCGCCTCGGTTATTTATTTTTCAAGACTCTAAGGTGCCTTATTTTACTCAAATCATCTTGTGCAACGATGAGTGCTGGAATTGCAAAGACGGCGAAGCCACCGGCTCACGTCGATCCCAAATCTGCTCCCCTGAAAGAGATTCCCGATATTCTAGTGGATCCCAGAACCTTGAAGAGATACATGCGTGGACGCTTTTTGGGAAAGGGCGGATTTGCGAAATGCTACGAAATCACAGATATGGACACAAAGGAGGTTTTCGCAGGGAAAGTGGTGCCGAAGTCGATGCTGCTGAAGCCGCACCAGAAAGAGAAAATGAGCACAGAAATCTCCATCCACAAAAGTCTCGATAACCCGCACGTAGTAGGATTTCACGGGTTTTTCGAGGATGATGACTTCGTGTACGTGGTGTTGGAAATCTGCCGGAGAAGGGTAAGAACAGGGAAACCGATTTGAAAACAGACCGTCAACGGTCAGTGTTCCTGTCACAGGCCGATAGTATGTTACAACGCTTGAGGTTTTAACCCATTAATCGAATTAAATCCTATTAAGATTAACTTAAGATACTCATTTTATTCTTTCGAATATCAATTGTTTATTCACTTTAATAATGTACAGTTACGGTATACTAAAACACTTTCTACTCACGTATGCCGCTAGTGGATTTTAAACTGGCGGATGTGACGTCAGTGGATTTTGTGTTTCTCGGAAATATTGTTAGAAAAAACGTTGTTTCCATCAATTTTTTTTTTTTTTTTTAATGTAGATTTATGCGTATATTCTGTCAATTCATATAGTTTTCTAATCCTACCAGATAAAGAAATTATGAAAAATGGCAAATTGTTGTTTGATTCCTATTTGATAGAATTCTGTGAGAACATTGCGTGTTGTAAATTGAGTTTGTTTAAACTTTCCGCCTGCTCTAGATTTTGGTGCTTGATTTCTTTCTTTCCTTAGTCACTACTTGAACTGCACAAGCGGAGGAAGGCAGTGACGGAGCCTGAGGCCAGATACTTCATGCGCCAGACTATCCAGGGTTGTCAGTACTTGCACAACAACCGGGTCATCCACCGTGATCTCAAACTAGGGAATCTGTTTCTCAATGATGACATGGACGTGAAGATCGGTAAGCAAGCAATGGTTCTTAGCCTTTTTTCTTCCACCTCCTGATTTAAAAAAAAAAAAAAAAAAAAATTCTTTGTATTTCTCTCTCTTTAGGTGACTTTGGTTTGGCCACTAAGATTGAGTTTGATGGCGAGAGAAAGAAGACCTTGTGTGGCACTCCAAACTACATCGCCCCAGAGGTGCTCTGCAAGAAAGGCCACAGCTTTGAAGTAGATGTATGGTCGCTGGGATGCATTCTGTAAGTCCCGCATTGATTTTACATATCTGGAAGCATTTTCATAGCATTTATTGGCTTCTCCTTGCACAATGATTTTGTATAATTGTGCATGTGTGGTTGATAACTGAGGTTATGTCCATCAGATACACATTGCTTGTTGGAAAGCCACCATTTGAGACATCCTGTCTGAAGGAGACCTACATCAGAATCAAGAAGAATGAGTACACCGTTCCTAGAGTAAGTATCTTTGCTTCAGTCCAAAGGTTACCCCCCAAGGTAAGTAATTTGTGAATCTGGTCTGTGAGAATCTGATTGGTTTTGTCTTGTTTAGCACATTAATCCAGTTGCTGCTGCTCTGATTCGCCGGATGCTGCACGCTGACCCTACACTTAGACCTTCTGTGGCAGAGCTGCTGGCCGATGAGTTTTTTACCTCCGGTTACGCGCCTCTGCGGCTGCCCACTTCCTGTCTCACTGTTCCTCCCAGGTTCTCCATTGCCCCCTCCAGTCTGGATCCTACCCTCCTTCGCAAACCCCTCTCGTCACTTAATAAAGGTATGTATATAGACGAATCCATGTTTAAAGTGCAAATTGTATTTTGGCACACCTGCTTTGTGTTGGATTTCAGGTTGTTTTTTTTTCCCCCCTTTTTGATTATCCTGTCACTTTGAAATAGTTAAATGGATGCCTGTGTGCTTCTGTGTACAGGAACAGACAGTCCCATTGAGAAAATGGGGAAAATGGAGCAGCCACAAAGGGAAGATCTTCAGCAAAGGTCAGTTTTATCGGTGTAAACATTGGAGCTGTTTAAAGGGTTAGTTCACCCAAAAATTGTCTGTTTCAAAAGTTCATAAAAATGGTAACTAATCCATATGAATTGAGTGGTTTAGTCCAAGTTTTCTAAATAGACTTGTTTTTTTTTTTGTTTTTTTTTTTATAAATGATGAACTGATTGAATTTAGGCTTTTATTCGTATAAACCTCAACCGAACCTGCTTGTATGTGCGAGAAGTGTAATTGGTTCTTCCAGAAGCTCAAATGTGCTGCGTAACACGAGAATGAACCTCATTGGTTCTTGAATGTCAAGCAAACATGCTTAAGCTTCTGTTTATCATAACTGATGTGTGCGTTAATGTTTATATGTGAATAAAAGCCTAAATTCAATCTGTTCATCATACAAAGCGATTGAGTCTCTTCAGAAAATTTCATATGGATTAGTTTTGCCATCTCTTTATGAACTTTTTGAAGCGTCAATGTGGTAGTTGCGTAGCTCTCAATGGAGGAACCGAAAGGTTGCGGATTGCATCAAAAACATGAGTAATGACAATTTTCATTTTTGGGAGAACTATCCCTTTAAATCTCGTTCTAGTCCATTATAAATTCAGTACATTTGTATTCAATGGATTTACATCACAAAATGATATATTTTGCACAGGGATGGAGCTGAACATGACTCCAACCTAAGTGACATGCTGCAGCAGCTGGCCAGTGTCAACACCGCCAGGCCTTCTGAGAGAGACTTTATTAGACAAGGTAACATGGATTCTCTGTGTCTTGCAAGTGCAGAGCTGTTGCTATATTTTAATGCTTGTATGATGGCAGAACTCAAAGTATACTTGATGCTTTTATACATTTAAAGCCAAACAAAGTGAAGTGGTGTTTGGTTAGTTTAAAAGTTATACATGCTCAACTATTGTCAGGCATAATGCAATGGTTTTTTTTCTTCTTCTCCCCTTTACAGAGGAAGCTGAGGACCCTGCATGTATTCCTATCTTCTGGATTAGTAAATGGGTTGACTACTCTGACAAATATGGTCTTGGTAAGACACCATGCTAACACTGATTATATTGAAGTCAGAAGTCAAATTGGATTTTATTTTATTGGTAATTCACCAACATTTTAGCAAATAAATGCATGGTAGAAACTGCAAAAAAAAAAAAAAGTTACAACTTAAACCATCTCAGGACGCAGGATAACCTGACATTTATTGCATTTTCATCTGTGTGCTCTGAGGTGCAAGAAGTTTGTAAAATGCTGTCATGACCGTGGTATAAGCGGGATAATAGCTGGCAAACTGCGTTAAACGATTTGAATGCACTCTGTGGAGGCACCAGCCTAGCAGTGGCCTATCCCTTACATGTTTGTGATTATTACAATTTCTCAAGTTTGGTGTTCATCACAACTTAAGATGGAAACGTAGATTCTGATTAACATGCTCTCCGAAAATACTGCCCTATTTACCGTATGCTACTGTATTTTCCCCCTTCATAGGTTACCAGCTGTGTGATAACAGCGTAGGCGTTCTGTTCAATGATTCCACACGTTTGATCATGTATGCTGACGGTGACAGTCTGCAGTACATTGACCGCAACACAGCGGAATCCTACCTCAGCGTTCGCTCCTACCCCTCTGCACTCTCCAAAAAGGTCTGTCTGCACTGGAAATAATTGAATGCAATGAAAGAGTTATTGTTTTTGGTTATCCAGGATTGTTGACTCTTCTTTTGATGGAGTCTTTTTATTTTCTTTCTTTTATTTGTAAAGATTACACTCCTCAAGTACTTCAGAAATTACATGAGCGAGCACTTGCTGAAGGCTGGGGCGAACATAACACCCCGCGATGGTGATGAACTGACTCGGTTGCCTTACCTTCGTCACTGGTTCCGCACAAAAAGTGCTATCGTGCTGCACCTGAGCAACGGAACTGTGCAAATCAACTTCTTCCAGGTGAGAAACCACCTTGTTTATGGCCCTTTTAAAAAATAAAAAATTGGGACTTCTATTTAATGGTTAAATTTAAATGGTGTAATAAAAAAGAATGTCTAATTGAAATAGTTATGCAATTTAACGAAGTTAAGCAAATTTTTGGGGCCCTATGAAATGCATTTTAATTGTGCATTAATTTAATTCTCAAATTGTGTTCAGTCATTTTTCTGGACTCCGTTTTTGATTTAATCAAATAATTGACAAGCATGTCTAATCAATTGATTTAATAACTTCAACTTATTATATTATTTTTTTAAACAAACGTAGGGCCCTATGAAATGTTTTTGTTTTTCTTCAGAAATTGTTACTCTCTCTGGGTTTAATTTAATAAAAATTTGTCTCGTGGTGGTTATTGTAAGGGAAGGTTTATCACAGAAAAATGTTATCATACTATGTCCACTATAAATGGCATTATGGTGAAAATGGCTTTCTTACCTTTACATGACTGTTCAGAATTTATTTTCTTTTAATTTTCCTCTCCTTTTTGAAACGTTTCGACCCACAATTGGCCTAACGAATGCAACTAGTGGTCAAAAACGATTTATTAAACTTTGGGAGTAGAAATAGTGGTGTGCCGATTATTTTGAATTGTGCTACATTTTTCTTTTGATCGGGCACCTGCTTAGATGTGCGCACACGATGAGTTTACACCCCATCCAAACTTTGATGCATTCTGTGATGCACAGTAAATTTCCATTTGTCTGTCCACGTTTTCCACATCGCAGAAATTATAGGGTCCTACTTAAAAAGGTCAAGTACTGCACCTGGGTACTCGTGACATGTCAAACTAAATGCGGGGGGAGCCAAACTGACACTGAACTCACCATTTTCTCTTTGTACCCTCCAGGACCACACTAAGCTTATTTTGTGTCCCCTGATGGGAGCAGTGACCTACATCAATGAGAAGCGAGAGTTCTGCACCTATAAGATAAGCTTAATTGAGGAGTTTGGCTGCTGCAAAGAGTTGGCCAGCCGTTTGCGCTACGCTCGCAACATGGTGGAGAAGCTCATGGCCTGCAAAAGCACTGCGGCAGCCACTACTTCCACCCGCTAACCCACTGATGTCATAAATTGTATAGCTATGAGGTCCCTATCAATTCTGGTCTCCCTCAATTGAGTCTGAGGGGCTCTTTAAATATTCCAGCAGTGCAACTTGTACAGTTTTCTGGGTTCTACACTATGTATTCCTCCTCTGGATTTGTTGTTTACTCTATCACTTTCTGGGTTGGGGAGTTTGGGACCATGCTAGCTATCTGTATCATGTGACTGCTCTCTTGTACATGTTTTAATGTTTTAGAACTTGTCTGTTTACCTTTTGACTGTTCCTTGTATAAAAGCTTTTGGACATTTAATCTTTTAATTTGTAAGAGAATATTTTAATTGAATTGGTATTCCAAAATAAAGATCCTTTTTTTTTTTTTAGAGAGAATTTGTGATCGTTAGTTGCTGTTAATGAGAAACACAAGTTTATAATTACGAGTTTAATTAAAATGTGTTTTGGAAATAAGTGTTGTTTGAGTCATCATGAAACTGTTTGCTATCTATCAACCTGTAATGTTTCACTCATTACTCTAGATAAACAACCCCACCCACCATATTTGAATAACAATTGATATGAGGTCTACTTCATTTAGTAACCTGAAAAACAATTTCACAAGTGGTTTCTTTAAGATTTACGTGTGGGTGTGTGTATATATATATATTTTTTTTTAGAGTAAAATTAGTTAACGCATGTTTGTTCGGCTTCAGAATTGCTGCTCTGCCATGGAAACCCATTCCATTAAGCTCTTGAGCTAATCTGAAGGCCACATGAAGTTTGGAGGTCTGTAGCTATTGACTGCAGAAAGTTGGTGACTTGTGCGCACTGTGTGCCTCGGCATGCGCTGATCCCACTTTGTGATTTTTACATGGCCTACTGCTGAGTTGCTGTTGTTCCCAATTGCTTCCACTTTGTTATAATACCACTAACAGTTGAATATTTAGTAGTGAGGAAGTTTCACGAATGGACTTATTGCACCAGTGGGAACCTATCATGGTACCGCGCTTGAATTCATTGAGCTCCTGAGAGCGTTCCATGCTTTCACAATGTAGAAACAGTCTTCATATAGGTGCTTGAGGGGTGTTCCAATACTTTTGGCAATATAGTGTATTATTGCATATATCTGCATTAGAGGAATGACTTGATGCCACAAGCATATGTACTTTCTAAACCTATGCTTCGTTTTGTTAAAACAGCATGTGCAAATAAGACTGTGTGAGTGAAGACCATGAGGGTAATTGCAGGTATTTGCACCACTATGAATTGTCACTTAATTGTGTCCTCTTAGTAGTGTTTATTCACAGTCTACTCTTCCTTAAGCTTGCCATTTGCTTCTATCAGTTACCAAGACTACCTGTATTATCATTAAGAGTAACGCTGGCCATCACAAAGCTGACAAATTATTTAAAATATTTTCAGTATATTTGCAAAATAACAGCATATACCGCAACATAATATTATGGACTAGATGGAATATACTTGTTCTGTTAAGAGCTGACATTTATTATGGATCAAATAAAACTGCAAGGAAAAATAAATTGCAAACAAAATGCTTAAAAAGTACCGTTTATTTATTTGTGCACTAAGCAAAAAAACAGTATATCAAGTGTTTTTTTTTGTTTTGTTTTTTCAGGGCTCCAAGTCAGTGTAAAACGTTTAATTGGAACATGTTCATGAAGTTGGCCAATAGTCTGTTGTAGATGCTATAGTAAAATAGCACATGTTTTTGTACATGCACCATGGTAATATAATGATATTTTGGAGTACCTTGTAATTATCACAGTGTATGACCACCTGATACAATCAGTATTTTGTGATGAAAATCCAAAACAAACCTGTTTGCAACGACATTATTCTGAATCAAGTATAACATCTCTTGGTAGTTGCACAGATTTTTTGTTTGTTTGGTAAAACATAGTATACATTTACTCAACATTTGGTAGAAAAACAAAGGCACTAGTATTTCCACATTTGGTGAATATTTCCAGTGGCAAAAATCCTCAACACTTAATTTATAAAAATAATTGTTTTTTTGGTTTTTTTTAAAACTAGCAGTATAAAACTAGTGTACAGCTGGCAGTAAAAATACTTCAATGAAACACCATATTAGTGTTTTAAAGCTGTAACATCAAGAGATGAGGATGAAACGGCATGTGTGGTAGTCTGTAAAAGATCCATAAATGTAGCATGAATCTGCAATTAAAACCACAAAGGGGAGAAAAAACAGTCCCAATTTACCTGAATCACACAAATACATGTATAGGACACTTGGTGTACAATATGACACAGAAAAAAATATTTTTTTGTCCACGAATTATCAAAGATCTTCATATATCTGCAAATATCAATGGATGTTGATCATTCTTTTAGCACGTAACCTGGCTAAAATAATAGTTCACCCAAAAAATATATATTCAAAATATATACCAAAATATTCTGTTTATGCTCGTTTATGTCTGTTTTGGCTTCAGAACACTTTATTATTTATTACTGCACGAGATTTATTATATTTTTAGAGTACTTTTCACCCTTATTGAAACATGAAAGCATCCAATTCACTGTAATCGAAACTTTCTCCTCTTTTGTTTCATGGAAGAAAGTCAGTCATATGACTTTAGAACAACATGAGGGTGAATATGATGACATAATTTTAATTTTGCAGTGAGTTATCCCTTTAAGAAACCATAATACAATACAAAAATACTTTTACCATGCAGAATTCTACCTATTAAGAATATAAGTAGTTGGCTGGAGATTCCGTAATCTTGCGTGTTAAAATCCAGAACTAAAATAAAACATACTGACAGAAAAAATCTATTGGCTGATGTCAGTTTATCAGAAAATATGGCCTTTTTATTTCTTTGCTATTTGGTTCCAGCAGCAAACAA
Source organism: Paracanthobrama guichenoti (assembly GCA_018749465.1). Taxonomy (NCBI): domain Eukaryota; kingdom Metazoa; phylum Chordata; class Actinopteri; order Cypriniformes; family Gobionidae; genus Paracanthobrama; species Paracanthobrama guichenoti. The sequence goes on from CM031943.1 coordinate 7,359,939, forward strand.
TGGCAGCTTTGTAAAAGCCCATTAATACACTACAGTATTAAAGTAACTCACTTGTATATTCTGACCTATAAAACCTGTCTCTATAAAAGCATAGGCATAAAAAAATCAGCAGGCCCATTGAGATGTTTAGGATGAAATGTCCGTAGTGCCCAACAACAAAATGTGCTCACAGTTTTGAATTGTAGATCTATAGTGTTTACTCTAGTCCTCAAGGTCTCCATTTCCTCAAGCTCCCTATTTTTCCTCTTCAGTCCAGTGTAGGAACAAACAATGTCTCTGTGGCTGTTTAGTGGTGGTAGTATGGGTGAAACAGTCTCTCAGGGGCACAGATGCTAAGCGCTGAATGTGTGTGAAGCAGTAACCGGGGGAAACGGGAGGTAAAATATACCACAAAACCATCAGGGACTTCACCAAGAGCTATCTGAACCTCTGATGGGAGTTCATGGTAATGATGTTTCTGTTGAAAAACATTAGAAGAGAGGTTATTATATTATATTATATTATTCAAAAGTTTGGGGTCATTAAGAGTTTTATTTACACTGCACATTTTAGAGTGGCCTTTTACTGTGGCCAGCCTAAGGCACCCCTGTGCAATAATCATGCTGTCTAAACAGCATCTTGATATGCCACACCTGTGAGATGGATGGATTATCTCGGCAAAGGAGAAGTGCTCACTAACACAGATTTAGACAGATTTGTGAACAATATTTGAGAGAAATAGGCCTTTTGTGTACATAAAGTGGGGGCAAAAACAAAAGTATTGCGTTTATAATTTTGTTCAGTGCATTTTTTTTTCCGCAAAAAGGCTATGTGAGGCTAGAGCTGATTTTATTGAAAATGTGTATTTAACGCAGTCATCACTAGTAGAATGGAACACTAGTGGATGGATTGTTTTGAGCATGAGAAACAGTAGGTTACTGTTAATGCTGTTTGAGTGCATAATCTTTTTGGCTTTTAGTATGAATATGTTAGCCTTACTGTTATCTATAAGCTAGTGTGCTCCAAAACAATGACAAAATTAGCATTTAGAAGATATAGCATTCAAAACGTAGTCTCTCACTTCCGCCAATATGGATAAATGAACATCACTCTGCACTTCAGCTTTTCATCAGATTTTCTGTCAAATCAAATGCTCTCTAGAATCTAAAGCGTCCCGGCCCCTACATTATAAATAGACAGTAAAATTGGTCACTTGTTCACACATTTATTGTTTTTACATGTTCTACATGGTGAATGGCACATAATGCACTGCATATGGGATAGGCAACGATTTAGTGTAAATATGCTTTCCATTGGGGTGAATGAAGTCTAGTTTCACGTTAGTGTCACGTGACCAGCGCGCACACAGACTGCTCCTGTCCAGAGACATGATAGCACAGAGCTGATCATATGCATCGGTGCAGACCAGAAAACATATCGGACCCATTTCAATTCAGCACAGACTGCTGTATTTTAAAGTGATATGGAGGATATTAGGAGGAGAAGCGGTTAGACCTGGCATTAGAAACAGCACTGGTGATTACATATTAAGTCTAAAAGGGGAATTATTACACTTATGCTGTCATAAGCTGTCAAATGCGTCTTTACTGAGCTCAACAGCTCTGGCTGAGCTGAGAAGATAAACAAAATGCTATTGGCTATTTTAAAAAAGGGGAGGAGCTGCTCGATATTGTCTTTCTGTTTCAGTGAAAATTACATCAACACACTGAATAACACTGCATGATTCAAGACACTTCAGTGGGCCTTTAAAGGGACAGTTCACCCAAAAGAAAAAATTCTGTCATCATTTACTCACCCTCAAGTTGTTCTAAAGTTTCTTTGTTGAGTAAATGATGACAGAATTTGTATTTTTGGGTGAACTATCCCTTTAACACTATTTATTTGCATATTTTGCACACCCATTTTAATAAACATCGGCTATGTTTCCGTTTTTTCCATCATGGAGTGATTCTCCTTGAAGCTTGAAGCTTGCATTTAGGTCCTCATCACATTTAGTTTTTACTGTATTTTTGATCAAATAAATACAGCCTTGATGAGCATTAAAGACTTCTTTTAAAAACCTTTTAAAAATCTTACTAACCCCAAACTTTTGAATGGTATATATTATATTATATTATATTATATTATATTATATTATATTATATTATATTATATTATATTATATTATTAGAGCAATGTGAATTGTTTTTGTGATTATTGACTGTTGTATGCAGTAGAAACACATTAAAGTTCTAAACACTTACTTTATTTCTCATTGCTCTAAGTAGGTCTCTCACAGAGTTTCCTTTATATGTACGAAATTTTCTAAGATCTGCCAGATGGAAAAAGGTTCATATTAGACATGTAAATTTATAGACATGAATAAACATGGAGTGAAACATTGTTGATTTCATATACAATCAAAACATTTCACATTTTATTCAATATTTCAATAAAATTCTTTAAGAGGCAGTGCTTACCAGCCTGCAGTGGTGCCGAGATGTGCATCCTCCAGTTGGTTCTTACAACAGACCTGCCAGAGTTCTCCAGACGGGCCACTATAGCGCTGTCTGCCGGCTCCTTCTCTATTCTGTCACTGACATCCTATAGCCAAAGAATTAATTCACTTTCTCACTATATCCTTCAACATATTTCACTGAACACACACAAACACACACCTGAAAGAACTGAAGTTGTTTCTCTGGACTCCAGAAGAAGGGATGTTTGAGGATGGACGCTGCTGAAGGACGGGTCTCTGGTTCTGCACTGATCATCCGCTCAATCAGATCTCTGCCAATCACGTCCTCTACAAACACCAAAACAGCCATGAAATCATTAAAGGGATAGTTCACCCAAAAATGAAAATTCTGTCATCATTTACTCACCCTTATGTTGTTCCAAACCTGTAAGAGTTTCTTTCTTCTTTTGGACATAAACAACATGAGGGTGAGTAAATAATTACATTTTTTTTTTCTTCTTTTTTTGCATACAAACAAGTTAAACATTTATTTGACCTAATAAATACCTAAAATGGATCAATAATATTTTGAAAATACAACATTTTTATTATTCATTGACATGGCTGATTTTAGAATTGATTTACTGAAGGGGTCCTATTTAGTTTTTTTAGATTTTCAACTTTCTTTAGTTTGTAATGTTGCTGTTTGAGCATAAAACAATATCTGCAAAGTTAAAGCAAAAAGTTTGTGAACTCCCCAAAAAGTCTTGAGTTTTCTTTCTGGAATGTACACGTCACAATATTCCTCATTTAAATAATTTCTGCCCAAGTTATACGCAATAACGGGGCGAGGCCTGGTTGAGTTGCATTAGTAAACAGCATCGCAAAGTTGTGTGGTTGGAGCGACAGCTCTCGGCCTGTGGTTAGAAGCAGTTTCTTATTTGCATGACGTGGACTTAATAAATCCTTATCTTAAGCAAAATATTCAGTGATATTCAGTACAATCTATATCTTTTATTTTGAATACGTACAAATGTCATTACGTCTTTTAGTTTGTCAAGAGATTTAAAGCACTGCTTTTGGAGAGTGCGCATGTGTGTATGTGCTCTAGTATGCAAGAACGAGCCTGTGCTTAAATCTGGAAGTAAAGCAAAATAACTGAGAAAACTCCACCAATGTGTGACATCATTAATCAACGTGGTTGAATGACAAATTTGCAACAATACGGTTTCGTTGTGACTAGTTTGTTGATTTCTTCAACGATGCATCATACTATGATAGTTACGTAGCGAGTTACGCTGTTGTATGAGATGAGGGTTACTGAAAGACTGGGAAGTTAAGTGCTTCAAACTATGTAAAATGTGGAAATAAGCTGTTTTTTGAAAAATCATGCATGCAAAAAAGCATGAAAGCCTATTCTAGTAGACCCCAAAAACAAAATCAATACTTTGATTAGGTCCCCTTTAAAAAACACTTCTTAATCAGCCAAAAATAGTTATTAGTTGTTGCCAATAATTTCAAAATGACCTAATTAATTGGCCATTTGTTCATAAGCTGGACACTTCTGAAAAAGAGAGAATACAAGCACATTAAAGCATGCACACAAACCATGTATATCCTCCATAAAGTGATCGAGGTTATAGACTCCAGTGAGGATATTAGATTGACGCCGCAGAGTGTCACCAAACGGATGCTGTCCTTTGGACGTCACATAATAAAACACACATCCGGCAGAAAATATGTCCACTGCACTTGTCTAAAGAGATAAAAAAATAGAGGCAATAAGAAACAATGCAATGAATTACAATGAAATATATGAATATATCTTATTAAGTTTTTAAAATTCAGTCCACCACAGTATCTGTTTTTTAAACTCAACGTGTGGCGCGTGTGTTTGTATGCAAGTCGTACAGGGTTCCCTTTAGGTGCATTTATGAGTAATTCAGGGGCAATCCAGCCTTCGGTTCCTGGTATTCCAGAGCGTAGGCTGAAACTATGGCGACCATCTGGAAGCTTCTTACACAAGCCGAAATCTGAGATCACTGCCCGGACTCGACCCAATGCCCCCGGGAGAGAGAGCAAAATATTCCGTGGCTTTAAATCCCTGTGAACTGAGTACGAGAGGGTCACGTAATTACAAATGACAGTGGGTTGCATATATGCCGTCACCATCCAGTTACTCATTTAATAAACATCAGTGCAATGCAATACTAGCATCTGCAACTATAATGCATTTTATGTAGTCACAGGAAGGAAGTTATCATTGGAATCATTGCTATGACAACAGTGACTCACCGATGTTGAGGGAGTGAAGGTGAGCGAGGCCACACATCGTCTGGTCCAGCAGAGACACTGGGTTCAGGTTTAAGTAAGGACAGCTTGAGTCTTCCACATACTACAGAAAAACAGAAAAACACATATCAGAGTGCATGAAAACAGATATGTTGTGATACAGTTGATTATACAGACAAAACTGAATACTGAATATTGTTGTATCTTATTTTTTATTGCTATTTTTTCTTGTTTTTTAGAAGAAACATCAAAATCCTTAAATCATCTTTTAAAATGAAGCATTTTGCATATTTGTCAGAGAACGCATCTTGAATATAAGTCCATTTAAGGCAAGTCATTTCACTTGGCGGCCATCTTTGTCAGTCATGTATATTCCCCTTTGAACAGGGAAACATCAAATTCTCAAATTCAAATTGTACAAATTCTCCTCACAAAGCTTACAATTAAACGCTCAAATCGTGACGAAATAACTGCATTTTTCAGGCTGGTCCAGCCAATGCGCATGTGCAATCCTAAGCGCGTGTCTCAGAACACTGATTGTTTTTATAGAAACCGGAGTTTCTAAAGGCAGCTGCATTGACACAATGAGTTCACCAATTGGCGATTGGCTGGTTTATTTAGAAGGATGGACTTATTCCGCCATATTGTGCTTTGCCTTTTATGCCATTCTTAGTAATGTGGCTGCATCTGAAAGCTTAAAATTGTGCTGCCTTCGTAGGACGAATCCAGTGTTAGCTCCTGATCATTTTTTTTTTTTGATATCCCACAATCCTATGCTTTCCATTCTGTGACAGTTGAGTTAAAAACAAAGATGGCATTTGAAGGTTGCAGTTGATGGTCAATTTGTGTGTAAATGTACATCACTTAATGAAATATTTGCTTAGTTTCCACCAAAGCTTTTTCTATTTTGCTGTATCATTAAACCGTTACGCTGCCTCATAAATCTGTCTGAAATCAGTTTCATGAAGAAACCTTCATGTGCAAATGCTGCCTGCAAAGTCATTGAGGCAACAAGTTAGTTCTTGGAAACAGCCTACGATAGATATATGTATATCTAAAGTCTTTGATATGAGTGCATTTTCATTTGTCATATGCAGATGATTTTAAGCAAAGAATCTTCATTTAAAAAATAATAATTTTATTTCCTATTTTCAGCAAGTTTTTGTGATTTAGGCTATTGTTACCTAAAACTATAAAAAAATGTTAATTGAAATAAAATAAATACAAATATTAGATGAAAAAACTTAAAAACATTATTTACTACATACATTACTAAAATTATTAGCTAAATACAAATATTTAAAAACAAAAAATAAACATGACAAACGCACACTAAATTACTAAAACTTAAACAAGTTAAAATCTAAATAAAAAAAAAAAAGGCTAATTCAAAATACTGATAAATACCATAATAGTATATTAATAATACTAAAATAACTATAACAAACCAACATTAATAACTGCATGGTTTTTAAGACAGCCCTAACCCTAAATGCAAAAACAATTAGTTTGAAATGTCCTTGTCTGTTGAAAAACAGATTGTAACCTTTCAAATCTAATTATAAAATTCTCATGTAGACAGACTAATCATGATAAAATAGTGAAAAGTGGAAGGCAAAAAGATTAGAATCACTTGAAACCATTCTATGCGCGCACGCACACACACACACACACACACACACTGAAACGCACCTGCTGGAGTGTGGCGGCACACAGCTCTATGGCTATGTAAGTGAACTGTCTGTCTCGCTCTGTGCAGAAGTAACGGATGACGTTGGGATGCTCGTCTGATTCACGGAGGAGCTGAACCTCTCGCTCTGCAAACTCTACACACTCCGGAAGGATACGCTTTACCGCCACACGCCGACCATCAAAATGACCCCTGTGTGCACAAAACCAGTGAATTTAGGGTAAAGAACAACCAACCAACCAAACCAGTGAACAAAACCAAAATGCTCAATCATAAAATCTTAAAGGGGTACTTCACTGCTTTCAATAAAACTTGGCTGCCTATGCAATAGAATTGCAATTGAAATTTTTTTATTTCATTTTTAAACCGATGCTACCTGACTAGAGAAAACCAGTCTTCTAATCAAATGCGGTCTGCCTTGCTTTAGTAGAAATACTTCTACGCAAACTTTTAGTTATAAGGGTGTCCAGTTGTATTGTTCCTGGGTGCAAGAAATCAAAGAGTAAATGTCTGAGTTACTTTCGGTTTCCAGTGAAGGATCCAGAGCGTTGCAGGCAGTAGCTAAAGGCCGCAAAGAATTGTAAATAAGGAGAAAACGCTGTGATGGAAAATCTGAAAAAACTCCATGTTTGTAGTCAACATTTCAAACTGGATGACCACGAACACAGGCCAAACAGAGGGGAAATAATGAAAGAAACTGCAGTTCTGTCAATTCCGTCTGAAACACCGTCACATACAGGTAAGAAAGCTATTGCCATAGTGTTCCATTTTCACCATGTTGCTGTTTATAGGGTAGACGTAATAGGATAACATTTTCAGTGATAAACCTACCCTTACAATAACTGTTCTGTTAATAACCCTCTGACGATCTGACTGACGGGATACAAAACTGCACAAGTATAATCTGTAGTTTTCACAGAAGCTCTTGATCTGTCAAATGTCCTCTGGATGATGCATTTTGCTTCATCTGGCTGACTTTTGCTAACAAATAAACATAATTTCTCGGCCCAGGTAACACTGAGAACGAGTAAACATTGTTCATTTACATATACTACCGACATTGTGACAATACAAAGCGGGTTGAAAATTGCAGAAGTTAAACTTTAACTTCACAACACAGTATAAGCAAACTAGCATCACAATCCATGAAAACCCACCGGAACACAAAGGTTCCCGCCGTCCCATGGCCCAGCACCTCAGCAGGACTGAAAGAGATTTTACCAACTTCCACAACGTCATGTTGTTCATCTGAAAAATATGAACGCATAAATAACAATGCTATGCACTGGGGAAAGAGCTACGAAATTATACATCTGACTGTAGTTACTCACTTTAAAAACACACAATGAACTAAAATTAGCATTATAGTGAATAACATATAGGTTTGTAAATTAAATAAACTGCTTATTAGATAAATAGAAAAAACAATGGGCCTCATTCACGAAATACAAGCTGATTTTTTTTTTTTTTTTTTTGTAAATTATTTGTAAAATCCTTCTTATAATCAGTCATAGAAACCACCAATTTAATAAAGGATAGCTTTACTTCCTGGATTTAATTGTATTTACACAGAAATTTGTTTTTGTGTTTCATTAATGAGGCTCAGTAGAATAGATTCCGTACTCTGTGATTGGCCGGCTGTTGTTATTGGGGCGGAGTCTTTGCTTGAGAATGGCCGTGTTTGATTGGATGCAACAGAACTAGTCTTCTCTGAATTGCTGTTGTTGTTGTAGGATGATGTTGAGGGTTCTGTGGGAGCGCTCTGATTGGCCATCCCGAGCAGAGGTTGGAATCCATTGGCTCTTCAGACCTCTGGGATATTTTGACAGGCTGATCGAAAAAGAGAACAACAAACACATTTTTTTAAATATTTTTAAGTGCAATTGCTTATATTATCTATGTATAGGTCTATATATTTTAGTGCTGTCGATCAATTAAACATTTTTACTTGATTAATCACACATATTTTCTGTGAATAATTGTGATTAATCACCATTAAAACACTTACATTTGTATTCGTTTTTAAAAGTTTTTAAAGTATTTTAGAATGTAATCATCTCACAGTTAATCTCTTAAAAAAAAATGTTTAAGTATATTTTAAATACTTGACTAATGGCTTTTTAAGAATGAAGGCCAGTATCACCGATACTAATACTGTTACTGATGTCTCTATTTTATTTTCTTCTCACAATTTTAAACATTAATTATAAATTGAAAGCTATCAAATTTTGTATATGTTTTAGGCTTCAAAATATATAACTTTATTTTGTACTTTATATTTAATATTTAACTTTATATATAACTTTTAATTTAAGTGAACTAAAAAAACAAAAACAATCCTCACATCCCACACCCATAATAAATGTCTAACAGGTAGGAAATATAGTACACATATTGAATAAAATTATCAAACAGTCTGCACTGCTTTAATTATAAATCAAATACAGATTAATCCTTTTAATAAAGCTACAAACGTTCTTAGCCAAGAGTAATCTTCTCTGTTACCTTTATTCTTTGATGGTGCTTTGATTAGTGGTTCCTGTCACTTTAAGATCTGCCGCTGCTGTAGGCTACATAATGCGGATCTCACACGCCTCACATTCTTTATGTTCATTTAACTTAAGACTTTATTTAACTCATTTAAGACTGCTCTTATGAGGATACTCAGCAAAACTGACATTTTGGCATAATTCTGTGTGTTAATGTTTGTTAAAGAGAACGCAAAAAAGTGCGAAAGAGAACACGATTCTGGTGCATGTCTTTCTGTGCGTTGTGTGCGTATGTGTGCAGGACATTCACAGACAGCGAGAACTCTTTTGACTTGTCGTGCTTGAATGGTTTAAAAGCATTTGCATGAATAAGAGCATGATCATATACTCTATCTAGCTCAAGGATGACAGAAACAAACAGATGCTGTGCTAATTGCGTTAGATATTTATATCTATCTATCTATCTATATATATATATATTATATCTATCTCTATCTCTCTATATATATATATATATATATATATATATATATATATATATATATATATATATATATATATATATATATATATATATATATAAAATGATGAATAAATTATATATTCATTAACATCAGAAGGTTACTTTAGATAAACACTGATACTGATATACCAATTAATTCAAAATACACTCTCTAAATCTATTATTCACCCTTTTGTTTGTTAGCAGGAAGGCAATCCATGCTCCCAGCAGCAGTGTCACCACCACCAGCACGGTCATGGGGTCAGAGGTCAAGGAGTCTGGCAAAAGCGGGGAAGAGCTCTGCTTTGTTACCGGTGGCAACTGTAAACAAAAGATGACAAGTTTGTGCTTGGCTGTTCATAATGCTTGCAATTTCATCATGCATGAGATTTTCAACGGCCTACAACCACTTGTTAAGTTGCTATAGACACCGTCATCTGAATCTCAATTTATTTCACAATTTCATTTAAGAATGTAGTTTACAAATCAACATTCATGTTAATCCCCTTCTTTAGCTAAATACAGCATTATTCACAGCATAGTTTGCTACATGGAAATAGCCATTATAAACAATCAATCACAATATAAAGGTATCACTACTATGTAAGATTTTATGCTCTAATAATAACTTAAAATATTACAATAACTTAAAAATTATATTTCTCCAAAGCTATCATATGGCTTAAAAAAACTTGGAATATAGTGACATATATTACTTTTATGGTACTTTTATTTATAGATTACTTTTATGGTCAGATAAGTCCATACATACCAGCACCTGACAATAGGCTAACTTCCACCAATGTGACAACCTCCTTACACAGGGGGCGTGCTGGGGACTATTTTCAGGCGCTGCGTAATATCATTGCGCCGCTGCACCCATGGTACGGCCTTGATCAGTTCCTTGATCATTACGCAGGAATGAGAGAATAGTTCCTAGCCATATCAGTCTAGAAAATCGTAACTTTTCATTTTCCATCAGTCTTAGTACACGATGTAACTATACACATCACAACATGTAAATAGGAAAATGTTGGCATTATTTTGTCACTTATTGAGCAGTAGGCTAGATGGAGCCGTTTACCTCCAGTCTTCGTGCTAAGCTAGGCTAGCGGTGGGTGCGTCAGGTGGGTGTGTCAGTTATGGCTCGCACGGAAATAAAAAAGGTATGTATGGACTTATCTAACTCTGGGGGATACGGTGAATAAGCTAAAGTTCCAAAAAATCGGCATGTTCCTTTAATTTGTCCTTTTTGAAAATTCTTATATTCTTATATTGTTGTATGTGTTTTTCACAAAAGAAATAACAATGCACACACTAACATAACTGTTCATGTTGAATAAATGACAGATTGTTTTTATTTTTTAGTGAACTATCCTTTTAAGAGTGTAAATTATGCATTGGACTCACTGGGTGAGAGGCAGAACGGAAAGAAGAACCAGAACCTCGAGGTGGGATGACATCACCAGAGCGCTGCAGGTTCTCTGGGAAATCTCTCAACATGGTGGTGTGAGCCACAGGAGGGACTTCATGGTGACCTACTCATACACACACACGTTGATTTTTCATGTTGTATGGGGACATTCCATATACAGTTTGTACAGTATAAAATGCATTATGTCTATTCCATCCCTTACCCTAAACCTACCCATCACAAAAAAACTTTCTGCATTTTTACATTTTTGAAAAACATAATTTACTGTGATTTTATAAGACGTTTTCCTCATGAAAATAAAAAAATACCCCACAAGGTCAAGGATTCTGGATATTGCCATCTTTGTGGGGACATTTTGTCCTCTTAATGTAGGTCGTAGAGGAATAGTAGGGTATACCTAAACTACACACACACACACATACACGTACAGACCAAGCAACATATGCATAAATGTAATACAAAAAAAGAACCTCATTTAACCAATAATGGTATTTTAATTAAATCAAAATTTATAAATAATATAATATAATATAATATAATATAATATAATATACAACGCTGTTTTAGGACAACAGTTTTAGGAAAGATGATTTTTGTTGTGTATCTCTTCACATTATAATCAGCTAAGGTTTTAAAACAGTTTTGGGTAGGGTCGGAGGTAAGAATATTAACCTCAGTCCTGAAACTACTGAACTAGAACTTAACCTGTGGGTGTTGCAGCATTCCACATGCATGTATCTTGAAGTACAAACTTTTAAGTATGTAAGTGAGCAAAATGTAGAGTGCAATTTAGAGTGTGCATATATAAATATAAATACATTGTGTATTCAAATGTATTAGTTGGCCGTACCAATCAGCAGCCACTGGTTCTGCAGGGAGGTGCTGCTTCCTGGTGGATATTTCACATCAGTGCTGGGTGTGATCTCACACTCGGGCCGTCCATTACCCATTGTGACGCCAGCTGTCATTGGCCCCTCAATGCGTGCAAGAGTGAGACCTTTTGGCTTCCATGGGAAAAGAATAAGGTTAATCAGAAGTAAGTTTTACTATTGGTTTTGAAAAATGGTTAGCTGAACTTACCACTATTGCAACACCTTTATGCACAAGGGAGGTAGAAGCATATAGATGAGAGTCCGTCTTGCCAACATAGAGAGTGGGGCTATCAAAATATGCACAAACAAATACATACATTAAAGAGGACCTGTTATGCCCTTCTTTAGAGTCTTGATTTTGTTTTTGGGGTCTACCAGAATAGGCTTTTATTTAAAAACACATATTTTACATTGTTGCACCACCTCTCTTCCCAGGCCCTGTCCCAAATGACACACTTTATGTGCACTTGCGGTCTTGTGGACATATAATGGCCGTATCTGTTAAGTCCACAAGACCATAGAGTTTCCCATTTGTCATTTTAGGTTTCAGAAGGGTGCTCGCTAGAGGGTGCTCACCCTGCAAGCCTGCTCAGCAGCAGACTTCTACCGACAGTCAAAGCGGCATTATGTCACAAAAGTGTGGACTGAGGGGAAGACCACGAGTGCTTAGGGTTCCATTTGGGACAGGGACTCAGTCTGTCAGTAATGCTCTGTTTAGTTCCTATCTTTATAGAGCTCCTCCTTCCGTGCTCGGATAGGTCAGCTGGACCGGTGTGTTTTGACTGGTCAACTGATTTGAGTGCGTTTTAACACACTAATGCAACTCAACCAGGCCTCGCCCCGTTATGGAGTATAACTTGGATGAGAATTAAATAAGAAATATTGTGAATATTGTGTATGTTCCTGGAAGAAAACTCAAGACTACAATCGAGGCGTTTCAGGGAGTTCAGAAACTGTGCACACTTATATAGAGAATAACTCCCTTTGAACTGGACTTTGTGCTTTGTAACTTTGCAGAAATATTTCATGCTCAAACAGCAACCACATTACAAACATTACAAACTAAATCAAGCGTATAGCGTCAGTTCTGGCAGGTCACGTTAGTCAAACTCGCATCAGCTGTCTGTCAGCTGATCTCGTCTATCTATAGGAATATGACGTCTATCACAGCATACATATATAAGCTCCTTCAGTATTATCAGCAGCTATCACGTTTCCCCGGAAATAATTACCCTCCTCCATCCCCAGCTCCTCCTCTTGTCAGTCAGGATTTGGTATTCTGATTCCCCTTCAGACTAAATTCCTGAATTATTTTGTACATTTAATATCAACATTAATGACATCTGCAATACATTATGTTGGTTCTGTTCTGTTTACCCTAAGGGGGGTTATCGCTGCTCTCCCTGCTCTTATCCATGCTAGGCTGCATGGATGCGCAGGGAGTTCTTGCCCAGAACAGAACCATACCGCCAATCCAAACTATATGATGTCAATCAATCATATTTGACGATAGTGGTCCTGACAGAAAGAAAGTTAAAAATGTAAAAAAGAATAATAGGACCTTTTTAAAGTAACCAAAGGTATCACTTGATTTTATAGTTAATAGAGTGGTACAGGTATGATGTCAGAACCCGGAAGTCTAATTCGCCGCTGGTTCCTTGGAGATTTTCCTATGGGGTTTTATCATTTTTGAGTTCATCAGTAAAATAAAGTCTGTGGTAAACAAAACTTGACGATACTCAAAGTATAGTCACGTTATGTTTATTTTTTTTATTTTTAAGTGAACTGTCTCTTTAAGAGGGTGTGTGGAATTATGCATTGGAATCACTGGGTGAAAGGCAGGCTTTATTTTACACATACATTGAAAAACCCAGTTATAAAACCCCATAGGAAAATGTTGAAGGAACCAGCAGCGAATTAGACTTCCAGGTTCTGATGTCATAACTGCACCACTCTACTGCCTTGATTAGTTACATGGAACAAAGAAAGTCATACAGGTTTGGTGCAAAATGGTGAGTAAATGATGATGCAATTGTATTTCTGGGTGAACTATCCCTTTAAATAAATGGATTTAAAAAAAAATATTGTAAGATTGTCTTACACTAGCTGAGTCTTCGTGCTGTGGTTCTCTTTTGTGAACTGGTAGGCCCACTTCATGGTCTGGGACTGTGTGTTTTCTGCAGTGAAGGTCAGGTAACGCAGGGTTTCTGTTGCAACTGTCAGGTGAGGAGCTCGCCGCAGACTGTCCTGACTCCATAAGTAGAACCCTGCCACTGGAGAATCAAACTTCTGCATCCACAAGACCTCACCAGAGTCCCGATCCACCGTGACCACTAGTCCATCCCCGCTGGACGCAAAGTGTGACATCTCTGTGATACACAGACACACACAACCATGATGAAATCGAAAAACACCCCCAATATACTCATATACATTCACAAATGCAATAGATTGGCTTATAAAATCTGTGCATGCGTGGTGAGGAACCTACTGTATTCATATTTTTTGTCATCATAGAGAGGAGCGGAGTAGTCATTGTAGGTGGCATTCCAGCGGAGTTCCTGAGTCTTCGTATCATACATTGTGATCATATATTCTGCAGACATATGTGTATACATGCGTCACATAAGTTTGGGTCAGTACGATTTTTTTATGTTTTTGAAAGTCGTCTCTAATGCTCACTGAGGCTGCATTTATTTGATTAAAAATACAGTAAAACAGTAATATTGTGAAATATTATTACAATTTAATATAATTCTTTTCTATTTGATTATACAACCCCATTTCCAAAAAGTCGGAACATTTTTATAAAGCAATAAAATAAAAAATCTATGATTTGTTAATTCTTTTAAATCTTTATTTAACTCACAAAAGTACAAAGAAAACATTTACCAACCATTGTATTTTATAAATATAAACTAATTTTGATTTTGATGGCTGAAATACAATCCAAAAGAGTTGTCAGCATCATTACTGCAGTCTTCAGTCACATGATCCTTCAGAAATCATTCTAATATGATGAGTTTCTGCTCAAGAAACATTTATGATTGTTATCAATGTTGAAAACAGCTGTGCTGCCAAATTATTTTTAATATGTTAATATTTTTCTTTTAATATGTTTGCCTTCACTGTCACCTTTAATCAATTTAATGCACCATTGTTGAATAAAAGTATTAATTTCTTCTTTTTTAATCAGTTAAGTACTGTTTTTACTGTATTTATGATTATAAAAAACTCACTGGTGAGCGTAAGAGACTTCTTTCAAAAACATTAATGTTACATTGCAACTATATCTGTGAAAATTTCAAGATGTCAGTACATTTTTACAGTTTCTCGTACAAAAGTTTACAGTTTCTTGCCATCATTATGTTAGGCTGTCCTTCGTGGTTGCCAGGGTGTTGCAAAACAGTTGCTAGGGTGTTCTGGTTGCAATATTACCATACATGTTATATATATTGGATATAAATAAATAAATCTTTAAAAATACTGTATATGTGCAGTGTCAGAATGACTCAGGGTGTATACAGAGGAATCTGATGTGTAAAGGGACACACATAGACAGGCATGAGTGTGTGGTGTCATAAGACAAGGTGCATGTATGTGTGTTCAGACCTGTGCGACCAATGTACAGCAGAGGGGCAGAGGGGCAAATGGAGTCTGAGGAGGAGGTGCTCAGACTCGTCTGCTTTTCACCTGTCTGAGGATCAACCACAAACCAAGTGTCCTGTTTTTTACCTGGGAATGAACACAGTACAATAAATGAGAATACACAAGGGTATGCAGATTTTCACACATTTCACATTTTATAAATGTGGTTCCCACACCCCTTAATGTTGCTATGCAAACATTCACAAAAAGCTAATCCAGTCTATTAAGTTGCTCACATGCTCAGAAAAACTAAAAGTATGTCTATGACTTTTTGGCTCCTATTTTAATGATCTAAGTGCACTTAGGGCATGTCCGAATCGACTTTTGCTAGTCTAACGGCAGGAAAAATGGTTGTTTTTTTCAAAAATCACATTGAGCTGGACTTTAAAAAATAATAAATAATAATAATATGAGAATATGACCATGGGAATTCTTCACTACAGATATCAAACACTGATTTCACCACAAAACATTGCAAATAAACAAACATGTTTGACGTTACCCGTGTAGAGCACTCCATCAGAGCTCCTGCAGGGAGAAGACTGGACCAGTTCTGGAATAGTGAACGGGAGTTTCTGCAGAGAACATTCACATAAATGACATGAGCTTTAACTGTCTCACAGTCTCAGACAAACACATTCGCAGGCCTGCCCGTGACACTCACCATCAGACCCTCTTTGTGCTTGCCTCCTAGAACATACAGACTGCCATCATTGGGATCCGGTAAAAAGCCTGGCCTGCAAAAGTTGAAAAAAATTAAAAATAAATACAGAATACAAACTGGATCGTAAAAAGTGAGCATTACATACCAGAATTGAGTCAGATCTGAATACAATATTTTTTTTAAAGCAATTCACAAATCGGCACTTGGCTATTGGTAACATTATCCTATAGCCTGCATGGCTTAAGCAATGTCATTGGTAAAGGACTGTTGTTTCAGAAAAGGTTATTACAATTTGACAATTCACAAGACCAAGAACAAGCAATAAGAAAGTAATCAGGGTCAGTTTTGATTTAATCTGGATTTTAACAATCACAAACACATGCACACACACTGCCGTTCAAGCGTTTGGGGTCAGTGAGATGTTATATTTTTTAAGGGAAAGAAATGTATACTTTTATTCAACACATTAAATTGATAAAAAAAGACAGCAAATATATTTAAAATGTTAATGAAAAAGACCTCTATTTGAAATAAATGTTAATAATGTTGTTTTGAACTTTCTATTCATTAAAATGAATGGGAGGGGGCTATATTAAAATTATTTCTGAAGGATCATGTGACACTGAAGACTGGAGTGATGATGCTGAAGATTTAGCTTTGCCATCACAGGAATAAAGTACATCTTGAAATATATTACAATAAAAAAGCAGATATTTTAAATCGTAATAATATCTAACAATATAACTGTTTTTACTGTATTTTTTATCAAAGCAGCAAACACTTACTCTTGGAAATATGTAGGAACCTGTATGATGGGATCTAGGAGAGAGAGAGAGCGAGAGAGAGCGAGAGAGAGAGAGAGAGAGAGAGAGAGAGAGAGAGAGAGAGAGAGAGAGAGAGAGAGAGAGAGAGAGAGAGAGAGAGAGAGAGAGAGAGAGAGAGAGAGAGAGAGAGAGAGAGAGAGAGTTAAATGGTTATGGAAGTTGTTTGACAAATATTAATATATTACGCTACTATATATTACAATACTTTTAAAAGTAGTGGTTTGTAACCATGAAAAGCTGTTTACTTTAAACACTTGCTACCAAACAGCACTAATACAACACGATCATGATTCTGTTATCACTTGTCATAATGCACACACACACACACACACACACACACACACACACACACACACACACACACACACACACACACACACACACACACACCTTCCTTCAGTGTCCATTTGATGTCTCCAGTCTGTTTACTGATGGCATGCAGACTTCCATCCAGTGTAGAAACAAAGAGCAGAGACTCAGGGAGTGAGACTGAACTTCCTCCCTCACACTGAAAGAGAAACCAGTAAAACACCTGCAGATATCAGACTATTTAAAACTAAATGCTACCTTATATGCAGCCAGAAATATCCATTATGTGTGTTCTCTTAACAGAGAGTGTGTGCACGCTTGTGTACAGGTTTGGCTGATTGCTAAGACTATTAAAATCATTAAGCTTTAAATCTAACAATGTCAACATGTCTGTAAGAGTTAGAGTAAGAATGAATGTCATTATTTAAGTAAACCATTGCGTCTATAAGATTCAGAGGTTTGTGTGTTAAGAGAGCACAGTTAACAAACAACGGCTATTAACCAGGATATCCTTCTTCATAGTCGTTAACGCCACTCCTATATTTACCAAAAACTGCCAAACATTATACAGCTGAGAAAGTGTGGACAAGCAAAGAGTCAACAGCACTCAACTTCACATCTTGTATTCCTTTTTTTTTTTTGCCCTGGCTCTGAATAACATAATTTTTTAACCTTACTACATAATCAGTTCATTACTGTAAGATATCTATCTGACACCACTTGGAGTCCGTTCTCAGAACTTGCACTAAAAAAACGACCTGTTACTACCTGTTTTCTGAACATGTAAAAGTAACATTCTCATTATGTTTGCAAAATTATCAAATGGAATGTTCCCTTAACGTTTGCATAACAAAAGAAAAACTTTAAAAACTGGATGTTTTGAACATTCAGAGAACATGCATATATAGTTTTCATAATTTAATCAGGAAAGTTAGCAAAACGTTTTTAGAACATATTTTTGTTAGCCGGGTCCGCCCTGTAATGTAGGCCTATAATAAAGATTATTGTAGAACTTACAAGAGAGAAGAAAAAAAAAACTTGCTCCACCAAAATACACCAGTATAAAAGGTATCAAGGACATTATTAAGCTGTTATTTCATTAATGCATATAATCATTATGTATTTGAGAGGATATTTTACATTTAGAATGATTCATGCTGAGGGCACAAAAACATTGATATTTATTAGACTGAAGCCTTCAAACAGCACATGGGCCAGTGAGTGATTAAAAGAAATGATCATACATCATCACCTAACTTAACACTGAACACTCTTTTTTCCACGGATGATAGCAACTCTTGCACCCAATGCACACATTGAACACATGCACCCGCTCTGGGAACAATGCATAATGGATTGCGCGAGCTCTCCAGTACAAGCAGGTCTCGTGCTCAGGTTCGGGTTATATGACACTATTGTAAGAACACAAACAGAAATAAGCTTAAAAAACTCAATTACTATGGTGTGTTTCCAACTTCTTCCGAACTTTTTGCTTGGAATGGATCACTCACACAATGATGTCCGATTCACGAAATGAATCCTTTTGAACTGATTATTTTCAATGATCCGAACAAACGATTCACAAATCGTTTGTAAATCACCAGACTGTTCGAAACGACTTTTTTTCTTTTTTCTTTTCAGGAATAAAACCGTGAGCAGAAAATAAATATTTTACTTTTAATTTGGACTTTTCAATATTATATCAATATAATTACAAAATTCGCATTTCCGCAAAAATGCCATTAGTTACAGTGAATATTGTTAGTACAGAAAACTTATTAGATGCAACCTACAGTACCTAATCGTAAATATAATTATAAAAAAACAACAACAATATCATTACAAATTGAACATTAAAATGCAGCGCAGGACTTCCAGAGAGGCTTTTGAGTGATAACTAAAGCGTGAATGGGGTTTGTGAACCGGTTCGTTCAAACGAACCGTCCGAATGAACCGATTCGCGTAAATTAATCTGACACACATTTCATTACTATTATTATTATTATTATTATTATTATTATTATTGATGATGATAATAATAATAATAATAATGACTATGACTATAATAATAATAATAATAATAATAATAATAATCTCTTTCTGATTCTGACTCTGTTTATTATTTTTAATTATCATTCCAGGAACCCCAAAGTACCCCTCCTCTGGGTATCCAAAAATAGATCAACACATATCACTGTCCTCATGCATACCCTATGGTGACCAGCAACATAAAGTGGTAAACATGAGAGTTATTTCCCCGTTTTTACCTGTGACACGATTCCTGCGAAGCTGAGCAGCAGCAGCAGCAGCAGCAGCATCTGTCTCCAGTCCATCATTCTCTCCCTGAATCTGGTTAAAGTTGCGGCGTGTTCTCGGTCCGTGTCAGTAAATATACACTAAGGTCGAACGGGTTCCAAACTTCTCCAACAAAACGCCATTATCACGTAGTGTCGGAAAAACTTCACAGCGACATACTCAATCGCTTACAGTACTGTTACGGTTCAGCATATATCTGTGACATGCCAGGCAACTGATCCTGTAATAAAATAACAAATATTGCACATTTCCGCGTTGGGACGGAACTGGTGATGTCACTCAAATCAAACAGCCTACAGTAGAAAACTAGAAGGCACGGCCATGTTTGTTTGATTGACAGCTCGTTCGACCAATGGTGTCTCGCTGCGGTGAGGTGAAAGGCGGAGTTTCGAGAAAATTGGATGTCATTTTAAAGCACGTGGAACAATAACAGTTTGGCCCTCACAATTGATGACAACAGGCCTTGTTGTGGCTGTTTTTTCTTTTCCTTTCGAAGTTCAACATAGAATATTCTCTCTGCTTATTAAATGGGCAAAAGAAAATAATTGATCGCTTTATTTTCTGCAATTTTAGCATCAGACCTAACAATCACGTAAAATAATAAAACATATGACATTTTTTGTTTAGTATTTTTCTCAGTGTGATCACATTGAATAATACAGATACTGTCTGGTAGACCTGTAGAACTGAATTGAATAAAACATATAGATCGATAATGTAAAATAGACCGGGGCAAGTTGTGATCATCTTTATTCCAGTATTTTCATCGCAGGTTTATTTTTAAGTCAATTTCTGTGTAGCAGACATACCTTAGGGAACATAACAGTAAAACACTTTTAATTAAAAAAACAAGGATGTAAAACGTAACATAAAAATACAAAACCATTATTACGACAAACACATTCTGTAATTAAACCACTTAAATGTGTTTTTAATAAAATGTGGCAAATTGCCTTACAATTGATGAAAATGATATACTTAACGTTACATCCGATGAACTTTGCTGCCCCCTTGTGTAAGATTATTAACGTCAAGGCCACCAAATTGAAACAATTTAAATTAAAGAGCTTCATAATTTACATGCCGGTATACAGTATATTATTTATTTTAAAACAACAACAACAACAACAAACAAACAAACAAACGAGATATTACGAATACATGTTTGCTTCTAAAATAACTGTTTTCATTTGTCATTGCAATAATGTAAAAAAGTATGTTGATGAAAACCTTTCATGTCACATTTTGTAGTAGCTACAATAATATATGGCATAATATCACAAACAAGCTACCAAATTATTACTTGGTCGCTCCTAATGTCACGGCTTTTGTATCTAATCCTTTATATGACAGTTGATAAGTGAGAAGATTTAAAATGTAAACGCATTAATCACAAAAACTGGATACGCTAATCTTGTGACCATGCTAACCTTCTTTGTATATGTGTTGCCTAGACAACACGATTAACGAGTGAGTGGCACCCAGATTTATAGGTCGGATAAATGTGTAGACAAACTTTATACAAGTTGGTTATATCGTAGAGCTGTTTATGAGACATCTTGAGAACATCTAAGAAATAATAAAAAGGTACATTTTAAGAGGTTTTACTACTGTTGTAACAAGCATTCTGGGAGATATGCAAAATACTCGCGTCCCTGCGGAGTGATTGGCCTTCTCGTTGTTTACGTAATGCCCCCCCTAAATCCCCAACTATTTAGAAAATTGCATTATTTCATATCAATTGTAAAATTGTAATTACAATAGCCTACATTTCGTAATGACAGTTTTAAAAAAGCTGACGTTAGCCTTTGTAATCATGCTATTTTCTTATTCCATATCATAATAATATAACAAATATTTTTAATTAATACATTGTTTAATTATATTCATCAGTAGCCTGTACGGAAATGCTGTTCGTTCAACACTTTTATAGAGCGGATGTAGGTCTCACAGCGGAACCGGAAATACACTTACGTACACAAAAAGTTTGCGCGAAAATTTCTGTTGTCCATTTATGTACGCTCTACCACTTGTTTATATTAATTTGTCACATTTGGATGTAAATTTCGCGTCAAAACAGACAAGACACCGCAAACATGGACGAATATGACGAAATGTACGGGATTGAAGATGATTTTGAGCAACAGTTTGCTGATGAATTGGAAGTCATGGCTGAAATGGATCGTAAGTTAGGAAGATATGTCTACGACTCTGATGGCATAATGGCTGACTGACTGTTGAAAGATAGTTTACCTAATAAAAATAACACTTAACAAAACATGATTTCTATACATACACTGTAATATCATGGTATTCTTTGAATAATACCAATATGGTACGTGAATATGGTAAATATCCCGTACCATTACATATATTAACATTGATAGCACTGTGCCATGGCATTACCACAATACTTTTTGCTAAAGAAACAAAAAACTTAAACTGCTCTTGGTTAGTGTATTATTGTTATTAAGTGTATTTTTATTCAGCTTACAGGTAACAGCTCCTAAAGTGATATACATTGTCATACAGTATTTTGTTTATAGTTTTCAACCGATTCTAACTAGTCTGACTAGTTGATAACTTTAGCTTGATGACATGTTTTTATCAGCTGACTTTGCTCAACATTGCTCAAAATATCTTAAGAATTATTGCAAGCTATATTGTGCAATTTATTTTGTAAATAATCACATAGACTTGAACTAAACAAAACAAAACTGTTCATTTTGAATGTATGAATGTTTCTATGTGTGTATAGGTGAGCATTCATCAGGCGCAAAAGTGTCAGAGTTCCGCAATAAGAAGCCAATCCCTCAGACGTTCGAGGAAGCCATTGTGTCCGGTGACTTGCCATCGAGGAAATCAGTAAATAACCCGCATCCTGAGAGCATCTCACCTCTAGTATATGAGGAGGAGGAGGAGGAGGAAGAATCCCTGAGTCAGTACATTTATATTGAATTTTCTCACTTGTGTAACAACACAGTGCCTCCATAAGAGAGATACTCTACCATTCAAAAGTTTGCGGTCGGTACCATTATTTTTCCATAGTTTTGACTTTTGAAAGTCACTTATGCTCACCAAGGCTACAGTAAAAACTGTAAAATTGTGAGTATATATTACAGTGTTTAAATAATTTCTGTTTTAATATTTTTTCAAATGTAATTTATTTCTGTGATGGGAAAGCTGAATTTTCAGCATCATTACTCCAGTCTTCAGTGTCACATGATCCTTCAGAAATCATTCTAATATGCTGATTTGATGCTCTTTTCCAATTATCAATGTTGAAAACAGTTGTGCTGCTTAATATTTTTGAGGAAACCATGATACATTTTTACTCTGTCACTTTTGATCAATCTTTCATTCTTGCTGAATAAAAGTATTAGGGTGCTTTCACACTAGCACTTTTGGTGCGCACGCCAGGATGATATGAACGCTGTTTACTGAACTCGGGTGTGCACCTGTGAATCATTCCTGAGTCTGCTTAAAAAGGGTGGTCTGGGGTAGATTCGCTGATAAGCAGTTCGCTGCTGATATGAATGCAATCATACTAAATCGCGGAAATGATAAAGGGCCACGTTTACTAACAGCTTGCGCAGTTAGCAAATCGTCTTTTGGTGTTAAAAAAAACTACTGCCAGGATTTACTAAATACTTACAATTTGTCATATACTGTATGGGCATAGTGTCTGTGACGTCACCCGTAGGTTTCTGAAGAGCATTTTTGAAGCCTAAAGCTGGCCGTCGCCATCTTGGCAGCGTCACTCCTGGATAACTGAAAATGGGCAAAGAGGCGGGACGTGGGTGGAGCTGAGGTGCCTGGTTGCTGAAACCACACCCACCTAGCTTGACCATAGTGGCAATCCACCTGTCACTCAAATGGCCACGCACTTAATTATGCAGAACTTTAAGGCTTAATATAATTTAAACATGAGTTATAAAAAAATTCACCCCCCTCACAGTTGTCATGACAAAATTAGCTATATAGAACAAAACCATTTTTTGTACCAGTCTGTAAACATGTTTTTTCCCTGCTGTAAAGTTGGGCATTTTAACATGGAGGGGATACAGATTTGATCGGCCAGTCGATTAATTGCAGGTTAAGTCACTTCTGTGTTGGCTTCAAGAGAGACCGTGGGAGGTTGCCGCTTGCCATTTGTAGGAGTTTCCCTTTCAGGTGCAAATTGATGAGAGGAGAGTATTTGAATGATTCATGCAAAGTGATTTACTAAGGTTTGCACTAGTCAATTTACTGGTGTTTGCTCCATTATTTACTGTCCAAAAAACAGAATAATTTGCGCTGCTCTTGGTGGATTGTGTTGGTCATTATGGAAATGATCTGTGTTCTTTCATTTGCATGTCTTCAGTAGATCACGCGCAGAAATTTCCACTCCCATCTGCACTTTTTTAGAATTGTGCTCTCACGCCAATTTGCCCTGTTTAGTAAATCTGACCCTCAGTATGCTATCGAAGACATCCTGTCAAGCGTGACTGACATACTGCAAGCAGAGAATGTATATCTCATTTCTGCTCTCCTTCAGCAGAAATGGACTCCCGCATTCTGTAGAATATTTGCTGTACATTCAAAGCATCAGTTATTTGCTGATGCTTTGAAAACAAAACAAAAGTGAGGTGACCAACACTATGCATTTTGCCGCCTTCTCCTGCGTCATTACCAAGCAACAAGGGGTAAACAGCTGCTGCTGCTTAGATGACGCAAACACGCTGCAGTTCAAACCCAAATAATGTAATGTGAACACAATCCAGCGGGGAAACTCCGGTTCAGAACCAAGGCAATTGAACCAAGTGTGAAAGCACCCTTAATTACTTAAAAAAAAAAAAAAAAAAATCTTACTGACCCTAAACTTATGTGTGCTGCTAGTGTAAACTTTGTGAGAGTGTATACAAGTAATGCAATGTGTCTAATGGTGTTTGTGGTTTCTCACAGCTCCTAAGCCCAAGAAAAGAAGACAAGATGTGGCAAAAAAGCTCCAGTTTGGTGTTGAACACAGTGATGACATCACCCCTCCGTCCTCCCCAGAGGTTTACGACAGAAGAGTGGGAGATGGGTAAAAGTTTATGCACATCACAGTTAATCTGTGCTGCTGCATGGAACACATTTCACATCGTTTCACAGCGTTTTCGTCAGGGTATTTTTTTTTCGTCATGCTGCATTTGATATTCCCGATTATTTTGCTCAAAATTATAATCACAACAATTGTTGTCATTTGAGAAATGTATTTATTGTTGCACTTTCACCTATAAGCACAAATCAAGAAAATGTCGATCCATACACATGGTTTATTGTACCTCATCTAGTTTAATGATTTATTATAGGCTATTTATCATATAGGCCTAATGGAAAAATGTGAAACATTTTAAACGGTGAAATTCCACATTAATTTAATGTTTTTCTACAGCAAGAAAGACTTTGTATAGTCACACAGAGGTTGCGTAAGTGCAGTTATTTAGGAAACACAATCGCAAATAGTCGAAAGATCCTTGCTTGGATTTATTACAGTTCATCACTGAGGAGGTTCGATGGCAGATTTAGTCGCACAAGCGGCTCGTGAGTCGTGAACACAGAACGCAGACCGACTGAATGACACTTTAATTTAAACAGAAAATCTCAAATGGAGATTGATGAAATGCAGCTTACTTGTTTATTGGTGTTTTCAGATCATCTGCACGCGTGAGAAAGAGAGTTTGCGTGCACTTGGTTGCCAGATTGCAAAGTTTAAGTAAAAGACAGGATAGAATATGTTCTTTTAACAGAAAAGCTCTAACGCGTGCAGATGATCTGAAAACACCAATAAACAAGTAAGCTGCATTTAAATGATTGAAATCTGGCAACCGCAAGCATGAACACTCAAGCTCTTCTTTTACCCCCCGACTAAACCAAAGAGTGATTATGGTTTTTATTTTTTAAAATACATTTTAGTCTCGTCTTTTTTTTGTCAACTATATTGCATGTTGATATAATCACAGTTATTGTTTAATGACGTTTGTGTCATCTTGTATTCATCTCATCTTAGTCATGGAATGAAAGGTCATCAACGAACATTTTTTGTCACATTTTATGTAGTAACGTGCAACTACGTCACTTTAAAATAAAGTGTTTCCTGATTATTATTTTTTAATCTTTTTACAGACCTGCAGTTTCCCTGTCCTTAAGTCCAGATAGACCAGCAGCCACAAAAATAACAACCAACGTGTTAGATATTAGTGGACTGGCTGCATTACAGGAGTCACCAACGCGGGTTACGTCAGCTAGACGTCATGCCCAGAAACGGCCCCCGGCAATTGGAGATTACATCACAGTGACAGACTCTTTGGGGAACAGAGTCTACCTTAACAAGAAAGAGGATGAGGAGAAGGTTTCGGACCCTACCAATAATTATACTTTACAGCTTGCTGGAGTACATTGTGTGAAGTTTATTGATTTTTTTCTTTCTTTCAATTTTTCTTATTGATTTCTTAGACACCAGACCCTAGAGCCTTCCGTAACTCACTGAATGGACTAGGGCTGCTATCGGTTCCAATAGAAGTGCTGAAAGAACAAATTGCAGAGAGAGTAAGAATATGCAGGCAAACCTAAATTAATGATTTGGGGGGAAATCTGTCTGAAATGGTTTTGTTTTTTCAGCGCCATCGACAAGTGGTGGAGGAATCCCAAAGATTGACAGAGCTTATGAATAGGTCCGTGCACATTTTTATGTGGATTGTACCAGTCGATTCTTTACTCTTCTCTACACGTTAACTCTAAAATGACTTTTTAGTGGTATCGATCCAGAGCTTATTGCAGAAGAGCAGGCAGACTCTGGTGTGGATGGCGATAGCGGGGAAGATGAAGGCTCATCCTCACGGCTGTGGGTTGATCAGTTTTCGCCACAGCACTACACTGATCTGCTGAGTGATGATGTGAGTAGGCCCATTCATTTGAAAATGAATTATTGACTGGCATTTGCCTTGTAATTATTTACATTGTCTCTCTTTCTCCATAGTTCACTAACCGCTGTCTGCTGAAGTGGCTGAAGCTCTGGGACACTGTGGTCTTTGGGCGAGAGAGGAAAGCCCGCACGGCCCCTGCAGAAGTCAGATCGAATTTTACAAATGCTCAAAACCAAAACCAGGCCCAGCGTTTCAAAACCAAGTCTCAAATCACAGAAGAGATACTGGAGGCTGAGCTAGACCAGTACAAAAGACCTAAATTTAAGGTGAGTGAAAGTGAGCAACCACAACAGATTTGTTATATTTATATTCGGTTTAGACTTATTTAAATGAACCTTTTTATATGTGTACTAGAGATTAACATTTAAATTTCTTTTGAGTGTTAGATTTAATAGTTTATATTTCTATATTTTTGGTTTAAATTTATTTATTTTAGTTTAAATTTATTTATAACATTTAGATTTTTAATTATGTATTATATTATAATATATATATATATATATATATATATATATATATATATATATATATATATATATATATATATATATATATATATATATATATATTATATTTGTTATATATATTTAATATTTATAAGAATATATTTATTAGGTAATATGTAACAGATTAACTGTTTAAAAAAATGCTTATTTAGAAAAATATTGGAATTTATATTGCTAAATTTGCCAAATGACCATGTTGGCAATGTTTTTTATTGTAAAATATTAACACAAGCTGCTTGATACATTGTTGGACCATCAGAGAAGTAGTGAATGTAATGCTACAATGTGTGCATTTCCTATTTTTTTTAGCATATTCAGTGTTGTTTAGCTGTATGTATCATACACCACAGGTGGCACTCTTATCAGGTCCTCCTGGACTGGGGAAAACCACGCTAGCACACATTATCGCAAAGCATGCTGGTTACAATGTAGTAGAAATCAACGCTAGGTAAGAGGATGCAAGCCCTGGTGCCAACCATTTTTGAAATAGAAGTATGCACATATGAATATTGACACTAATATTGCTGATCTCTTCTCAGTGATGACCGCAGTGCTGAGCTCTTCCAGAAACGCATTGATACCGCCACACAGATGAAGTCAGTTCTGGGAGCCAATGAGAAGCCCAACTGCCTTATTATAGATGAAATTGATGGGGCTCCTGCTGTAAGATCTGCTCTTAGTTTTATTGGTTGCTTTTAATTCTATGGCTTGTCTAATTGTTGCTGTTTCTCACTTTGTTGTTTTCATTTTGGCTCAGGCTGCCATAAATATTTTATTGACTACCCTGAACCGGAAGGATAGCCGAGATGGAGAGGAGTCAGGGGTTAATGCCTTGAAAAAGAAAAAGAAGAAGCAATCTGTGCTGCTTAGACCAATCATCTGCATCTGCAATGACCTGTAAGTCTTATGTTTAAGAGTCATATATATTCAAAGAAGAATTGTGCGCACGTCCAACAAACTTTTTGCAGGTGCTAGGTTAAACAAAGCACCCCTTTGGGTCGAAACGTTGTTTCTTTTTAAATAAATCTTTGGGAGCAGCAGTGGCAGTGTGCAGATTCCTGTTGACTTCAAGTTAAGAGGCGTATGTAAACATTTTGGTTGGACTTTCCCCAGTCAACTATTAAACTTTCAGAAAACATACAAATAATGTCCAACGCAATCTCTAAACAAGAACATTCAATGGTAACACTTTACAATGAGGTCTCATTTGTTAACATTAGTTAGTGCATTAACTAACATAAACAATCAACAATATATTCTAACAGCATTTAATAACCTTTGTAATTGTAAGTATATAAAAATGTTAACAGATACAACTTTTGAAAATGTATTAGTAAATGTTGAGATTAACATTAACATTAACTAAGATAATTGTAAAGTTTTACCTATTTAATTATTATTGTGCATCACCATAACAATTTACATTAGCACTGGAAAATCAATACAAAAAATGTAATCCATTTACCTGTACTTTTGTCAGTTATGTTCCAGCTTTGAGGCCGCTGAGACAGCAAGCTTTCCTATTGGTCTTTCCCCAGACTGTGCCCTCCCGCTTAGCTCAGAGATTGTCAGAGGTGACACACACATGCACTCACATGTCTACACAATGATTTCATAAACGCATGACTGTAGACTCATGCAAGCTTTTGCTCTTTTGTGTAGATCACACGGCGTCAGGGTATGAAAGCAGATACAGGCACTCTGATGGCCTTGTGTGAGAAAACTGACAATGACATTCGTTCCTGCATCAACACATTACAGGTGAGAGAGTTGTGTGCCTTCTTAAAACTTGTCAGAATTAAAATATGGGTTTTCTTAATCAAGTGTGTGTGCAGTTTTTACACAGTCGTGGACAGAAGCACTTGGATCAGCGCAGCGTCAGTTCCATGTGTGTGGGATTGAAAGATCAAAACAAGGGACTCTTCTCAGTTTGGCAGGAAATCTTCCAGCTTCCTCGACTGAAAAGGTACTCCAAAACACAATATGCCACAATAAAACCTTTTATTTGTCTGCCTGACCAATCACACTGTACCACTGATTACTGCATTCTTCATTTTATGATGGTGTTGTGATTTAGGAAGCGGATTGGTGGAGATCCTTTTGGTGGTTTTGATGAAGCTGGACCTAAAGATGGTGCACAAAGGATTCAGCACATCTTACACTTGGTCTCATCTAGTGGAGAGCATGAGAAACTCACTCAGGTTACTAGAGCTCTATGTTCTTCGGGCTCCATTTAAAGAAGAATATCAAAATCATACCTGAACAGTGGCCCCAAAATATTTGTGCACATAAATCGCAAAGAATTTGTTTGCTTAAAATAACAAAATGTCAAAGTAGTTAATCACATTAAATATAGCCATGTTTCTAAAATGTTTGACAACCAGAAAGTGTTGTAATTTTTGTTTTGAACTGTATATATGTTGTTTTAAAACTACTAGCCTATCTAATAAAGTTCAAACATTATTAAAGGCAAGTGAACAGTTGGTAAAACATAAGATCAAATTACAAGCATAGATAAATACAGTATAAAAAAAGTTACAAATAAAGTAATGTCTAACTGTAGTGTATTCAGGTACAGACAGGCCTAAATGTAAAATAACACTAGTGTTCACATTTATGTATAAATTAAATGTAGATGAATCTTTGTTAAAGCTGTGTTGCTTGATTTAACATTAATGGCATTAACAGCATCCGTTTAACCCCTACAAAAGAGTGATATTTCAGCCAAAATGATTTACTCTCTCTCTTCTTTAGGGCTTGTATGATAACTTCCTCAGCATGAAGCTGAAGGACCCTGGGATGTTGAGTGTGTGCACAGGTCTTGACTGGTTGTGTTTCTCTGACCTGCTGAATGAGTGTGTGCTACATGGACAAAACTACTCGCTCATGCGCTACTTCCCATTCCTGCCCGCTGCCTTCCACCACCTATATGCTGCAAACTCTGTCCCACGCATCAATTATCCACACAGTCACTACGAGGTGAGAGTGCATGCCGTCTATCCACACTTATCCTTAATAGCCTAATGTCCTGTGGTTCCCTTTCTACCTTTCATCAAATGAAAGCACTCTGTCCCAGTGACACACTTGAACATAATGCCTCAAAACACTGCAATCATGTGCCTCCCTTCACTATGACTGCATTTATACCATTGAGCAGCTGTGTTTCAAGTGTTTTGAATGTTTTTTGGTATTTGATAATAGAGAAAATTCAAAAGTTTGGGGTCATTTTTTAAATAAGATATTAATACTTCTATTCAGCAAGAGTGCATTAAATTGTTCAAAAGTGACAATAAATAAATGTATAGTGTTACAAAAGATTTCTATTTCAAATAATTAAACTTTTTTTTTCTTTTGAACTTTCTATTCATCAAAGGATCCTGATAAAAACGTATCACTGTTTCCACAAAAATAAGCAGCACAACTGTTAAGCTTTCAGCATTGATAATAATAAATGTTTCTTGAGCACTAATTGCCTCTGGCTTTTGGCTTGCTCAGTTGGGGACATCCAAATTTCATCTATATTCCCGATCTGCCCGCATTGACACTATATGATACTTGAAATTAGCCGGATAACATCACCGTTTCACCAGAACGGCTGTACAAATTCTGTTGCATTATTTTCCTGTTAACAATGTGAAGCTGCTTTGAAACAATTACTTGTTAAAAGCGCTATATAAATCATCATATTATAATTATTTCTGAAGGATCGTGTGACTGAAGACTGGAGGAATGATGCTGAAAATTCAGCTTTACCATCACAGGAATAAATTACATTTAAAGTATATTAAAATGAATGAATGAATGAAATATTAGTTTTACAGTTTTTTTATATGTGCATCCTTGGTATAAAATACACTTCTGTAAAATAGACTTCTTTTACAAATGTTGAAAAAATCTTAATGACCCTCAAACATTTTGAACAGTTGTGTATTTTCAAGCAAAAATGAACTGCATTGCACATTTACCATGATTGGTGTTGACATCAGTTTAATGATTCTCTACCAATTTTGATATGATAATATGCTTACGAACTCCATTATTTAAAACGTTTCTGCAGCGGGTTTGCTAATTTGTGGGATTTGGCTAGCTTCAACCACACACTCTGTCTCCAAAGTCCTGCCCTTCAAAGACATGTCAGCAAACTCAAATGTTCTAGAAATGAGAGGAATGGCCCACACTTTAAGGCCATTCAGACGTCTAGCCAATCAGAAACACTCTCTGACTAAATTATTTTACGTGTTTGGCATTGCTGATGTCAAGTATGCTGACATGTCTTTATATAATGATAATAAACTTCAACATTATTGTTTTCAGGCTTTCACTAAAACTCAGCACACAAAGAATGCCCTCCTTGCCATGTTGAATGACATCCCACCTGCCATACAGAGCCGTGTTTGCATAAGCAGTCTCTGTTTGGACATCCTCAGCCTTCTCCTGGAGCTCATCTCCCCCAAACTACGGCCGGTGAGTCACTTTAAAGTCTGTGTGCAAACAAGGTAACAATGAAATTACAATATTATGCTCGATAAATTGGGAGTTGGTTCTAAACCCTATTGAGATGTCTAGACGGCATCATAGCAGTGAATGCTGGTTCACACAAAAAGTTTCCTAAAATTTGCTGTTTCTGGCAACACATATCAAGTGTTGGGTAACCTTGGGTATGTCGAGCCCTCTGTCAAAAAATGTGGGTGTTGTTTTTGTTTTTGACTTAGTTAAATCAAGTTTTTTTCAGCTAAGGTTAAGAGGTTTTTTTTAACGTTTGCTGAGTTTGAGAGAGTTATACATGCTTTTACCTCATCTTGACTAGACTACTGCAACTCAATGTATATAGGTGTTTAGGTATTAGCCAATCCTATTAGACTGGGGAAACCCAGCCTGATCTGCCGGCCATTTGATTTTGCCCTGCAACTCAGTCTGGAAAACCTGTACATTCATTTTCTACAGCTTCTGTTACACTTTTGCAGGAACCAATCACAGACTGGCTTATCCACCTGGTGCGCTATTGGCGGGTTTAACACGATGACGAATAGAGAAGCGATGGGTCTTTGCCCGTTGATCACGCCTCTTGTGGTCTGACTGGTTGAAGGACTATCCAATTGCGTACAAAGTCATTTGAATAATGCTCGTTTATCACACCTCTTCTGCAGTAGAAAATACAGAGCAGACTCCCCAGACCAATGTTCTTAAATTGAGCTTGGTCTGGTGATAGCCAGACAACAATCCTGTATAAAACACTTACAAAACAGTCCAAAACGCAGCTGCTAGACTTCTGACTGGCACTCCCGTCTTACTCTCTTTGCACTGGCTGCCAGTTTGTTTTATTATAGTATAAATTGTTACTTTTTGTCTTTTAAGGTTTTAAATGGACTGGCACTTTCTTATCTTTCTGAACTTTTGAGTATAAACACAAATTCTTTGAATCTTTGAGCAATTTGTCCACATCAGATGCAACACGACTACAAGACACTACAAAATCAATTGTTGTAACAAAAAATAATTTATCCATTGTCGCTTTCACTATGGCTATATATGATAATCAAACTCGCATTCAATTTGTTTAACATTAAATAAAGCACAGTTCTTGAGATTATCATTGTCATACTTTTTTTATGCTGTTGTTCCAACATCATCGCTGTTGCATCCGGTTAGAACAGAAACTCTGATTGACATGGAAAAGATCACTTTTATCATGTGTAAGTAAGTTTAGGGTCAGATGAAGTTTTTTTATATTTATTTTTTTTTTATTCATAGATGCATTAAATTGATCAAAAGGGACAGTAAAGACATTCATAATATTGGAAAAGAGTTCTAATCCAAATAAATGCTGAAAAATAAAATATCACTTTTCACAAACATGTTAAGCAGCACAACTGTTTTCAACATTGATAATAATAAAAAAAGATTCTTAAGCAGCAAATCAAATCATCATATTAGAATGATTTCTGAAGGATCATGTGACACTGAAGAGTGGAGTAACGATGCTGAAAATTCAGCCTTGCCATCATAGGAATACATTTATTTTTTTAAATATTTAAATAGTAAACACTTATTTTATTTATATATTACTCGTTTTATTATATTTTTGCTCTTATTCTTGGTGAGAATAAGAGACTTGATGTGTTTCTTACAGGTCAACCCTCAGCTTTATAGCACTAGGGAGAAGCAGCAGCTTTATGATTTGATTGACACCATGATCAACTACAACCTGACCTACAGACAGGACCGCACACCAGAGGACAGTACAATTATGTGCTGGAGCCGTGAGTACATGCATATACACTAGGGGTGTAATGGTACACAAAACTGACGGTTCGATGCGTATCTCGGTTTTGAAGACACGGTTCAGTACGGATTTGGTACATCAGTTTTACAAAATAGCTTTTGTTTATTTTTCTTCAACAGTGGTTTACTGAAAAAATAGTGTCTGTCCTTAAAGATAATGCTGTAAACTATATAGGAGCCTACACTTTGCTATAATATTAAAGGTTAACAACAGAGCCCAAACTATTAGCCTAAATTCAGTTGCTATTTATTTTTAGATCTAATAATCAACACTCATAAGCTTCACATGAAGCAGTTTTTGCATTAGCTTCTAAATTTTATTATAAAAAAATTCTCCAATTTGTTGTTGAAATATAATCAAATACACAGTGGCTGTCATTTACATGACAGATTTATTTAAACACGCATTAATAATCCAGACATCAGTAACAGGTTCAGTAGAATATAATGAATATATATGCTAATATAGTGCATATATTTAGTGAAAGAGTTGATTTCTCTAGTGAACTAACAGCTGTGGACACTGAATGACTTCTAAATGTCAGGTAAATGTGATGCTACGTGACATTGTTTACAAGCGTACACACGTGCACAGAACCAAAAGCTCTGTACTGAAACGGTTTGGTACGAATACGTGTACCGTTACACCCCTAATATACACAAAGAACATCAACATGATCAGACTCATTGAGCACATTGTTCTGTTTTTGGGCAAATAGCTATGCTTGTCTGTCAGGACTTTAGTTATGCAACTCATACATCACAAGAATACCTAATAACACATGCAGCGCTGATTCCTGTTTATCACGATTTACGAGAGATTAGGCTGCAGCTCTAGATTACTGTCTCTCCATCCCCTCCTTCCACTTTTTTTTATTATTCTCTGCCCTCTGGTTCACTTTGTTGATTCTCTCACATGAGAGGTTTTTGTTACTTGCCTTTGAAAGTCATGCATGGACGCATGTTCATTACTCAAGCATATAAAAAGACCTACAATCCTCTCTGTGGCTTACCGTGCCATACCACTCACATTGATTGATGGAAGCGATGCTGAAAATGTTCACAAACAAGCTTTTGACACTCACAAGTCGAGCACTTGCAACTGAACCTTTGAAAGTCTGCTTGATGGAGCTAAAGGTGGACAAAAACCAAGAGTGAGAAGATAATCAAGGGAACAATCTGCGCTATTGGATTGGTTTTTAGGCAGCCTGTTCAAGCTGGAACTGAAGAACATCATCTCCGGTATGTTTGCTTCTTATTCATGGAGCATTTCTCATGTTTTATATAAAGTTTTTTGCTTATTTTTTTAAATGTCTTATGCACACCAAAACACTGTTTACTATTTAAAATTTTAAATTAGTGCTTGGCAATCAAATTAATTGCATCTAAAAAGTATAATTATTTTTATCACATGACACATTCTGCATAATATTTTTCTGTAAATGATGATGATGATTTTCACAATTATTTGAATAATAGAAAGTTATTTATTTAAAAATCGAGATCTTTTGTAGCATTATAAATATGCTGTAATTTTTGACCATTTTAATGCATCCTTGCTGAATAAAAGTATTAATTTCTTACTGTTTTTAGTTACAAAATTTTGTTAAAAATAGAGGCATGTTTTTGTTTTCACTAAATTAGCACATTTATTTATATGCATATTACAGTATAACCATACACTAAGGGCCAGATTTACTATACAGGGCAAATTAGCACAAGAGCACAATTCCAAAAAAGCGCAGATGGGAGTGGAAAGTTCTGCGTGTGATCTACTGACGATGCACAAATTGAACACAGACGCAGCCGGATCATTTCCATAATGACCACCACAATCTACCAAGAACAGCACAAATTAGAGTCTGGTTTAAGACATGATTGGGTGGCAAATAATGGCGCAAACACCAGTAAATTGACTAGCACGAACCTTAGTAAATCACTTTGCTTGATTTATTTAAAGGGTTACTTCATTGATTAGCATTAAGCTTTGTATCAGTAGAAATCCGGTAGTATATTCGAATGATCATACTTTCCCCCCTTATATCCCCCTTAGATGAGAGATTTATGTATTTTATTTCTGGAAAAAATCCTCTAATGACGCAAATATCGTCATTTTGCGTCATCAGAGGATTTTTTGGCCAGAGACTAAAGACTACAGCCAGTAGTAGGAGCTAGTTCCACATGTTTTCAGCCCACCCATGGGGGGTGGGATCTCACTCGCAGCGCTCGGCTTGGGCAGCTGCGGGCATTCATGTAAACGGAGCAGTGATGAGCAAAGTGAGTGTTTCAACTTTTCAAATGAATTCCTATGAAAGTTAAGCTTCCATAGGCATGATCTGAAAACACGCCAGACTGAACATGCGCCGTGAATGTATGCCGCGCCCGCGCTTACCTCAGCTCTTTGCTCTCATGATGAATGAAATCCTGCTGAGTTTGTGCTGTGACACTCGCTCGGCTCACTCACATTATATTGAACAGACACGTTCAGTTTTTAACTGTAGTGTCTGTTCTCTAACTGAACTAAATGATTTTATTATTATGAAAATCAAAACAACGGTAGGGGTGGTGCCGCGGTGGGAAAATGATCCAGTGAACCTGTAGCAGTGACTTTGGGAGTGTCCTCGTAGGGCAGCGAAGCAAGTGCATTCTGGGAGTTGTTGTCTTTCATCCACATGAGCCGAAAATACATTTTCTGGCTTTTCTCAGTCTAGAAGGCACCAAATAAAAAAATTATTTCACATTTCTACTACATAAATGACCCAATTTAAATACACATTCATCTTCCCAGCGCTGAAGTACCCCTTTAAATACTCTCCTCCCATCAATTTTGCGTCTGAAAGGGAAACTCCTACAAATGCATATGCAATTAGATCAGCCGCAAAAATAACCCTGTCCACTCCTTTTCAGCATTAATTTCTCACTGCGTGTCTTTAGTAAATCCTGACAGTTGTTTTTTAACGGCAAAAGGCAGTTTTGCTCTGGTGCAAGCTGTTAGTAAATCTGGCCCTAAATGTAATAGTGTCTATCTAACAGTAAACAGATATATTTATCTACATTTAAATTTATTTTTTACATGTGAAATGCCACAGAGATTTCTGTGAAAAATGTTTTTAATGATTCATTGAAAGTTCAAAGTAACTGCTATGTAAATGAATCAAACTAAAATCATCAGTTAATTTTATATTGCCATCGAAATGATATTGAATTAAAATGAAGTATTATATCATCCAGCCCTACTACAGGCTGAATTAGATGGGGAAATCCCTGTGCATGTTTTTTTTTTTCATAATCCTGTTTCTGAAGTTCATTATTTATTTGCGTGTGTGTGTGGTAGAACCATGCAGCAGTCGTTCCTGCAGGCCCGCTGCGAGGAGACACTGGTCACCTCCGACTGGGGTATTCCACTGCTGATCGCCCTGTTACTGCTTCTGCTCGTTTACGCCTTCCTGTATCTTCCCGCCATCTCTTATCGAGCTTTACTCCAACAAGCACTGAGTAACCACACTGAAGCCATGATGACCCTGGAAAATAACAAGATGGACTGAGGATTGTACAGTTCCCAAGCCAAATGTTGCATGACTTGCATTTTCATTGCATTGTCTGATTATGAGGAACATTATAATTCATCTTTCATCAGAGGAGGCCTAAATGGAAGAAGTGTCTCTGCTTCATTTATAATTACAGAGATATTTTGACGGGCCATCTTGTCAGTATAATCCAACTATGTAATGTTCAGTCATGCTCAGCAAGCAGTCTTTTTTGATGATTTAATGTGAGCGATTGCACATGAGCAGCACATTTTACCCAGAGATATTGAAGTATCTGGATTTTATCTGATTTTACACTGGAAATAACCTGGCAAGCTTCCAACGCTCTAGAGAACAGGATAGCGAGAATGTGAAACTTCTGAACTGCTCTGTATTTTTTTGGACAGAACATTCTCCAACTGTCCTAGAGAAATGACTTTGTGTACATGACCAGGAATAACCTGCACAACTAATCCTGCCTTTGAAGTTTCATCTGCTTGTGTGTATTGCACATATTGTCTAATTTCCTTTTCTTCCTGGAATGGTGTTTTACTTTCGGAGTAAGAAGGATTATTCAGCTCACCCACTTTCCACTCTTTAAACCATCTCATCTTCATTTGCCTTCATATCCTTCCTCATTTGAGTCCCTTGTTCAGATTCTATGATGTAATGTAAAGGTTTATGCTACCATTATATTATGCTTTTTTTTTCAGTAATTTTATGACCTGTATTTCCACAGTAATATAGAAGATGCAGTGCATTTTCCCGGATTGCCTCCCCGGAGGCAGCTAACCTATCAGGTGAAGCAGCTGATCGCCAGGGAGACGGAATTGGAGCGAATGAGGAGGGTGGAGAAGGCCCAGCAGAAACGAAACCCACAAAAGGTAAAACACACAGATGTGCACATTTATAACTCGTGTGTGTACTAGGGGTGCAGTGAACAGTTGGACAGATATTCATTATACACTAGGATTTGCGCACTCTACATTTCTTTTCTTTGTGCCGTGAACTTTTCAATGCGCACTAGTGCAGCGCTGCGCACTGTGACTCTGTGTTGCTTTAAGCACATCATTCTGCACCTGGGATGCACATACGCGGTTTGTGCCGCTCTGTTTTGAAGCGTTTCACATTATCATGTTTTTGTGCACTGAAAGATTATTAAAAGCCTAAAAGTCGTATCTATCATATATTGTTGCCCCATTAAAAAGCTGCACATTACGTTTACAATAAGCATCTTTTAATTTTATATTATTATTGTAAATAATTATTTATAATTATTGACATTCATATATAAAAATCGAATCATATAAATTGTTTTTCATGAATGTATTTTATAAGAAAACATAGTAATTTGTACCTTATTAACATTCTTAAATTTCATAAAATTTTTAAATACTTTTTGCTGTTGAACTATACACTCACCTAGTTTAATATATATATTTTTTTGTCATAGCTTATGATTATATATTTTTGTTCATTTATTGTTTTCTCTATTATGATGTATTGTGTACTTAGTGGATTCTGGATTGTGTTTATACAAATAAAATAGTGACCATTAATTCCACAAACACAGATGTATACATATAGTGATGTAGAAATATATAACTGATACATTGATATCCCATTTCTTTGGCCAGTTTGTTGTGATTTGTTATTTACTGAATTTAATAAATACTTAAATATTTAGTTAAATACTTAAATAAATAGTTAGCTATAATCTTACACTGCAAAATGATAACTTACAAAGGATTAAAGTCATCACAATTATTTAATGAAAGAAGCACACAGAAAAATGTATGACAAAGCTCTAAAACTGACAATTAATCAGCATAACTGCGGGCCGGCCGGGCCAAGCAGGATGTTACCACCTCCGCCCCATTTTGGTATCGATGTCAAAATTGTGGCAAGTAAAAAATGCTGAGTGGCTTGTAACTTTGGGGAACCATTAGCCACTGTGGCTGGTGAGCAAAAAAGTTAGTCAAGCCCTGTTTATACATAAATTTATGTAAATTTATTAAACAAAAACATTTATGTTAGATGCGATTAATCATGATTAATCGACTTGACAGCACTAATATAGACATACAGGGCTTGGACAATGAAACTGAAACCCTGGCCAGTAGAGTGTTGGAGGTTTCACTGCTATATATATATGTGGCCTGGTGGCCAGTCTTCACTGATTTTACATTCCATCAGTAAGAGCAGAGTGTGATGGTTGAATTAGCAGAGCAATAGCACAGCTGTACATAAAATATTGCAATCTACACAACATAATGGAAGACATGTCAGAGTTCAAAAGAGGACAAATTGTTGATGCGCGTCTCAAACGAGAGTGAATTAAAGTATTAATATATTATAACATTGCATTGAATTCTGGGAAAATGTATTCTGTCTAATCTTGTTTTTGTTGTGACTTAAAAGTAGTTAATACCCATTTATATGCACTGTGCATTTTGCGTATGGAAATCTTAAAATTAAAATGGGTTTAATTTTAGTTTTTCACCACTCATTTGCAGTGCTGCCATGTATGTTTACATGTACTTCAGTTTCAGTTGGAGTACAACATTATGATTTTGAAAAATGTTTTGTCCGGCTGCAGTTTAATCTTTGCGATGTTGGACTAACAGACCTAGATACTGCAATTGTAGCTCGACTTCATCTGCTATGCACACTAGACAGAAGTGAGGCACAACATGTATTTAATCCTTAAAATATTTGATTAACAATTGTGTTATGTGTACTTTACCAGATATACAACGTATAATATACAAAGCTGTAAACAATAAAATTTCATAAACGGGATTCTTCATGTTGCATAGTAATTGTTCTGTGTGTTTAGCCAGAGGCAGTAAATAGGAATCAAGAGGAGAAGAAAACCGAAGTGAAGAAACAGACAAGCAGGAACCATCAGCAGAGGCTGGAGACCATCGTTAAACAGACTGTGGTGGAAAGCAGGGTAAAGCATCTATATTAAACCACCTTAAATCCTTGAACTACCACAGCAGCACCTGAAATCCTTCCTACGCTCATACAAATACAAATTGTATTTCCTCTAGTCCAGTCCACAATTAAATATTTCCATTACAAATTTGATGCTAGGATTGGTGATTGACAACTTCACTCTGGCATTGTGTGAAGCTCATCTATAACTAACCAGTTATAAAAGCAGATAATTTTTATAAATTAGCACTGCTAGTTATAGATTATTGATTATGACCGAATTTATACCAGAACATAAAGCACCTGGTTAAATTAGCCTTTGGATGGTATGTGAATAAGATGCAGGTTTTTGCACTAAACAGTGATTCTGTGCCACTATGGTAAATGCTTGAGACCTCATACGGGCTTTTTTTTTTATATATGTTTGATTTATGCTTCATAATAATCCAAGATTAATTGGGTTAATAGTGGATCAGGGTCAAAGTGCTCTCTCGTGATGACTTGTTTATTTATCCTTCCCATGGTTATAGCCTGAATTGGATTTCTTTGGACGAGCCATTGTACCTAAGGAGAAGCCTTTAATCACCACAACAGGTGTGTTGTTTGCTTATTTTTTTATATATATATCAGTAAATCTCAGCGTAAGGGTTTTGAATAACCGTTAAATGTGAGCTGATATCCCTTCTTTCTGCAGGTGAAGATGGCAAAGCAGGCGGTGTGGTGAATATTGGTAAAGCTGTGGGTAACAGTGATGTATGGTTTCGTTTCAATGAAGGTGTGTCTAATGCAGTGCGTAGAAACGTTTACATTCGGGAGTTACTTTAAAGTGATGTGGGTGAGACAGAGGAGGAAGCCTGTGTTAATTTACCACCTTAAATCAATGCATAAAAACCAAAAATGTTCTGAACCTTGTACTGTATGGTTAAAAAAACGTCTAAAAAACCCCAAAAAGCACTGGTTCCGCTTTGTTTCTTTTTATTGTATTGTTGTATAGTTGTCTTACACTTTTATAAATACATGTTTTCACTGAGTAACAGCAGTTTTTTTTCTTTCTTCCTTTTTTATAATGTCATGTCCTGATTAGAGTAAACAACAAAGCAGATTTACTCAGAATCAATTCATTTGCATCTTTGTCCATCCTAGTCAAAGTCAGGCATTGTAACCATGACAATGGGTGGAGTCACTCCTGTTGCCATAGTGACAATTGACAGCTCTATATTATAACACATTTGCTTGACTCCACCCACGGGTTCTCCTTCAGTACATCTGGATTCAGAAATGGATCCTCATTCATTTTCTCCTCCATCCATTTAGTTAACCTGGAAATAAATGGGTAAGAGGAAGATAGAAAATAGAAAAACTAGAAGCTCGGAAATTCCTCACTTCTGTCAGCCCATATGACCTAGTATTTAATTTACAGCACTGAACTTGGAACTTCACAAATCAAAATACACACACACACACACACACACATATATACGCATGCGCACACACACACACACACTGTAATGTATATTTAATAATTTTCATATATTTAGCATTATATTTAGGTATTTATACATTTATCTATATCTATTGCATTTATATATGGATATTATATATGCAAATAAACCATTTAAGTGTGTAGATAGATAGATAGATGGATAGATACTGACTCTGGAAGAGAGGCAGATGTTTTCTCTCTTTTTAACTGTAGCTGCTGCTTCAGACTGTCCACATGATTCTTTAGCTGAGTCTCATCCAGCTCATCCATCTGAAATATCAGCCATCATGTTTGTTAAAGTCTCAAAGCTAAATGTTCTGTAAATGATAGAACATTTTTAATTCAATATAAATTAATTGTATATGAATTTCATCATTTCAGCCTACCGTGATGAATTCAGAGTTATGTAGCTGAGAAGTGAAGTGACAGGATTGTCAGGAGTCCTCCAGCAAATAGCTTGAGTTTGAATGTTTTATTCTGTTGAAGAGGAGGGTGTCTGTTCCTAGAGTACACGCAGGAGGTTTAAACACCTGACATTGAGGTTATGGAGCATTCAAACTACTTTGTTACTCAAATTCTCTCTCTGTCGTGAGTTGTAATGGGAGGGATATTTAGCTCATTGGATGCATGTAAAACACATGCAAAACTGTTCAATAATGCTCTTTGGCTTTAACTAGTCTTTGCCAGGGACAATACATTTTAGAATAAATGTTCTGATTTCAGCAAGAGACTACTTGTTTTTTTATATAATAGTCACTTGATTACATATATAAATGTTATTTAAATCTTCCCAAAAGATAAGTGTATTTGCCAAAAAGCTGCAATCTGATTTCTTTGAATGATTATAACACTTAAGCAATACTTGTTTGAGACCAAATACAACAGTTGTCATGCTTTTTACACTTGATTGCAACACACTATCATTCAGAAGTTTGGGGTCAGAACAAATGAATGCGCTTTTATTTATTTATTTTTTTGGCAAGAATGCATTCAATTGATCAAAAGTGACAGTAAAGACTTTGATATTGTTACAAAAAAATGGTGTCCAATAAATGCTGTTCTTTTGAACTTTCTGTTCATTTAAAGAATCCTGAAAAAATTGATCATACAAAATGTATCTTAAGCAGCAAATCATCATATTAGAATCATGTGACTGTAAGAGTAATTGTAAGTAATGATGCTGAAAATTCAGAGCTGCCATCACAAGAATAAATTACATTTTAGAATATATTAAATTCTAAAACAGATATTTAAATATTTCACAATATTCTGTTTTTACTGTGTTTTTAGTAAACATTATTTAAAGCAACCAACAACAGGGAGAATTTTGGACTACTTCTTAGCGCTCCCCTTCCTGTCATTTCTACATGGGATTGATGTAGTAGCTGAAGCACAACCATTGGGTACTTTTGTTATTGGGTAAAAAGTGAAAGCACCTGTCTGTTAATGAGATCAGGAGTGTGCAATGTTATTTGTTGCTAAACCTGTCTAAACCGTGTCCTTTAAGCTGCTTATACTAAAGTACAGCAAATATATCTGAGTCTTCTTAGAATGAAGAGGTTAGAGCGTGATGTGTTCTTACAGAAATGAGT
The DNA here is from genome assembly GCA_018749465.1 of Paracanthobrama guichenoti. NCBI lineage: Eukaryota > Metazoa > Chordata > Actinopteri > Cypriniformes > Gobionidae > Paracanthobrama > Paracanthobrama guichenoti. Next base: position 7,402,694 of record CM031943.1, read on the forward strand.
GGTGGCATGATGCAGATCCTCTTTTATTCTGAGTCAGATCAATACTTTAATAGACAATGTCTTTTTATGAATGCATTTTGAAGAAGAAAAATCCACATAAAGTCTCAAAGTACCACAGCAATAGTGCTAGTCTGATAAATCATCTTAAATCAAAATAAGCTGTGCATTAACACTTAACACGTGTTCGTTTCCCAGACATCAGGTCTGAAGTCTCAGTGTCAGTGTGAATGTAAACATTAAATGTTCCATTTTAGAGATGCTGTGTAAAATAAATTTTGCAATTATATATACATCTAATTTCCTGCCATTTAACTAAGCAATAAAATGTTTTGCATGTACCGAAGGCACCCAGCTCTTTAGTCATTGGGACCAACATGAGCCATTGCAGGACCCATATTGGTCAACCACAACTCAAAACTACAATGTTTGCTGTTACAGTGAACAGCACAAGTAACATGGCATGTAGCATCTCATCTGTTAAATGCTCTTCTGGCTGATTTTGTCCGTTCTGCCCAGGACAGTTGCTCCGGCAGCGTTCTCCACTCCTCGCAACCATTCAGAACATTTCAGTAGGACGCTCTGATCCACACTCTGCTCTTTGTCTTCCTCATATTCCACGTCATCATATCGGTGATGGTCATTCAGAAGAGAGATCTTTACCAGTGGGATATTGGATCGAGACTTGGCAGGTGGACGGCCTTTCTGGTGTGGTGCCGTTGTGGTGCCACGGAGCTGTTTCTCACGGCTACGTTTCTGCAGGAGCAAGGTGGCCTCAGGGGTCAGTTTGAGAGAGAATTTAGATTTACAATTTAATCCATGGCTTGATCCAGAGGAGGCCTGCGGACTACAAGAGTCTGTTAGGAGGCTTGTTGTTGAAACGCTAGCAGGAAGCATCTTCTTGCTAGAAGAGTTCACTGAAGAGGTTGATGCCAAATTGGTTGCAGAGGTACTAATGTCAGAAGTACTTCTAGAAGAAGTTGGAGTCGAGGAACGCTGACGAGGATCAGCGGGTCTTGAAGTCGTAATCCAGACGCTTTTACCCTCCATCCTCAAACCAGAAGTGGCTCGACTGGTGGGCAACTTGCTTTTTTGCGGTGAAGCCTTCTTGCTCAACTTCTTGAGCCGCTCCTTCACAGAACTTTTCTCCTCCACAGTCTTGATTGGAATGACAGGCAACGGTCCTGAAAGTTTCTCTTTGCCCGAGCTGGGAAGACTCCGAGGTCTGGTCACAGGCGGGAAAGGCATCTTCACCAGGTAGAGCAGCACGTAGGACAAGAATTCGGTCTTTGAGGTGTAATGTGACAGAAACGGGATGTGATCTTTCGCATGATCAGGACTACCAGTTGTTTCCAAAGCCCCCAACATCCACTTTTTCTTCAAACACAGCCACTGTGGAAATAGCATGCAGGAATAGCTTGGCTCTTTATAGGGTGCTGGGAAAGGGGCTTGGCCAAGGCAATGAGTGAATCCTTTGGCGTAGGTAAGCCTAACACGTGTGGCTTACGGTTGCATAACGTAACAAGATGTAAACATTGAATACATTAGTTGCACTCTAGCTAAATTGGGATTGTAAAGGTAGTAATGCATATGAGAATAGATTGTTTGATTCACAAAGCATCCTATTCACTTAACAGTCTGTCACATTGGTTAAACCCAACTTGGCAGCTTTCGTGGTAAAAATTGTAGTTCTAAATACATAATCCTGTAATAAAGGTTATGTAGTGTTGTGTTTATGTTGTAATTTAAGACTGAAAAGACTTGACTGCTGTATACTACTGTAGTTCCAAGTGCTCATCAAGCATTAGTATGTGTATCTGATCCACACGTGTCTAAGTGTTTCCCAATTAAAGGATTTTAGGGTTTACTGAACCTAATCTCTTTAAGAGGTCACATAATCTCTCTCGCACATAGTCTGTAACTTTTGATTTACTACTTGGCACAAGGTAAAGATTCGTCCTGCATGCTGACATTACAACCAGAGTATGATTGTAAGCAGATGGCCATTCCTGAGGTGAGGCCAAAACATGTCATAACCCACAAACTGCTGTCAGGGTGGAGAGTCAATTGTAGGCAGTCAATTCATTGGCCTGGGTGATATATCGCAGAACCTAATTTTACCAAGAGCAAACTGTTCCTGGATCAGTATCTTTGTTGATGCTGGAACACATTCCAATCAACCATAAGATTTGAGGGACAAGTTTACAGTTTATGTCAAGTTTAAGGTTAGGTTCTTCTACATCAGTGTTATTCATCTGTCATTTCCCTCTGATTTTATGGATAAGTTATGGGTAGTGTTAGGTTTAGGGATATGGTCAGAATTAAATTTTCGGACAGGAATTTTCCAGGATCAACAAAATACGTTGACCCAAGAACGCGTCTAACTGCAAAATCAGGACGTGCTAATAAATTGCTCACTATTCTTGTGGTATTTTAGGAGTTCTGAACAGATTTTGCAGTAAATATTCCTCACTGAGTTTAGAACTGTTGGTAGATACTGTAACTACAGTACCAGGTGCTAAAAGGATCTTTCTACATTGTTGACTATGCAATAATGTGAATGAATTGCAAATATTTGCTTAAATAATATATATTTAGCTAATTGCAGAGATTTGACGGTGTTTTAAAGTGAAATGGGCTTATTGTTTCATATCTGCTCCCTTTGACAACATGGGTTAAGATTAATCATGAAGCGCAAGAACATGCACAATCTAAATATTACATAAAGTGAGTCTTGAGTCTGTCACAATGTCACAGTTTTCATTCGAATGCCATTTTATTAAGCAAATTCATCATAATTTCCAGTCTAATCCCTCACAAAAATGGTCTCTCACAGTTTCAATATAGTTTGCACATTTTAGCGTGTCTGGAACGTTGTATTAACCACTCATAATCCTTGAATCCTTATCTGCTTACATTTATACCTGCATTTTTTTTTGTGTGGAAACATATAGGTCTCAGAGACCTGCAAGTTGTTTTTAATGTTGGTAAGGTTGCAGTGCTCAGTTTAGGAAATAGGCAGCACTTTGAAACAGGCTCCCTCTTGTGGAAATGAAGGTTATGTGTAAATTGTCATAATGATATTTCATAAACATAGTATCAGTGGGTAACCAGCCACATTGGTATCTTGTTTTCAAGAAAGCAAGTAGCCACATATTCTAAAAATTGTTACACTCAAGACGATTAATCAGCCATGATTAACTGTTCTAACAATTACAGTTCTTCTTTCACTGGAGCCTTCTGTTCATTCAGATATTTCTTCCTCAGTTCCATCTCCTGCAGCATAAACACAAGTACAGTAGGGTGAGTGGACACAATAAACAATTCATTTCTAATAATGTGAGAAGGAAATATCTTACCTTTGCTTTTTCCTTCTTGGCTTTTTCAATCTCTTTTTCATAAATGTTACTATAGGCTTCAGCTTCCTTTTGCCAGAATATGGTACTACCTGGCAAATATTTTAGTACGATTATTACAAAATACTAATAATTCATGGACAGAACTCCTAAATAATACAATAAAATCACAACCCATTTCTTTAGCACATAGAAAAACATGAGATTTAAAATATTATGTAGAGCATGTGAAAACAGCTAAATGTAAGAGACTGCTTACCCTCTCTACATAAAGAGCAGGACACAATTTTATTGATGGGTATTTTTCTCCTAGATGAATGTCTACATCATTGGCAGTAACGTCAATCTTGGCAACAACAACATCTTCATTTTCACTAAAGTGTTCAGCAAGCTCCTCCCACAATGGAAACAGAGCGCGGCTTTCGCTGCTCCAAGGAGCATCTATTGAGAAAGGTGATTATACCAACATTTGTACCTATGTTCAAAATGCTCGTTTAACATTTTTACTCATCATGCTGTATCTAGAAATGTCAGGTACAATCATACTCTAATTCAGTACTTCTCAACCCAGGGCCTCAAGATGACTTAAAATGATTTAAAATACAATAAAACAAGCATTAAAATAAGCTAAAACAACAAAAAAATCTAAATATGCCTTATTATTTGGATATTTTATAGTAGACATGCACCTTTATAGTTATGTCAAGCTCTAAAATATTTTATCAGGTAGAAATTGTGAGGGGTGGGGGGCGACCTTCAAATATTCTTGTAGACAATGGGAGGCCTTGAAGTCAAAAAGTTTGAGAGCCACTGCTCTGATTTTATTTACTATATATATATTAAACTCTTTAACGTTGCTTTGTTGGCACATGGCAGTTGCTTCAATGCATTTAGGGTGTGGTCCTGGTCAAGACGATCTCCTGAACTCCAAACTGAATGTCAGAATGGGAAAGAAAGGTGATTTAAGCAATTTTGAGTGTGGCACGGTTGTCTGAGTATTTCACAATCTGCTCAGTTACTGAGATTTTCATGCACAACCATTTCTAGGGTTTACAAAGAATGGTGTGAAAAGGGAAAAGCATCCAGTATGCGGCAGTCCTGTGGGCGAAAATGCCTTGTTGATGCTAGAGGTCAGAGGAGAATGGGCCGACTGATTCAAGCTGATAGAAGAGCAACTTTGACTGAAATAACCACTTGTTACAACCGAGGTATGCAGCAAAGCATTTGTGAAGCCACAACATGCACAACCTTGAGGCGAATGGGCTACAACAGCAGAAGACCCCACCGGGTACCACTCATCTCCACTACAAATAGGAAAAAGAGGCTACAATTTGCACGAGCTCACCAAAATTGGACAGTTGAAGACTGGAAAAATGTTGCCTGGTCTGAGTCTCGATTTCTGTTGAGACATTCAGATGGTAGAGTCAGAATTTGGCGTAAACAGAATGAGAACATGGATCCATCATGCCTTGTTACCACTGTGCAGTCTGGTGGTGGTGGTGGTGTAATGGTGTGGTGGATGTTTTCTTGGCACACTTTAGGCCCCTTAGTGCCAATTGGTCATCGTTTAAATGCCACGGCCTACCTGAGCATTGTTTCTGACCATGTCCATCCTTTTATGACCACCATGTATCCATTCTCTGATGGCTACTTCCAGCAGGATAATGCACCATGTCACAAAGCTTGAATCATTTCAAATTAGTTTCTTGAACATGACAATGAGTTCACTGTACTAAAATGGCCCCCACAGTCACCAGATCTCAACCCAATAGAGCATCTTTGGGATGTGGTAGAACGGGAGCTTCGTGCCCTGGATGTGCATCCCACAAATCTCCATCAACTGCAAGATGCTATCCTATCAATATGGGCCAACATTTCTAAAGCATGCTTTCAGCACCTTGTTGAATCAATGCCACGTAGAATTAAGGCAGTTCTGAAGGCGAAAGGGGGTCAAACACAGTATTAGTATGGTGTTCCTAATAATCCTTTAGGTGAGTGTATATATAACAATGTTAAAGAGTTGAATTCTCATGCTATTCATGGCCAAAATTAAACAAAAATGAGTTGGACGTATTTCTGTGCTAAATGCACTCCTGCAGGATTTAAATAAGTTTCGAAAAGTATGACATCATAAAGGGTGGAGTTCCTTATATGGGCACTTTTCCCGGATGAGTGCGTGAGCACATCAACCAGAGCGAGAGCAAGAGCGTGCCCATCAACGAGCTTCGTTTGGGTTACAGAAGCCGTCGGCAGTGCTGTCATTCTGTTTTTAGACCACAAAATAATTCATGTCACTAAAGAAGTGTGTTTCTGGTTGTGAGGAAAAGATAACCTTGTTCTGCTTCCCAAATAACCCAGCGTTAAGGATTTGTTTTTCCGGAGCTGCAACAGAGTTCTGCAAGTGCATTTCTTTGTTCCAGCTCACGAGTCGAAACCGCAGGCGGTGAGTGAAACTGCATCAAATGTCTGTTTTGTTGACAATCGGCACATAATTGCATTTAATGTAAACAACACGAATGTATAGTGAATCGAAAGTTCTCCAGGGATAATGCCATGATGTAAAAATATTTATGGCCGGTATATTTTAAGTCACCGGCCATTGGCAGGTGTGGAAAAAAGTTAGTTTTAGGACCTGTATAGATATGATATAGTAGGAGAGTTCCACAATTCTAACATTTCAGGTACTTACAGAACAAGACAATAACATTTTTGTCATGGTTGAAGGCCACTTTTTCAAAGTTCATCCCAACGAGCTCTTTCACTGGCTGTGTGTCCCAGTTTTCAGGAATTGGCTCACTCTGCAGCTTAGGCTATAACACACAAATTAGACAGATTTTTTATTTTTGAGTTCTATACATTTTATATTAGTTATATAAATACTGAATAACATTATCATAATTATATACTAGGGCTGGCAATAGATGGTACATTTTTAACACCCTTTTGTGCGATTAATCGCATACTTATCAAATTAATCACACGTTAACGTTGATAGCCCTATTATATGCAGATATTAATTAAACTTAATAAATATATAAAATATTGTTTATATTAAATAAATATGGAATATATTTATATACTATATTATAATTAAAGTACATTTGTATAATAATTATTATTATTATGTTAAATTACCACACTGTAAAAAAAGTTGCTGCCTTAAATTTTAAGTACAATCAACTTGGATGTTTAAGTCATTTCAACTTAAATTACATTAAACTGACTTAATGTTGAAGTTAGTTGAATCTTGTATAACATATACAAAAGTTGAAAATTGCTTTGTAATGTAAAAACCATATGTTGTCATAACTTATTGATCATATCATTTTTACAGTGCATGTTGTATTGAAAGTATAGAATGATAAAAAGTTTAATTTACCCATGTATACTCACCTTAGCTTTCCCATCCAGGTAACTCAGACAGAACTCTAAAAGAGTGTGTGCGTCAAACTGATCAGATGGCAGCTGGTATTGAATGTTGTCTGATAAATTGACCATACGGACATGAGGCGCTTCTTCTGACCTCACACGGAAGTACTCCATCATACGGCCATTCCGTAGCTCACTCACATCAATCATTACAAACATAACCTGATGATAGAGTTTGAAATCAAGTGTGTAAAATTACTGTAATACAAAAGCAACCAGACAGACAACAGAAAGACTTCAGGCAATATCATAATAATAATCTACAGTATTTCTATGGATTTATTTTTATTTTGTAAAATACTGAATTGATGAGGTCTAAATGCGAGACAACTGGTATACACTGACCTTCCCTCTGAGTTTTTCCGCAGTGGTTTTAAAAGCGTGATATAGCTCTTCAAATCCATCCTCAGTTTTATTAATAAACAGAAGCACATGGTTCAGCACCACTGAGTTCAGGATCTTAGATGCTGTCTGGGAGAAAACCAAAAAGGAGAGAGGTGTGTTTATTTTTATACATCTATTAAATGTCACAATTCCTGTTTATTAATATGTATATAAAGTTACCACGCCATTGTACTCGGTCACAAGTTCCATCTCATAAAGTCTGATAAAATGAACAAGATCTTTTTTCATTGTGCTGTTTTCCACCTCAAATTGATTGTCAGGTTCAGACTAAAGAAAATAATATACATGGATGAGAGACAATTCATGTACTAAAAAGGTGGCTAAAAAAGGGGGTGTTTAGGAAAGGATTTGGGAGGAAATGTTACAAGTAAGATTCGAAATTGCACTGTCCAAGGGAGCTCCGACAGATTCTCACTTTTCTGATGAGGAGAACAGTGTCACTGCTGATCTCATACTTGCTGAAGATTTCATCATGTCCTGTTACTCCAAAGGGCAGGTCAGCGATGTCATTGGCTGTTTCATAAAACACTTTCACTATGCCTTCTTCAAGATCCTGTAATGTATAAACACAGATGAGCATCATTAAAAACAGTGGCTAATACAGCAATACAATAAAACATCTTTAGCTACGAGTTAAAAGTCCTTCATTTGAACTCACAAAACATTTGTTTGTTCAGTTTCATTTGGACTGATTCTTTTAAAATAATTTTGTAATTTTTAATGCATTAAAATATCTTAAGTTACAGCTGACTTAAGGATGAATCCTTCATTTGGACTGATTCTTTTTAAAGGGGACCTATTACTAATTCACTTTTACATGGTTTACATGGTTTGAACCACCCTATAATGGTAAAAATCCACCCACTCCACTCCAAATTTTTTTAATACCCATAAATCATAAGCAGTCTCAGAACAAGCTGTTTTCCGTTTCTAAGCAATCTGACGTCACATATGCTTAGTCCATGACACCTGTCTGTCAATGAGATCAGTCCATGACTGCTGACGGACTCTGCCCTATCAACATAGATCCCGCCCTGAGCGAGCTGTACACAGTCGCCATTAATTCAGTCAAAAGCAAGCGGCAACCTTCCAGTTTCTGTTGAAGCCAACACGGAAGTAACTTAAACTGCAATTCATCGACTGGCCACTAGTGACAGGCTCCAAAAGGGAGCAGAATCTCATTGAGCCCCATGATAAAATGCCCAACTTTACAGCAGAAAAAAAAAACATATTTACAGTCTGGTACAAAATGTGGTTTTGGTCTATACGGCTAATTTTGGCCTTCATGACAACTATGAGGGTGGTGAATTTTTTTTTATAACTCATTTATTTACATTATATAAAGCCTTAAAGTTCTGCATAATTAAGGGCGTGACCACTTTGAGTGACAGGTGGATAGCCATTTATCCGCTGTCTGTTAGTCATCGCGTCACCTCAGCTCCGCACACGTTTTTTGTTATCCGGGTGTGACGCGCTACCAAGATGGCAACGGCCAGCTCGATCCTACTTTACGCTTCAAAACTGCTCTTCAGAATCCTATGGGTGACGTCACGGACACTACGCCCATGTTTTTTTTTTTTTACAGTCTATGGTCAAGAGCAGTGAGTGATTTTCTGTTTTTCTTTTGTTGTTTGATTCATATTAACAGCAGATATAGCAGTAGGCACTGTATATTACACTGCTTTTACTTTAATACACAAATCTAATATACATATTTAATGCAATTTCTTTACTCACTTTTTACATTCACAGACATAACCGACTTTGTTTATGTGAACTTTGTTTTTGACATAACCTTGTGTGCATTTGACAATTCATTTAAGCGCAATAACACGTGAAAGAGAACTTAGTTTAATACTAACGGGATGCACCGTCTTGTCAAGTTTTGACTGATATGTGTTTCTACATCAACGAAAGTTGGTGTTCAGATGTAACAACGCTGAAGAAGATGTGCTCTCCTAACCTAGAGGCCCACTTCATAAACTGTAAACCTTTCTATTCACCGCAGGAGTTTTCCTCGTTTATTCTCGTGAATGTTTACATTCCTCCAGATGCGTGTGTCAGCATGGCATTACAACAGCTGGCTGAACAAATAGCTGAGACTGAACAAAAGTATCCAGACTCTCTTTTAATCATTCTTGGGGATTTTAACAAAGCAAATCTCTCCCGTGAACTGCCAAAATACAGACAGCACATTACATGTCCCACCAGAGACAGTAATATTCTTGACCACTGCTACACAACAATAAAGAATGCATATCACTCCGTCCCACGGGCAGCTTTGGGGCTTTCTGATCACTGTGTGGTTCATCTTATACCGTCCTACAGGCAGAAACTGAAATCAGCTAAACCTGTAATAAAGACTGTAAAAAGATGGACTATTGAAGCAGAGCGGGACCTACAAGCCTGCTTCGATTGCACTGATTGGAATGTCTTTGAAGCTGCTACCACTGATCTGGATGAGCTCACAGATACTATAACATCATACATAAGTTTCTGCGAGGATACATGCATTCCTACCAAGACATTCTTATCATTCACTAATGATAAACCATGGTTTACTGGGAAACTCAAACAGCTTCGTAATGTCAAAGAGGATGCTTACAGAAGTGGGGATAGGGTCTTGTATAACCAGGCCAGGAACAGACTGATAAAGGAGATCAGAGCTGCTAAAAGAAGCTACTCTGAAAAGCTGAGAAACCAGTTTTCTTCTAACAACCCTGCTGCTGTCTGGTCAGGCCTGAAGAATATCACCAATTACAAGCCACCATCCCCCCGACCTGCTGAGAATCAACATCTGGCTGATGAGCTGAATGCATTTTACTGCAGGTTTGAGAAACCCAATCTCACACCTCACACCCACTCTGATCTGCACTTCACACGTCCCCCAACACCTCCTGCACCCCCTCTCCTCCCCCCCGCCATCCAACCTGAGTTTAAGGTCTGTGTGGAGCAGGTAACCAAAATCTTCAAAAGACAGAAGATAAGGAAAGCTTCAGGCCCAGACGGCATCTCATCTGCTTGTTTGAAAGCCTGCGCTGACCAACTGGCCCCAGTCTTCACGCAGATCTTCAGTAGATCATTGGAGCAGTGTGAAGTTCCCTGTTGCTTCAAACTCTCCACCATCATTCCTGTCCCAGCTCTCCATGCCATCCTCAATCTGTCAGTGGATCACCAGCTTCCTGACAGACCGGCAACAGCGAGTGAGACTGGGGAAACTCACATCCAAGACTCTCACTACCAGCACTGGCGGCCCCCAGGGGTGTGTTCTCTCCCCACTGCTCTTCTCCCTGTACACCAATGACTGCACTTCTAAAGACCCTTCTGTGAAGCTCCTGAAATTCGCAGACGACACCACCGTCATCGGCCTCATCCAAAACGGTGATGAGTCTGCTTACAGACTGGAGGTTGAACGGCTGGCTGTCTGGTGCAGTTATAACAACCTTGAGCTCAACACGCTCAAAACGGTGGAGATGATAGTGGACTTCAGGAGGAACAGCCCTGCTCTGCCCCCACTCACCATCATGAACAGCACAGTGGCAGCAGTGGAGTCATTCAGGTTCCTGGGCACCACCATCTCTCAGGACCTGAAGTGGGACAATCACATTGACTCCATTGTAAAAAGGCCCAGCAGAGACTGTACTTCCTTCGTCAGCTGAGGAAGTTCAACCTCCCACAGGAGCTGCTGATCCAGTTCTACTCGGCTGTCATTGAGTCTGTTTTGTGCACATCCATCACTGTCTGGTTTGGTTCAGCTACCAAATCTGACATCAGGAGACTACATCGTACAATCCAGACTGCAGAGAGGATTATTGGTGCCCCCCTGCCAACCCTCCAGGACCTGTACTCTTCCAGAGTGAGGAAGAGGGCAGGTAAAATCATCACAGACTCCGCTCACCCTGGACACTTCTTGTTTGAACTGTTACCGTCAGGACGGCGACTCCGATCACTGGCCACTAGAACATCTAGGCACAGGAACAGTTTCTTCCCACAGGCCATTTCCTCTTGAACAGTTGAATACCCCCCCCCCAACCCCCAGCACCCCCAGCCGCCTTTAAGTGCAATATTTTGACTGTTTAGTGCAATATATTCTAAACTAGTGCAATATATTCTTAAATGTAACTGTGACCTTATTTATATATTTATTATTTATATATATATATATATATATATATATATATATATATATATATATATATATATATATATATATATATATATATATATATATATATATATATATATATATATATATATATATATATATATATATATATATATACATATATACATACATACATACATACATATTACATACATATTTTATTTTGTACTACTATTTTTCATATTTGTATATTTGTGTTCATGTTGTGTTGTATTGTATATGTGCACTGGAAGCTTCAGCACCAAGACAAATTCCTTGTGTGTGCAAGCACACTTGGCAATAAAGCTCTTTCTGATTCTGATTCTGATATGGCTTTAAAACATTCCGATAATAAACTTTTGTGTTGATGAAGAACTGCAATGTCACATGAGCGTGACCATGATAGAGAGTATAATCAAAACCAAACAGCTGTTTTATTTGTGTTTTAGTATTGCTGTAAAGGCTCCGCCCTCTTCTGGAAAGCAGGGTGGCGAGCAGCAGCTCATTTGCATTTAAAGATACATGCACGAAAACAGCGTGTTTTTCCTTCCACTCAAAAATGGCCACTTACAACATGGTATAATAAATAATCTGTGGGGTATTTTGAGCTGAAACTTCACAGACACAATCTGGGGACTTTTATTACATCTTGTAAAAAGGGGATAATACGCCAACTTTAAATAATTTGATTTGCAATAAATTCGAAAATCACTCCAAAAATCATAATAAACAGTAGTATTTAACTAAAATATATATTTTTATAGCAAAACTGCATACATATAACGCCCTATAGGTCTTCTGTGAACACTTTTGAGAAGTGATTAAATTAAAAGGAATCAGTAAAGCATTTTTCACTGAGAATGACTGGGGAAAATTACAGATTACCTTAAATAATCCAAGCACCACAAATTCATCTTCACCTATGAACTTTTCCAGCTGTGAGAGATTACTGATGATTTCAGCACTCGGCCCCTTTGTTCTTTTAAGCCATGTCAGGATGGAGGCGGAGCTCTTTAGATCTGTGGGTGGAGTCACACAACAAACATTGGCACAATGATCCTATAACTGGGATGTATCCCCATATTCAAAAATCTTCAAAACGAAAGACATGAGGGTGATTAAATAATGACAGATTTTTTGTCTGTGTCTGGCAACATAAGAAAACATTACCAGGACAATACACTGGGTTGTTCTTGTCTCCAGACAGGTACAGCCGTAGTGATGGTATTATTGTGACATTAAGGGATGCAGCAAGATCTTTTTCCTTTTTCACATCCACTCCTCCCAGCCTTACATCAGACTTTGCTTCCTTCAGCGCAATGGCTGCATCTCTAAACTCCAGGATAGAGCCAAGGGACTGGCCAGAAAGAGGCGCATCTACAGCAGGTAGGAGACAAAGCTGCAACAGTTTACTCCTTGTTGCAAATATCCACCATAGAATGTTTTATAGGGGCATTTTGTTGTGGTCCCAGATGTGCCGACTCTAATTTGCTTCTAGTCTGTCTTTATACGCTTGTGTGTCTTTATTAGTAAGTAAATAGTCATTCAGCAGATGTTTTCATCCAAAACAACATAATTCTCCACAGGTTAAGTGACTGGCTCAAAGGCACAGCGGTGGTAGCTCATGGATCATTTCTTGTGGAGATCGAACCAAAAACTTTCCAATTACCCGCTCTGAGATTCAAACAGAATCATTAATCAGGAGTAGGTTCGTTTTAAAAGTCTTTGATATACGTTAACATCTCTGGGAAACAACTCGAGCAGTATCAACTGGATAAAATTAAAGGTAGCCTACTCTTAGTGTTTTTACTTCGCGTTGGCGCATTGATTTGTCACCTCATGGAGCTGGATTTATGACAGTGACAGCCAGGGAAGCCATAAAAGCACATGCATGCAAGAAGATATACTCACAGAAGTGCACCAATAGCTGGCTGTGTTGTTTTAGAGCTCGTTCGAAATTGTCTTTTGTCAGCACTAGAACGTCTTTGTCCTCGGGAATTGAATTGGAATCGCTTTCCGCCAGAGCTTCGCGTAAATACACGCACAAGCTCAGCCACAGAGTGAAGCACACCTTCATTCTGCCTCCCTTCAGAAGCTGGAACGGGCCCTTCGACCTTCGAGTGTGTGAGAATGTGTGAAGCGCTACATTAAAAGGCGTGTGCGTAATCTTGAGTGCATATGCGATATCAGTATGCACTTTGGCAATGAACAGTTTACAGCCAATATGAAGAGAGATTGATAACATTTTGACGGTGACAGAGAGAGAACAATAGCTTTGTGTTTGTAGTCCACTCCAAACGGTAGAGACAACTCATTCTCAAAGGTTATAATATAATGTTATCGCAGTAATTTTTCCTCAGTAAGGAGATTAAAAGTATTTCAAAACAAGACATTTAAAACTCACATGAAAGTCTTTTTTATTTTTTTTAAATGAGCGGGAAGCATCACGACCAGTGGAATGTTAATGCTGCATTCACGTGCTATCGGAATCAAATACGAGTTTTCTAGTTAAATGTGTGTTTGTTTTTTATGTGGATATATTTGGACATAGGATTTTATTAGGGAACTTTATGAACATTGCACAACTCGCATGATTAAACGGATTTGATCATGCAATCTTCAAACATCTCTTGCCTGTTGCAGAGATCTCCACTCATTTGCCTTGATTTGCATAATTTCACAGAAATGTTAACACAGTCAAAACTGCAGTTTTTGGCCCTAAATAAAATACTTAAGTAATAATGTGATATTGACATTTGGTCCTAAAAGTCTTAAAACTATACTGAATGAAAACTTAGGACTCATTGTAATAAAGATGCGAAATGTAGCAACTTTGGTTCCAATTGCTACTTTTAAATTGTCCTACAGTTCATGTTCTACAGCTTCTATGAAGTATAGTTTGTTGTTCCATCCGCTGCTTATCCACAGGGTTTATTGCACTACTGCAAAGATTTTCAGATTTTTGAAACAAGTTGTCTTACCCATAAGATTACTAAAAGATTAAGACATTTGTACAATGCTGAGACAAATTTTATACTTGAATGTACTTGGCATATCAGTAACAATTTGGACATTGCACCATATTACAACCGTAGGTTGTAACACATGTTAGGGTAAGTTGTAACAATTAGACAAAAGAAGCAAAACTAGCAGCCACTCCATGCAATATGCTTCAAAAACTGTTTTATAAAAAAAAAATCCAAAAGAACAATACAAAACAATGTCTCTCTTTCTGTGACTATTTTTTATTTATAACTCAAATCCACTTAGGCTACTGTTTGACTCAGGAGTGTGTGCATGTGTGTGTAATTTGGTCTACTAGAACATACTTCCTTAATGTTATTTATGCTTAATAAACACTCGACTCCAGTGAGCCTGTGTAAAGAAAATGTAGGTCTAACAAAATATGAACAATGACGCTGTGTTCAAGTTTCTCAGGGACATGCTGTCAATGAACCCTACCAAATGTTGTGTCCACATTTGAAAGTGTTTAAAAAATAGCAGTTTATGATTTAGGAGTTTAAAATTTCAAAATGGCGGACATGCAATTGGTATAGACGGATTTGGCATGACTCAAGGAATTCGCAGACACCGAGCTCATAATTCTGAGCAAAAAATAGACTTTTTGGATCTCATGACCCGTATGTGGCGCTGTTCCCAAATTCCGCATGTACCCTCAAATCATGCTGTTGATTCGAAAGATCAAAGTTTGGCCGAGATATAGCATCTAATTTGATTTTGAGTCAACATTGTTAACTTCACATCATCATAACTTTTGTACAAAAAGGAATATTAAAATTCAGTTCAGTAATTTCTGTGCACTCGGTCTAGTGATCATCTCTGAGCCAATTTTGGTAGGAGTAGCTAAAAAATGGGATACAGTACATTTCATAATGGCGACTACTGTAATGGCCCCTGCTTGGCCCCTAAAAACTGTACATGAATGCCCTCTCAAGTCGTATTTACCACTGGGTAACTCTGCAATAATTTTGATTCCTGAGTTGGGCGGGCCATAGACTTTAAACATGGCGAAGGGGAGAACGATGTTCCATAACTACGAGATTTCAACAGTTCATTAGATGTCATCTCAAGACTCGAGACTGAATGCAGCAAAGGATTTTTAGAAGAGAGAAGTAGTATATTTCCCATAACACGTGAAGGCAGCATTAGGTCTGTTATGTCCTAAGACGTATTTTATTTGTAGAGATAGAGAGATAGTTATAACTGATTTAGAAACCTTTTTGTTTGTTTTGTTGGCCTTTGCCCCCTCCTGAAGTTTGTTTCCTCTTTTCTTTTTCTTATGATTCAATAAATACTTTTCTTAAGCTCATTCGTTTTGGATGTGTGTTACTGGGGCTGGAGACAAGAAGTTCCTGTGCTCTCTCTCTCTCCAAAACATTGTTACTGCTATGCCTACTACCCTAGACTAAAAGAGGGCTAGCACATAACAGGTGTGTTTACGGCATGTCGTAATTGCGAGAGTCCAACTTTTTGTAAAACTTTTCTGAGTGCTCCGACTTGTACTAAATGACTGCAGCAGATTCATTTAGTTGTTGATAGTGTTGCCACAGAAACGCATGAACAATTATGAGTATAACACCACGTTTTGTCGTCTTGAAATAACAATATGGGGTGAATGCAGCATTATTTGCAGCCTGGTTTCACAGAAATGGCTTAGACTAAGCCAGGACTAAGCCTTAAGTTAAATTAGGACATTTAAAGACATTTATGCTTATATAAACTTGCTTTAAAAAAAAATAAAAAAAACATTACTGGTTGCATGTTGAGTGCAAAACAATAGCACTGACATATTTTAAGATACACTGATCATGTGTTATCTCTTCATTACGGCACCTGTTAGTGGGCAGCAAGTGAACATTTTGTCCTC
The DNA here is from genome assembly GCA_018749465.1 of Paracanthobrama guichenoti. Taxonomy (NCBI): domain Eukaryota; kingdom Metazoa; phylum Chordata; class Actinopteri; order Cypriniformes; family Gobionidae; genus Paracanthobrama; species Paracanthobrama guichenoti. Next base: position 7,418,913 of record CM031943.1, read on the forward strand.
AGTTGATGTGTTAGAAGCAGGAAAAATGGCCAAGCGTAAGGATTTGAGCGAGTTTGACAAGGGCCAAATTGTGATGGCTAGACGACTGGGTCAGAGCATCTCCAAAACTGCAGCTCTTGTGGGGTGTTCCCAGTCTGCAGTGGTCAGTATCTATCAAAAGTGCTCCAAGGAAGGAACAGTGGTGAACCGGAGACAGGGTCATGGGCGGCCAAGGCTCATTGATGCATGTGGGGAGCGAAGGCTGGCCTGTGTGGTCCGATCAAACAGACGAGCTACTGTAGCTCAAGTTGCTCAAGAAGTTAATGCTGGTTCTGATGGAAAGGTGTCAGAATACACAGTGCATCACAGTTTGTTGCGTATGGGGCTGAATAGCCGCAGACAGTCAGGGTGCCCATGTTGGCCCGTCCACTGCCGAATGCGCCAACAGAGGGCACGTGAGCATCAGAACTGGACCACGGAGCAATGGAAGAAGGTGGTCTGGTCTGATGAATCATGTTTTCTTTTACATCACGTGGATGTCTGGGTGCGTGTGCGTTGCTTACCTTGGGGAACACATGGCACAACTTTAGGTCCTGGCATCCATGTGGATGTTACTTTGACACGTACCACCTACCTAAGCATTGTTGCAGACCATGTACACCCTTTCATGGAAACGGTATTCCCTGGTGGCTGTGGCCTCTTTCAGCAGGATAATGAGCCCTGCCACAAGGCAAAAATGGTCCAGGAATGGTTTGCCTGATTGGTGTATGTTAGTGCAAGTTGCTTTCAGTTAAAACAGCTCAAACATGCATTTCAGTGTGGGAGTAGGCACTTTAGTATTTAGTCAGTTCAAACTAAACAGCACAATTTGTTGCAGTGGCCAGGTAAGCCTTTAAATGCTGCATGACTAAATAGCAAATTTTGTTAAGATACAGTCTTCAATGTATCTTGTTATTAAGGAAGGTTTTGTTTTTTTTTTTATAGGCCTAATTAGATTCATGAAAATGCATCCAACGTCTGCTTTGGTTAATGTACTGTTTTTACATTTTCTTTATAATTTCTCAGGTTTCTTTTGTTAGAATGTTGTATTCATTTTTGTCTTTTACATTTACATTTTAGAACAAATGTAAATGTTAACTTTCAGATATACTGGTATCATGAGAAGTAATGTGACTGAAATGGAATAATGTGGTAAAAACAAAGTACAGCTGTCAGATCAATTTAAGTTCTTCAGTATTTCACATTGACAAGACCACATATACAGACTGCAGAGATAAACCAAACAACAGCAATTTTGTTAAATTTCAACTTTGCAAAGACATGAAATTAGGCTTGACAAAATGTTAATTTTAAACAAATACATGCAAAAAAATAGGGGGGGAAAAACCCATGAAACCATTTTAGTTAACCATTTTTCAGTTAAAAATCAGTGTTTTGTGTTCAACAATAAAATGTCAACAATAGATTGTTTTAGTTAACTTTATTTTTCACATTATTCCTTCATTTTTTTTTTCCCAAAGTCATTTTCAGTATGTTCAAAAACAAAAGCAAGTGCATGTTCTCTGCATATTTTGCAGCATTACTTAATTTGGCTATTGTACTTAAACAGCCCTGAGATCATTCCACTGGCATCATTTCATTACCCAGTCCAACAACAAGAAAACAAACAAGAAAAAGTGCAAAATCTGCCTTTAACTAGTACAACAGATTCTGAGTTCCTTTACTTTCATTTTTCATAACACACATGTACATGAAAATAATAGGGTGGTAACCTACACCACCTGGAATTTACTAGTGTTCCCATTTCATTTCATAAATAGGTCAGGATTGTGGATCTTCAGAGAAATGGCAGTTGAAAAGTTATTAATAGATAAGAAGTATCTGCCTTCAAGTTTTTAAAGTTAAGTGCATTACAAGGTGAAATGGCTGGTCATATTCAAATCTCATTTCAATACTGTGAAAACCAAAAAGACTTACATTATAGTCCATATGTCCATTCTGGATAAGAGCATATATATATATATTTTTTGCAAATAAACCGTTTTGAAGGAGTTTTGATTCCAAAAAATACAAATGAAAAGTCTTCTTGCCAAGCCATAATCTGTTCTTTTAATCCATATCCATGTTCAGTCATATCAACTCCATCTTCAAGATCTTAGAAAAAGTGGCAAATTTTGCTTTATGTATCAGCTGTCTTTCGTTTCATTTTAATGGCCATTAATGTAGTTTTCTCCGAGCGTTAAGACCATCTGCGTGGATCTGGCTTCCATCTGTGTCATAAAAACAAACCATTTTAACCAAAGAATTTATCAATTTTTTGAAAATTAATCAGGCACAATAAGTCCAGGAACGTGTATTACAGTAAATTGAGTCAATTTTGGTTTCGTGTTGATTTTAAAACACTACAAAACTATAAAGACTGACATCACAGAGTCTTGTTTATGACTAAAAACTAAATGGTTTCTTATTAAACAGATTGTGTACCTTGTATTGATCTGACAACAACAACAACAACATATTTTACTATATTAATTACTAGAGATGATCAGCTGAACTAAAACACAAGCTTTGCATGCATTACTGCGTAATCTTCAAATAAAGTTAAAAAGTTAAACTATTAATAATAGTATGCTACAGAAAAGCAGGAGCAAAAAGAGATACATAATGCAATCAAACATCAAGACAAACACAATGAACAATGTAGGCATGTTTCAACTGTCCCTATGGGCTTTCCCAAAGGTGTGTAAATTTACCTAAACCAAAGAGCCATGGTGTTAAAGAATGAAGAGGAGCAGGAGAGGAAACAGGGACAGACAGAAGATGAAGCGTGCTAGAGCACAGCATGGAGTTACCTGAAATAGGAAAGAGGAGGAAAAAGAAGAAGAAAACACCAGGATGACAAATGCAACATTACAGCGATGGAGCAAAGTGCTTTAAACAACATCACAACAGAGTTGTGCTTTAGCTCATCCATTCTATCCAATGCACATGAAGACAAAAGTGCAAAACCTTTGGTGTATATGTGACAGAGATCATAAAGTTATCAAGCCCCTGTAGGCTACGTAGTTAAAGGTGAAATGTGTCATTTCTGAAATTATAAAATGGTTTCGGGAAACGAAGATCAAGTTGAGTGCATTGTGCATTATATAAAGCAGAAATATTAAGTGTAGCACGTTTGGAATCAATTCCATTTGGTGCCGCAATTGGAGCATAAATCACTCACTTCACCTTTAAATAAACAGAGATGATTCTTACCAAGTTTCCATGCTTATTTTCAGGATTAATATCTGCTCACCATGCTGGAAAGTTCCAGGTACTGGGCCAGGAAAAACAGCTCCTTTACAGGCCTGAGGCGGTCCAGGGATCTTGGTGCCAGGACTCAGTCCAGGGAATGGGAGAGCATGCAGGGGGGCAAAGCTTGGTAAGACACCCGGCTGTACTGTGGTGGGATAGGAGGATGGAAGGAGAGATAGAGAAGGGGTGGGAAGCGCTGGGTTCCCACAGGAGATCTCACCAGCTGCCTGAAATACAAGCAAATTAAAAAAAAAGTAAGTATAATGCAATTTTATTTAAATGTATATGTATAATCTTAAAAATGTAATATCTTTAAAAACGTAATACTTCAGACAAATTTTTATGTAAAAGCCTAACCAGGGACGAGGGCTGAAAACTAGCTTTAGTAAGTGACTTTTCAAAAAAAAAAAAAAAAAAAAAAACCAAACCCCCCAAACAAAATAATAAAAAAATAAAAAAACACACTTTAATATTTCTCACTTATGCTATATAACCACTAAGTGGACAGATTTAACAGTGTTTTCAGTTAGCATGCCATCTGATTTGCCTGCATATCCATCACAAGTTAAATAAGATATTATATTTATATTTTCCTCTTCAAATCATGAAGCTAAATTATCAGGATATGATTATACATGTATTACAAAAAAAATGCCAATAAAACAAACAAAAAAGGACATTATATTAAAAATTTAGGAAGGATTTTGTACGACACCACAACTTACATATGATAATCTACATGCAATAAGCAACCAATATGTGTCTGTGTAAAGAACTCACTGCTGTCATAGAAACGGGGGTGTCGCCCATTGAGGTGGTAGTGAGCAGCCTGGCCACTCCCTGCATCACTGATGGACAGTCACCCTGAGCACCATCTGGGGGCGCCACCAATGTCAGTTTTGGAGTCGCCTTCTCTCCAGCCTGGAGTCGCTTTGAATCCAAATCCACAGCAGACTTGGTCCACATCATCTGGACCGATCCAGCACCCTCTGCGGTCACCGGACTTCTCTGAGTGCTGGCATGATGGTTTGCATCTCTTCCCATTCCTTCCTTGTGGTTCTGATTAGATGGATGGGCAGAGAAGGAGGCAGATGTTTGTGTGTTTGATGGAGTTTTGGCAGTGGTGCTCAATGTTGCTGCGACTTCAAGTTGCATGCTTGCAGGTACACTCAGACGCTTGCGTTTCAGTGCTGGTGGGCCCTGGATTTCTGTATTCTTACGGTCTTCTGGGGTGCTGGCCTGTGCATTTATTGGATAAAGCAAGATTTAGAAACTAAAGTCTAACTATATTTTCCTAAAGAATGCAACATTCCAGACAGGGAGTCACAATTTTCTCTGATGTACCTTTTTTAGTTTTGTTTTACTTACTGGTTTCTTCCTTGCCCTGTAAAATGAAGAGAAAGGGTTTAACAAATTTTTTAAAAAAAAACTTTAACTATTAAAGTTGGAGAATATTTTTTTTTTTCTTCAGAAACATTGGCTAAATATCTAGGAAGAGTGTAGTAGTGTAAAATCATACTTACACCACACCAGTAATGTGACCATGCGCTTTCCGGGTTTCTATAAGCAGAATCCTTTAGAAACAAATGACAGAAATTCAGCAGAAACTCACCATTCTGAAATTATTATTATTATAGATACACACACACACACAAAAATGTGACAGGACTTTCTATTCAAAGAATCCTGAAAAATGCATCACAGCTTCCACATAAATATTAAGCAGCACAACGGTTTTCAACATTGATAATACAAAATGTTCCTTGAGCAGCAAATCAAAGCTGATTATTAGAATGATTTCTGAAGGATCATGTGACGCTGAAGACTGGAGTGATGATGCTGAAAATTCAGCTTTGCCACCACAGAAAAATAAAATTACAGTTTAAAATACTAAAATAGAAAACAGTCATTTTAAATTGTAATAATATTTCACATAAATGCAGCATTGGTGATCATAAGAGACTCCTTTTGAACCATTAAGCAAATCTTAATAAACGATTTTGAAACAAAAGTAGAGGTTTAAATCTGATATTGAATCCCAGATTTTAGTGTGGCATCAGACTTTTTGGAAGATGCATTAAAACAGATATAATATAATGTTTAGAGCAGTTAATAGAAGTAATAGACATGCAAAGAACAAATATGAGATTTCTCTTATATCAATACAATGATGTCCACAATTTCAGAGTCTTAATGATTTGATTTGTATACCTGGACTGCATCCATCCTTTAGGCCACAGTGGTTTAATATCAGCCTCCAGGAAAGCTTTCAGATACTCCTCCAAACTAGAGCACGCGGGCGACTCAGAATCATAAATCATCATCTTCAAATTGACAATCTCACAGAGCAGCTCCCTGTAAAAGTCAAAAGTGACATTTGTGGATACAGGTGATAAAAATATCTAACTCTACATAACTCCTTTTTCTATTATTTACTAGTAGCTATCAAGAACTTTTAATAAACATGCACACGCACAAGAGACCAGACCTGATCTCTTCATTCCATCTGAATCTCTTGTGAGGCCCAAACACTCGTTTTCCACTCCTCTCTTCTTCTTCCTCGTCGGAGCCATCAATCGCCCTCTCTTTCTCAGCCTCGAGCCTTAAAACACAATAAACAAACCAACCTGAGGTTGTATACTAACAGAAAACTGCATATCAATTAAAATGTCAGTGAATGTATAGTGATCAAGGTATCACACGTTAAAAATGACTGATTACTTGGCAGCTCTGGCTTCAGAGTAAGCTTGGCAGTGATTCTGGAAACGGGTGATCTGTTCTGGCATAGACCTAGCCACCGCATTCTCCAGCTTCTTCAGCAGCTCCCGCAGCTGTTCATCCTCATAAGACACAATCTTACAGAGACATTAAACTGGATTTCACATTAAACTGTATACACACACACACACACACACACACACACACACACACACACACACACACACACGGTCTTAAATGTTTTTGACCATTTCTTATGCTCACGAGGCTGCATTTATTTGATAAAAAAAAAAATACAGTAAAAACAGTAATATTGTGAAATATTACAATTTAAAATAACTTCTATTTGAATACATTTTAAAATGTAAATTATTAATGTGATGCAAAGCTGAATTTTCAGCATCGTTACTCCAGTCTTCAGCGTCACATGATCCAGAAATCATTCTAATATGCTGATCTGCTGCTCAAGAAACATTGAATATTTTTGTGAAAACTGTGATTTATGTTTTTCAGGATTCTATGATGAATTTAGCATTTATTTGAAAAGCTACATCTTTTGTAATACTGTATATTAAGTGTTTTATGGTCACTTTTGATCAATTTAATGCAGTATTAATTTCTTTAAAAAAACTCTTACTGACCACAAACTTTTGAACAGTAGTGTGTGTGTCTCATATATATATATATATATAAAAATAAGTAAAAATAAATAGTGAATAAATTACTTTTGAGTGATTCGTTACAAAAGTGCACATCAAATATGCTAAACACTGAAGCTCAACATGTGTGTGTGACATGCTAGAACGTCACATTTAAGCTTCTTTTCCTTTTAATGCCGGTTGGCAAACCTACTTGAAGCTGCATTTTCCACCACCTGCCACCACAGGTACCACACCTGCGTGACAGCTGACGTTAAATAGAGCATCGGACTTTGGATGGCAGATACGGATACTATGGGATGGTGATGTTTGCTATCCTGAGGTGTCATGCAGTTTTGTACGTTTACAGACCTGCTGTAGATTGTGGAGTTTTTTGGCTCTTTTAACCAGAGTGCCTTTGCTGCAGGACAACTGTGATGCCAAGTAGGAGAAGATTCTGGAGCGTACTTTCACACTAAACTGTTTGGCGTTCACCTCCACACTGAACATACAAAGAGAAGCAATCAATACATTGATTTAACCTACATGATTTATTATAGAACAGGTAACATCTTGATTGTATTGCACTGATTATAATGTAACTCACTCTAGTAAAACACTGTTGAGCTCTGAAGACAAAATCTCCATCTTATTTTGTCCTTCAATTTTCTTGACAGCCTAAAGAACAAAATAAGTCATGTATACCTGCAAACTCTTGTCTAATCCTCTTAAGCCATAAAAGCAAACAATACCTGGGAAAGTTGCTTAATGTGTTTCTCTAGTGTAGGTGGCAGTCCATCGGGGAGTGATGTGGGGGGCTTCTCAGTGAAGGACACTACCAGAGCCTCTCCGTTATCTTCCAGGCTTGGAGAGCAGACGTTCTGCGGCTCCGCCAAGAGCCCGTCCAAGTCAAAGTCTTGCTCTGCTGCTTTGACTGCTTGAAGGAGGTCGTCTGCACTGGCAGAACCAATGAGTGTGAGAAGAGGGTCAGATGATATGGGTGGTTCTTGAACCTCAGCTTGCATGGTGGGACCAGTGTTGTTGAGAGCCTGCGATTCTCTCTCTCTAGCATTGAACATCTGCAGCTGCTGAAGCTTTTCCTTATGAAACTTCTTCAGCATCTTATCAATACTTAGCGGCTTCTTGTTTTTCTTCTTCTTTGCAGATGATTTGTCTGGTGGGGTGCTGAGAAGGAAACCAGAAGAGGGAAAAAGCAAACAATGAGAACATTTGGAAAGAATCAGTGGAAACCTTGTTGCAAAAGGAAGTTGTGAAAAACTTTAAATAGATAGTAAAATTAGCCCATAATTTACTCACCCTCAAGCCATCCTAGGTGTATGTGACATTCTTCTTTCAGACGAATACAATCTGAGTTCTATAAAAAAAAATGCCCTGGCTCTTCCAAGCATTATAATGGCGGTGAATGGCAGCCCAAAATCTGAAGCCCAAAAAAAGAAAATGCACCCATCCATTATAAAAGTAATCCACACGGCTCCGCTGGGTTAAAAAAAAGCCTTCTGAAGCAAGTCGATGGGTTTTTGTCCATAAAAATATATCCATATTTAACACGTTAATCAACTTACGAAAAAAGCATAACTGACACGACGATGATGTCGGAGGTAGTGTAAGCATTTTGAACTGCGAGAGGTGCTACACTTTCTTCATAAGGTGAATACTGAAGGCGGGCCGCTGGAATATTTTACTTTATAATGTGTTAAATATGGATATTTTTCTTATAAAAACACATTGATTTGCTTCAGAAGGCCTTCATTAACCCCCAGGAGCCGTGTAGATTACTTTTATAAAGGATGGATGCACTGGTCTTCAAATTTTGGGCTGCAATTCACTGCCATTATAAAGCTTGGAAGAGCCAGGACATTTTTATATAACTGACTGTATTCGTCTGAAAGAAGAATGTCATATACACCTAGGATGGCTTGAGGTTAAGTAAATTATGGGAAAATTTTGGGTGAACTATCCCTTTAAGCCAGGGACACATCAAGCCGACAGTCGGACTGTTTTTGAGTGTCAGCGGACTCATTTTTCTGTCGTTTTTTTTCCTATTCAACTTGTAGAAACGGCGCTAGGCGAGAACTCTGATTGGCTGCTCAGCTTAGTGAATGAGAACAAGAGCAAAAGTGATGAAAGCGAGCAAGTAAAATCAAAACTGAACAGACAGAAGGCTGCTATCATTTTACATCATCTTACCTGAGCAACACTGCACGAATATTGTCATAATAACATGAATGGGAACCACCCACTTTCTAAGACCAATGATATTGGACCCACTCACTTTTACCATTTCTAATTCAGCGCAAGTCTGTTCACCTACCCATAACCGATAAACACTTTATTATTAAACACCTGTTAGATGCTTTATTTCCACTTTTCTAATATTTTCTTCATTTTTATTGAAAATAAATGCCTTTCCAATCTGACATGTAATGGGGAAAAAATGAGTAGAGCGAGTTTGGCAAAAGGTGGATTCGAACCTTGAGTTGATTTGTGTCAAAACTTTCTACAATGTGCCTTACCCCTACACTATTACCGCTGATAAAATACCGTCTTCCATAATTTTGTCTGGGCCAACCAGACATTTAGTAAACCAGACGGGCTATTTGCAATGTAAATGGCATCTACTCCAGTAAAAAAAAAAAACTCTTTTTTTTGCTTTCGACGCACATGAAAGAATTTGATCAGCGTGATTGATATTCAAAATGTTAAGCAAGCACTGCTTTGTTTATGGTTTGTATACCTGCAGTCTTTGTTTCGCTTTCCCATTTTTGAATGACTAATACATCTGCTTAAATAGACAGTTATCTCCTTTACACGCAGAACGAGCATGCAAGTTGAGTCACCTGTAGTCCTTTTGGTGTGTTCAGGTGCTGTTTTTTTTCCCCGATGCAAGCGATGCGAGGCGACAACACAGTCGGTTTGGTGTGTCCCTACCTTTAAACATTGTACTCGTAAACTAAATTGATCTATGCAGCAGCAAAAACCTCTTCCTGACTTCCTCCTCTTCCTTCTTAGCAAGCATGTCATCTTCTCTCTTTTTCTTCCCCATCTTCTTGTCTTTGCCTTGCTTAAGCTTTCGTTTCTGAGTGAGGAATCAGACCAAATGAGATAATGTTGACAAATAGAAACATTCATATATATAACAATTTTGCAAATCTTTTGCATAAAGCTAAAGAATGTTTTCAGTTTTTTGCAAGATAGTGGGTACAAAACAGATGGAAGGGCTGTCATATGAGTTTACGCACCTTGGGTTTAAAACCATTGTTCTCAAAATCAGTCTCGTTATCTCCCTCAGAGGCTGGCCGGAACTGGAGAGTTCCAGAGTTGATGTAGAAGCCTCCATATCTGGTGGTGAGACAAGCTGGGACGAGCTCATCATACTGTGGCAAGCAGTGGCAGCAGAGAAAAAGACGACTTGAGTAAAACATGCATGTGTTCTATAAGGGGAATAATCTGATAAAGGTGGTTTTAGCATCTGGCCTGAACTCACAGCCTCAGAGTTATCAATGAATGAATCAGATTCATCGTAACCAAAGCCTATATCCACCAGGTCCTGTAATCTGTCTTTTTTTCTTTTGCAAGCATCACCCTAAAAAAGCAGATATTCATGTGGATGAAATACAATTTAAATAACACCACCTCTATAGTTTTTCCCCCCAAAATAAAAATACTAAATGTCACATTATGTAGTTATGTAACCCAGTCACATCATAACTAAAACAAGTGCAATATATGACTCGTGCCGTTTAATTCCACCTTTACTACAGTACGTTCAATTAAGGCAGTCTAGGGTATTGTTTTGCATTTTCCTATTTACTTGTCTCCACAGCACTCTGACAACCCAGCTTCAGTTCGCTAATGTTGACATAGACTTACTTGTGATGAAGCTAGAAATATAACATCTTGACAGAATTCATACTCACATATTTCGCTTCAAACTTCCTTGCAAGCGCCTCAAGTTCATCTCTCTCCCTGTCCTCCACCACCTCATCTAAAGTTTGTAGTTTCGTTTTCTCAGTAGTTTCCTTAAAATGAGAGAAGAACATTTTCCCCTAAATTCACCAGTACTGGTTTAATCCTTAAGATCTGATTTGTAGCAAAATTGCAACACTTGTTTAAAGCAATTATTTAACTAAATATAGGTAAAATACACATAAAAGTTGCTGTAATCACAGCAAAGGTTTTGGCAGGAATTACTATATAAGAGACCACTGCAAAATTAAAAAGATTTATTCTACGAACTACTGACAACATTTCTTCCAAATAAAAATATTGTCATTTAGAGAACTGGTCAAAATAACAAAAAAAGATGCCATGTTAGACCTTGAATAATGCAAAGAAAACAAGTTTATATTCACGTGCATATTAAACAACACAATACTAATGTTTCAACTTAGGAAGAGTTCAGAAATCAATATTTGGTGGAATAAGCCTGATTTCCAATCACAGATTTCATGCGTCTTGGCATGCTCCCTGTCAGGTGGTCACATTGCTGTTGGGCGACTTTATGCCACTCCTGGCGAAAAATTCAAGCAGCTCGGCATTAATGGCCAGTGACCCTCACATGGTGGATTCACATTCCAGAGGTTTTCAGTGGGGTTCAGGTCAGGAGATTGTGATGGGTAACATTGAGTTGGGGAACATTGTCAGAGAAGTAAGCATGTTTTCTTCCAGGGTAACCTTGTACGTGGCTTGAGTCAGGCGTCCTTCACAAAGACAGATCTACCCGATTCTGAGCTTCTCTAATGGTTAGAAGGAGACCTGGAGAGACCTACAACCCACAGTCTCACACACCCAGATTGGTGATGATCTGGTGGTTCTTCAGTAAGGCTAGAATTGGGCATATCTGTCTTTGAGAAGGATCCATTATTCAAGCCACATACAAGGTTATCCTGGAAGAAAACAGGCTTCCTTCTGCTCTGACAATGTCGCCCAACTCGAAGGATTGTTTTTTTCCCCACAGGACAATGTTCAAATCCACACAGCCAGGCCAATCAAGGTATGAATGGAGAACCACCAGATCAAGACCCTGTCATGGCCATCTCAATCTCCAGACCTGAACCCCACTGAAAAACTCTGCAATGTGATCAAGAGGATCACCAGCAATTCAATAGCTTTTTCGCCAGGAGTGGCATGAAGTCGCCCCACAGCAATGTGAAAGACTTGGCGGAGAGCATGCCAAGATGCATGAAATCTGTGATTGAAAAATCAGGGTTATTCCACCAGATATTAATTTCTGAACTCTTCCTAAGTTAAAACATTAGTGTTCTGTTGTTTAAAAATCAATATAAACTTGTTTTCTTTGCATTATTCAAAGTCATGGCATCTTTTTTTTTGTTATTTTGACCAGTTGTAATTTTCTGCAAATGCTCTAATTTTATTTGAAATTCGGAAGAAGTCACAAATTTCTACATTTAAACAACACCATTGTCAGAACTTTCGGATCAAACAGCATACAGTACTTTTCCAATCAAATATTTAACCTGTGACTTTTTTCTAAATTCCTAAAATTATTAAAAAATAAACTCAAAGCATGTACTTTGTTCTGGCAAACTTCTTTAAAACCGTGTTGAAATTTAACTTTGGAAAAAAAAAAAAAAAAACAAATCAGAAAATACATTCATGTCAATGAATGTTTACCTCTGCGCTGATTAGATCCGTGTAGCAGAACTCCGGGCAGCGTTGTTCATCCGGCTCGAAGAGTTTTAATTCCACTCTCATTGCAGCATGATGAAGTGGTGGCGATCCGACCGCTAGTGAACCCTGCTTGACAGGTTGGTCACTGGCAGCGGGTACAGGTGGGACGGTGGGTAGAGGAAAGTGTGCATTGCTTGAGATTGCGGTGAGATGAATTCTTCGTGGTGCAGCCATTGCTCAGACCGGTAGCAACGCTCCACGATTCTCCCCGAACAGGTGCGCGTTTGGTTGATTAATTATGAACCCTTGACGCCAATTGAAGTCAGTGTCGTTTCCCTGCTTAAAAAAGGAAGCTGGGTGAGCTGCGCTTCGCGACCATGCTCCTGGAGGTCTGAACTACACAATCTGAATGTCTCAGTTGACAAAACCGTTTTAGTCCTTGGAGTAACGACTTGCTTAAAGCTTAACGTTGGTAGCAGTTGCATTTGTAGAGTAGACGGGGGGGACTGATTATTGCCATCTATTCATCCATCTTCCATGCTGTTTATAGGCCTACCGCATGGGACGCGGGAAAATATGGAAAATAAATATGATGAAAGCAGGTTAACAACGTTAAGGGAACGTTACAGGAAGGTTCGGGTGACGTTCTGCAAACTAAAAAAAAAAAAAAAAAAAAAAAGTTATATTTTCGTTCCGGCTAACCAAAAACAAACTTTACAAATACATGTTCTGGGAACCAAAAATCGTCAGCGATGATGTAATGTCAGGTTTTTATGTGGTAAACATCGTGTAGTCCACAACTGCAGCTGCATAACGTTCAATATATCATATTAGATCTGAACAATTGTCAACATTTTCACGACATTTTAGAGATTAGTTATGCTTGCTGGCCATTACTAAAATTAAGGTTTTACTACCAAAACATGGTTGATATAGTTAAACCATGGTAACCACGAATTAACCATGGCTTTGCTTCACTAACCATAGTATAAACTGTGGTTATATAAATTGGTAATCAATTTTTGTGTTTACTAGTTTTAATATACCATGGTTCATTTTCGTGGAGCAAACGGGAGCATGTGTGTGTGGTTTAGGGAGACATGGCTACAAAATGTCTCCAGGAATCTGTTTGGGAACTAGGCTACTGCCATTTCTGAAGAAACCTCTAGAAATGAAACATACCACAGATGTTTATCCATGTCATGCAATGGTGATTCGTTGATATGCGGTTTTGTGTGGCATGTTCTGAAGTCTCCAGCAGCCAGTGTCTTCCGAGGGGGTTCATTCTATCTCCGCGGCCCTCGGTGAATCGCGTAGCCGTCGTCACGCCGACAGTCGAATACTCTCCATAAAGAATTCGCTCGAATTATCATGGCAATGGAGGATTGTTGTTTTCAGATGCGGCGCAAATAGGAAACAGCCAGGCTTTATCTGTAATATGGATTGGTCGATGGCTCGCTTTATCGATCAGAAGACGTTTTATTAGAGCTAGCCTATTGACGATCAGTTATGCTGGTAGCGATGCATTACTAGACCCATTTCATCACTGATATGGACACCCACAACTATTTCCAAAATCACATTCACTGCTGTCATTGGACGGACCACAGCTAGTCAGTTTAGTCGTCATCATCCTGCGCCTGACTTACTTTTTATTAGAAAATGACTAGTGCAAGCAGTACAAATAGTTGAATAGTCTCGCGTTGTGATTCAGCTGATGCAATCAGGTAAGGTTAAAGAACAATAGCCTACTTAAGTGTTACTGTAAATATTAAGTTGCATATGACATTAACATTTAACATGGGCTATATCCATTATAAATTGCGTGACCAACACGACATTATGCATCGCTTTTAGCCCAGACTAATATCCACGGTACTGTCTTACAAAAGGTGCGCCGTGGTGCTGTCCATGGTGCTGAATGGATTCCGTCAGTTTATGTATTGACGTAGAAAGACATCCACCACTAAATGCTTATGGACGAGTGAGTCTTTCAGATACATGTACATGCAAGTGTAACGATATCTACCGCACTTATAGGCTATAATGTATTTGTAGCCTATATTATTTTGTTTCTGCTTAGTTGTAGTGTTTGAGGAGGTCTCTGGGAGTTTTTAGACGTCTGTTCTAGTCAAAGAATTATTTATTTAATAATAACATGAAGAATCTTATTTGACATTCACATTACTTTAAGAAGCACTTTGTTTCAAGCCTCTGCTGTGTGTCAAGGTGACCAGTAGATGGCAGCAGATTTCTTAAAACTGAAGGTGATGAGTGTTAATCAAACTACTAATTTGGTGTGTGGGTGTCAATATATTCCAATGATTTTATTTTTATTTATTTTTTTGCATTTTAGGCTTTGGTCATTATTAGATCAAATAAAGTATAGGTACTACCATTTAAAGATTACTTAAAAACAGCAGAAGAGAAATTTAAATTCTAGAATAAGTTAATGATTTTAAATGATTTAGAATTAAGTCATCTAATGTGATTCTTAAATTGGAATTGTCTAAATTATTGTTCTTTTTTTCATGTGTGTGCATGTTTTTTTTTATGCCTTCAACTTGAATGCACACAGACTCATGGGGACCCGTGTTCAGCATTGGGACCTAAATTGAAGTCCCCATGAGGAAACAAGCTTATAAATTATACAGAGTTTTTTTTTTTTTTTTTTTGCAGAAAGTTTTCTGTGATGGGTTAGTGTAAGGGGATAGAATATACAGTTTGTAAAGTATAAAAACCATTACGACTAGAGTCCCCACAAAGATAGCAAAACGTGTGTGTGTGTGGTACACTCTGTACAACAAAGCGCCCCTCTGGGATCATAAAGATAACCTGAACCTGAGGTAATGCTTTGCAAAAGATATTAAAAAAAAAAAAAAAAATTGAGGAGGCACTTCTCATGCATCTGTGGCCTTCACATATGGTGCATTGGCATTGAGAGCCACGTTAGACTTGACCGCTGACAGTTGTTTCAATACAATATAGTTCTCAGTCCTGGCCCTTGAGTCCACTGCACATTTTGGATGTCAAACATCTTTCGTGGTGGGGACAAACTTTTGATATTAGAGAGACGGAGTATGTTGGATCTGATCTGCACACCTGGTTCGTCCTCACAACCTACAGTGTTTGTCTATCTCTCTAATTCTGATATGAACGATAGAGAAGATCAGTTTAAAGCTTCTGTCCATTTCACGCCGAATGAGCACGCATCAGGAAATACTGCCAATAAATGTAGGTCATTTTACCAACTTTATATTGCTCGGTCTGCTTTTCGTTTCCTCCAGCGGAAATCTCTAAGCCTTCTCTTTAGCTACATTAAGATTCACCTCACTTTCTTCTCTACGGGCGCTCACCGTGGAACGAGCCTCTTATGAATCGAATTTGACAGTCACAAAGGCGTCATAATTGCAGTCTGTCGTATTCCATTCCATGTTAACATATCACAAACTTATTCAAACGTAATTCGGGACGCATATGCTTTCGCTATCTCTCTCTCTCTCTCTCTCTCTCTCTCTCTCTCTCTCTCTCTCTCTCTCTCTCTCTCTCTCTCTCTATAGCAATTATAAATGAATTTCACGGTGTAGGCTTTTAATGCTAATAAGATCCCCCTCCCCGCTGGCTTGTGAACGAACAGGCCAGTCGCACTGACAAACAGGGCGCGAAAACCCGTGGTGTGAGAGAGAGAGAGAGAGAGAGAGAGAGAGAGAGAGAGAGAGAGAGAGAGAGAGAGAGAGAGAGAGAGAGAGAGAGAGAGAGATGGGACAGAGGATCAGATTGCATCTCTTTTGTTTAACCAGACTCCTGTTTCAATGAGCTAATGGAGCGGAAGAGATTGGCGCCCCACGGCTAGAGAAGGCCGACAGAAGCGCCGAATTAAAAAAGGTGTCAATAAATGTGTGAAAGACAATGAGCTAAAATACACACGCTTTATAGGGAGGACAAAGAGGGACAGATGGAAAGTGAGGAGGGGGTTCCGACCAGTGACAGGACCCCTCAGCGTTTCATCAGAGCGGAGAGAGAGTTACAATATTGTCCCGGGATGATTTAAGGCGCTCTGGGACTCGGGTCCCCAAAGTGAATAATTTAGTCCTTTTATTAACTTGAGCAAACATGAGCTGTTTTTAATTAACCAGTTAGATCCGAGCACGACGGCCAAATGCATCCATCAGTGGGTAGTTTAATAGAAACACTGAGCTTAAAGTAAAACAAGTTTGACTTTTAGTATATAGAATTTGCTTCAACGAGTCTGAATAGTTTGGGGAAAGAGGCCTACTCACTTCCACAGCTGCTAATTGTATTATTATGCATGCCACACTGTATATAAGCTGAATAAGCTGGCAAAACAATCAGTTATTGCCTCAATTTTTTGAAGTTAAGAAATTTTAATTAAGCAGAAGATTTTAATTGCTCTGAACTTGAGTAAGCAAATTCATACATTTAACTTAAAAATATCATGTAATCTCAAAAAGTTTTCATAGTAGAAACTTGACTAGCTTTAACTAGCTATTCAGTAAATGCCACCTTGCTAACCAACACAATGCTTTGGTAGCATTAGCATAGCACTTGCTGAATGAGGACAGCAATATAATACAGCATATATCTGTTCTCAAACTAAACTCATGCTCCACTCGTCACCATGATGGAAACCCTACAAAAAAACAACAACATCAAACTAGCAAAACATCAAACAGTAAACTCCCATCTCCCACTTAACATTAATCTTGCGCAGAAAACATAATATATCCCTTTTGAGTGTCATGGCAAAGCATGCTGGGAAATAGAAATCCCAGCCCAGTTTCAGTCTAAATTAAAAGAAAGTTCATAAAACTCAAAACAATGAAACAATTCAGATTCCTTAATGTGTCAGTTTTGAGAACTCAAAAGGAAGAGGAAGTTAAATACTCGTAAAAGTTCATTTGTTTGAACTAATTTGTTTAATTTGAGTTGGCTCTACTCAAACCAATTAATTATTTTGAGTGTTGGGGTTTACAGTGCACATTTCAGTTGGATGAATAGGCAATGTGCAGTATAATCACACGGAATCATTACTTTAAACGTCCTAATCTTAATTTAATGTGGGCAGATATGGAGTTTTTGGGAGACACGCTGACTCGGATCACCACTTGGAAGCGCTGTGACTACCATCAGAGTCGTCTGTTGAGTAGCTTAATTAAGCAAAAAAAAAAAAAAAAAAAAAAAAATGTAAGTAGGCTACATTTAATTAGACTGGGGTTCCATAAACACAATTATGTATTTAATTGATAGGCTCGTCTAATTATTCTGTCGCACAATTTACACCTCCTTTGCTGATAACCATCTTTTGGTAATGAGCGAATATAATTGGAGAACAAATTATTGGATAATAATGTTTTCTGTATTGTTATAATGTATAACAATACAGAAAATATTATAAATTATATATTACACTTAATATATGCTTTTTAGTATCCTTCTTTTAACATATAGGCCGAGCGAGAATTGGTAAAGTTTGGAAGAAAATTAATAAATCTTGGGTGCGCCTCCTTTATGGGACACTCCCAGTCTAGTTCTGGGAACCTAGTAATTATCTAATACTATTGATGATATAAATAGCCTAAATAGATGTGTTTAATAAGAGAGACATCCAAATGTGCAGTTCTGTGGTATAAGGCTTGAGAAACTTATAGTGTTTTTGGAGGGGGGCCGAGACAAGCAGCTCTTTTGGACGACAAGGGGAGGGCAACGAAGGCAATTCATTAAGCAGCGGAGTTAACCTGCCTCGCCTTAATTAAAACATCTTCGCTAGTTTACAGTGTGGATACTGGGGCGTCTCTGGGGTGTTGGGTTTCCTGCGCGCAGCAGATGGCCGCGTCGGCCGAAAATAATAGTTGACGCTCCTCCTCCCATGCTTCATTGTACCAGATCCGAACTACCGTGAGCCCGCGAGCCACCAGGGGATTAGAGCAGCGTGGATAACAAAGACATATTAACTATTCAAGGCCCTGAACGACCGCGGTCAGTGTACGTCTATAGAACCTGATTGATACCCCGGCGGATGACACGATTCACATGACGACTGAGATTTATTTACTAAGAGCGAGAGATGGTGATCCTGAGTTATGTGAGGAACTGAAGCCTCCCAGCAATTCTTACCTATTATCAAAAAGCGTTCACTGACAGATTAATGACATTTTATATGAGGGGAGTTAATTTTTTTACTCTAAAACATATGTACAATGATCAGCAAACCACTGACTTTTTTACGATTTAAAGTCGTTTTGTGATGACATAAGAAGAGGGGTGGCATCTATGAAGTTATTAAAAATGCATATAATTACTTGAATACACATTTTCTGTCACATGTTTTTAGTTCTCCTCTATTTTTAATAACCTATTTTATTAGGTGTGTAAAGTAAAAACTGTCCACACAGTAAAAGTCTAGGCTAATTAAAATGCTGAAATTCTAAAGATTAGTTTGCAAATACTTTATTTTCTTATAAATAATCCGTGAATATATTTTGTTTTAAAATATTAATAGGTCCTCTTTGAAAAACATTTGTCAGTGGGGTGTAACCAGCATCAAAGGCCATTAGGTCTATGTCATAGAGCCCCATACCTGCTTGCTTTCTTTCTTTCTTTCTTTCTTTCTTTCTTTCTTTCTTTCTTTCTTTCTTTCTTTCTTTCTTTGAATTTGTTTTAAAAGAAAACGTTTTACATTTAAAATGTTTTTATTCAATTGTGCTGTTATTGTAAAGAGATTAGATCAATTTGATTGTTACATACATACATGCATGTGTAAAGGTTTTTGGTTTGACGCCATATAGACATCTGTACTTTTTTCACACACACTGGCGCCTGACCACACAACATCGCACGACGCTAGGTGGCGATAAAAGAGTGGTTTCTTTTTCCACATGGCAGTTCAAGTTTTTGACAGCTGTGATACCTGTGTGCTTGATCGTCAATGAAGTCGTGTCACGGGTCTTTTCTGCTCATTTTCCTCACTTTTCATAGGGATGGAGAGAATCAATATGCTCTTAGCACAAGCGCGCATAAGCGCACCGCCACACAGAAGCGCACTCCACATTCATGTGTCCTTCAGTTTCAAAGAGTGATTAACGGGAGAAAATAGTGGACTGTAAAAATATGTAAATTACTCTCACAAAGCCTTGGAAAAATTGGCGTCATCACCATTGCTCAAATTATATTATTACTATATTTTCAAAATGTTAATCTGTTCGGCGGATTTCCCTTGGGAGGCAAGTAAATTAGTTCTATTTCCGTGCATACCAGCGCGAGGCAACGGGAAGCGACAAGCACCTTCGATTCGCTGATTACAATTAGACAATCCCTGCTCGGGGTCCGTCAAGCATTGATAATTTTTGGCATATTAAGCACGTTTTAGCAAAAGGTGATAAGTCAGTTTTAATTGAAATCAAATTATTACTCTAATAGAAGTTTGAGTTATTGTTATTAAAAGGATTCCGGTTTGCCCTACCTCATAAATGCAGACCAGGGTAAGATTTCTGAAGGGCATTGTAGGTTGGCAGGGCTGAGTAAGGTAATTTGAAGGGGAATTGCGTTTTCTCTCAATCAGAAATGAAGTGAATTAAAACTCGGAATCAGTCGCTTTTACTTTCTGCTTTCTCCGCAGCCAGACCAACAATTGCAGATAATTAGTGCGCGGGAAAGTTTTAATTGCATGATTAGCTGAGCGGGATTAGAGGGAAATTTGCCTGGTGGGATAGCCTAGTTTCCCACCAAAAACACCAAACTCTGTGCTCCAGTGGAACACAAACACAGGAAGGAAAATCATTTTACACTTTAATTGGTTCCGTTTGTGGATCAAATGACTTTCAACAATTCATTTACGTTTCACACTCTAATTATCTGTACATCGATTAATGTGCAGCTCAGTTTTGATGGCTTCAAATGAATTCACATTAAGTTAATTTAGCAATTAAAGCCCTTCAAAAGAAGTATATTGAATTTTTAATTAATATGTTTTATTCGAGCCTAATGGTTATTTATGACTATCGTTTAAAAAATATGTTGCTTCGAGCTTCAGAGTTAGATTTCGATTCCATTCCATCTTCCTGGCTAAAGTTTGTATGGATTTTAATACGACCATAAATGTATAGAACCTCTTTAACTTCTTTAAAAGGGTTTATTTCATAAGTGTAGCTCATTTTTTTATTTTACTTTTAGCAGTTAAAAGGTTGTACGGTATATGCCGTATGTGATAAGAATGCACAGCAATGTCAGCGAAAGCATCATCCAGGTGGGTTTCCATACCGGATTCAAACGTTATGAATACGATTGCACTTTATTTTACAGTGTCCTTGTTACACATGTTGCATGTACTTCCCATAGCAATAACAGTAAATTGTGCAGAATTGCATCCACTAACCCTCAACCAAATCCTAGCCCTAACCCTAAGTAGTTATTTAATAACTGTAACAATATCACCTTAAAATAAAGTGTAACCCACTATACATTTAATTTGGACACGTGTTGATTCTTGTGTTTTTAGGCTAGTATGTAATACCGCCTTGACTTAGGTAGGCTACATATTAAAATAGCGCAAGTGGGATAATAGTGTGCGGAAACGCACTGAACCCTACCCCTTGTGTGGCTTGCGTACTTATGATTATCAAGTTAATTAAAGCCCGCGCATCTGACACAGTCACTCCGCCGGATTAAAAACAACGGGCGCCTTGCAACGCTTCGCAGGGGCCGCGTGTCAAGGGTTGTCTACCCAGGAGCCGCGCGCGTCTAGCGGATAGCGCTTGCTCAGAACTGGATGGGTGCCCTTTCAAGAAGCGGTTTTCAAAAAGCAAACGACAAGAAGCCAATTATTGAACTTAGATGTCGGGGGAGGGCCAGAATGAAACGATTTCCATAATTCCTGTATGCGAAGTGATGAAATGTTTAGGGATAAAGAGTGGAGGAGAGAGATACAACCCAAGTAGCATCAAACGCACGCTCACGCCGGGAATGTGTGCTTTGAACGCGACCAGCGCCAGTAGAGAGGCCTTTTTTCCAAAGTGCTGATTTGAAATGAACGCATTGAAATGCAGAGAGGCGGCCAGCCAACAGACTGCAGGGTCAAGTGACGAACGGATTATATGCTTCTTCTTAATAATATTAATTAAACAATTTGCATGCTAATAAGGTAACAATTATCGTGCCTCTCAGTTGAAAGATTTAGGTTATTACTACACACCATCCGGGTGCTACTGAGGGTCAGCGCGAGCGAGCGAGTGGTGAGAAATTTCAACTCAAATTAACGTTCTGGCAGCTGGAGAAATTGGATAAATAAAGTGGAATTAATTCTCGGTAATGGAGGAGAGCAGGGAGAGGGAAAGACCCGTATACTTTATACATGGACAGGATTGATTACCATCCTGTATTCAGAACCACATCTCTCTCTCTCTCTCTCTCTCTCTCTCTCTCTCTCTCTCTCTCTCTCTCTCTCTCTCACACACACACACACACACACACACACACACACACACACACACACACACACACACACACACACACTTTCCAAATCCAATACAAGACAAAAAAAAAACCTGGACATGTGCTGGACAGCATTTACATTTAACAATTATAGAGGCGGGGGAGCTATAAATAAAAAGCTGAGAGTTTACAGACATTCCTTAATCACATAATCAGGAAATATTTACTAAATATTATTATCTCCCTCTTTCTTTTTAAATATTTTTATGCACAATAAACTAACGTGTGATGTGTGCAGTGGGATTTAACTTTATTAAATTCAGGACATGATTTACATACAATCTTATTTAGGACATATTGCCCTTTATACTTAAAATAAGTGCTTTTTATCTTCTTTGAAATGTTAGTACTTTATTGTATTTGTAAAATGTATTAATATGACCTCATACCACACTTGCATCTTGTAGATACAAATAATCAGTGGAAATCAGTGGAATTTTTTGCATGAGATGATTTAGATATGTCTGTAAGCCAATAATCTAAAAGCCCTACTGAAATATAAATACACGTTTGTGCTTTCATATAGCTTACCCCCTCACAGTTATTCTGTCAGACTCACTTTTGTTTCCACCTTCAGATGTTTTTTCATAACACCTGCCAAAATCATGGCCACAGTAATCAGAACTGTGGAAATGAGTTCGCGTGTGGATATTAGAAAGGCTGAGGTGCTTGTAGTTTTAAATTCATCTTGACAGCTCGCTACAGGGTGGGCGATTCTTCCCCCGTTATAGGATCACTCTATTCAGGGAACGATGCCTCCGCGTAATGGGAGAACATCATTTTACGCATTCAGAGAGAGCCAGACGTTCCTTGAAAAGTATCAGATGCGAGGCACTTGACGTTTTCGGTTGTTAGTATGTGTTATTTGGTTTTTATAGAACAAACGCGACGTGCAGAGCAGAGCTGTTAGCCATTGGAACAGACTCATTGTGTGTTTATGTAGTCGCTGTTTAGAATGTAGTCGGGAATCAATCAATTTGCCGGTTTCGCCTCCTCCCCTTTCTCCTCCCTCTCGCCTAGTTGTGATGTCTCATGTCGTGTTGTGACAGCGCTGGTATTGTTTATTGAGGTGGATGTCAGGTATAATTAGCAATCGATATGGAAAACGTTCGTGTCGTTGCTCTTACGTCACCGACGATTAAGGTTTCCTATTGGTCACGAATTCCCTAGCGCGAGAGCTAGTTATTTGGACAAGGGGAGAGTTGATGTTGACAAAGTAGAAGAGAGTGAAAAAGCCTGCACGCCTGCCTCGGTTTCCTTATTCCTTAATTGGGATCGCAAAGCATGTCAACGCCGCACGTCCTTTCACGGCTGCTGCATGCGCTCTGAGGGAAGAGTTGGAGCTTGTTTTGGCCAGACAGACGCTTCCCTGATTCCGGAGATGCAATGATGGATAGCCGGATCCTCGAGCATCCTCATGCCCAGTTTGGAGGCTCTTTGGGGGGCATGGTTGGAATGGGTTTCCCCTACCACCTTGGTCACCATCATGTTTACGATATCTCCGGACACCAGCTTCAGTCTGCGGCCGCTGTACCCTTTTCTATAGACGGATTACTTAACGGATCATGCTCAGCGTCTGTTGCAAACTCCAACCCATTGCTCGGATCTGGATGCGGTGTTAACGGGGATAGTCAGTATAAACTCAGCGGTAAGAGAATGGTTATCCGCTTCTAGTGCATGTAGTATAGTAGGCTATACAGTTATATTGTCAACAGTTTTGGGAAAATATTACGCGGGGCCTCTCGCCAAAAGATTATTTGTTGTAACTGCACACTTTAGAAATGGAAGCTTTGTTTCATTTTCATGGATTCAGGTAAACTAGATAGTAGGCCGATTTTACTATGACTGGTATACTATTTACTATAATACACTGATACTACTGAAATGTATTATCATCATCATCATGAAAACACAGATTATTTTTCGTGGGTTTAAATGCGTTTGATTAATCTATTTGCAGTTTTAGACGTTGCAAATTAATAAACAAGTATATTAGACTAAATGTGTTTTAAATTGCTATGAAATAAAATATGGCATTGAACATTAAATCACATAAATTTTATTTGTGTAGGCTGTTTTTGAAGAATTCTCAAGTATTTTTTTTTTTTTTTAAAGTATACGGTTAATTAGTTAGATGTCACTGCACTCTGCACACTGTGAAATATTGCATTCTATATTTTATTTGACAACCACTGAATTGTTATAAAATTGTAGTGTTTAAATTAATTTCTGTTACCAAAATGTTATGTAGAATATTCTAAGTAGAATTGCTTGTGTGCATGTCCATGTTTGCATGCGCGTTCTCACATACTCTGTGGTCCTAGATGCCGGAGACCCCGACAAGGAAAGCCCTGGTTGTAAACGGAGGCGAACGCGTACAAATTTTACGGGCTGGCAGCTGGAGGAACTAGAGAAAGCGTTCAACGAAAGCCATTATCCGGACGTGTTCATGCGCGAGGCGCTCGCGCTACGTCTAGACCTTGTTGAGTCACGTGTTCAGGTAAACGGTGGTTTGTTTTTATGCCATAACAAAATATTTCATTGACCTTTATTATAATGGCCAATTTATTATTAACAGACACAGT
The DNA here is from genome assembly GCA_018749465.1 of Paracanthobrama guichenoti. Classification (NCBI taxonomy): domain Eukaryota; kingdom Metazoa; phylum Chordata; class Actinopteri; order Cypriniformes; family Gobionidae; genus Paracanthobrama; species Paracanthobrama guichenoti. The sequence continues at coordinate 7,443,286 of CM031943.1, forward strand.
GTTAGCTATAGCAGGTATACTCCATGTTTTATATATCCTATGGGCCTACTTTTTTTTCTTTTCTTTTTTTTACAATAATGTATAGCCTAATTAAAAATGTAAGCTTTTAAATACTGAAAGTTTGCATTATTATTATTATTTTTCTAAATTCATGCCAACAGGATAGACATTTTAAAATAATAGCAAGGTTTAAATGTTTATTGCATCAATTAAAAACATGAGAGATCTTATAACATTAGCCTAATTTGGACAATTTATTCACGCCAACAGATTTAGCTGCAAATGCATGTAATTCTAAAGCAGATTAGTATAAACAATTGATTCATTTTATTATGCTCATTTAGTTTTTTTTTATGACATAAATGTTCTGGTTTATTGACTAATATATTAAACACCCGTACTGACATTTAGGTTAATATGATCAGTTTTAAACATAGGCCAGTGAATTGTACATTGTCCTAACTATAACTGTAAGCGTTGGACGTGCAGCCTTTGTCTGCATTTTCCCTTTTTGTGGAAACTCGACGCTGGATGAGAAGCAGTCTTGTTTGGGGAGTTAAAAGCTAAGCTTTGTATTATTCTTATTCCTCAAGGAAGATTAGCCTTCTTTATCGTTAGGTTTGTGTGCTCACAGATTTTACCGACATTAACATTTCGTGTGTATACACAGCTATTGTCATGTATAGCCTCGATGTCTCTATGTTAGTATGCGTCTTAGCCTGCTGGTGGATGCTAACTCTCGTGTTATCAGCGCTGAACAGACGGCAGTCGCCATGTGAGGGGCCTGGGTGTGAGGTGCGAGCCTGCTGCTCTCTACCTCTTCTGGGCCAAATCTGTCCTAGCGCTTATACGCGCCTAAATGAACTTTAGGGGAACAGGCCCAGTTTAGCCAGGCAAGATCCAGGCTTAATTGAAAGACTGAGAGTGAGCCATTACATTGAATCAATTGACAATTAAGACAAGCGCATCTGTGGCTATGGGCTTTATGCTAGTAAATATGCCGGGATGAAAACATTTGCTCTGTCCAAGTCGTGCCATAGCCTATTGTTGATAACCCTTGGATGAATATCAAATAGGCCTGGAGAAACAAGACTTTTCAGAAATCAAGCATCTCTTTAGAAAATACATGCCGTTTAACCTTTTTTTATTATTATTGTTATTTTTTTATTTTTTTATATATAAATATTGCCGTTTTATTTAATTGAAATAAATCATAAAATGTGTTTTACTGGATAATATTGCGATAAAGACTCGAAATATTTGCTTGTCAGAATTATTCAAGCAGCTTGCCTAACAATAATTTTGCCATTCGATGTTCATTTGTATTAACTGAGTCTGTCATATGTAGTGCATGCTTATGAAACAAAACAAAAACAAAACAAAATCTCAACCTTTGCTTTCTAGGTGTGGTTCCAAAACCGGCGAGCTAAATGGCGCAAAAAGGAGAACACGAAGAAAGGGCCCGGTCGACCGGCGCACAACTCTCACCCCACCACCTGCAGCGGCGAACCAATGGACCCAGAGGAGATCGCACGACGGGAGTTGGAGCGCTTGGAAAAGAAGAAGCGAAAACAGGAGCGCAAACTGCTGAAATCCCAGAACAAGCTCTTAGCTGGGGATCTCTTCCATACGCCCGGCTCTGACAGCGACAGTGGAGTATCGCAGAGCACCGATAGCGAGTCCACTCCGCACCACAGCGCTCACCGACAGCAAACAGAACATATATGTGACCAACATCCACAGCACCAAAGAGCCAGTACAGTCAACGAGACCGCGGAGCCCATGGACCCCACGCGGAACTCTGCGCTGTGCCCCGCGAACGCCATCACACGCGCCTCCACGCTCCAGAAACTCAACCCATTTAGTGTGGAGAGTTTACTATCCGACTCAAGTCCCAGGAGAAAAACTATCCTGGATTTTTCTCAGTTACCGCCGCAGCGACCACTGGTTGGTAAAGGCCATTTCCTTCTGTATCCCATTACGCAGCCGCTGGGTTTCATTGTGCCACAGACAGCGATGAAACCGAGTCAGGATTCAGGAAACTCGGGTCACAACTGTTCCACGACAGACATCTCAACCTCAAACCAGAAAAACGTCAATCACTTGTGCAGAGACACCGGTGCGAATGCGTCCACGAACGGCGAGCTGCCGAGAGGAAGCAAGAACTCTTCCATTCACACTCCAAACTCAAGCTCAGAGAAATGTTTTGCAGAGTCGAATTCGCTTGAAAATGACCCCGAGTCAGTTGTCACAGACGCTCGCCAGAAAGCAAGCATCTCTCCTAACGCGTCTGAATACTCCGACGCGAAAACCCGCAGTTCTGCTGACACGCACACAGACGGAGAGGACGTGGACATGGACTGAAACAGGCAGCTAACTGACTAGTCATAATCCCAAAGCTGATAACCACACGGTTTTGTATACACGACTCATTTTTTTATATACTGTTCAGAAATGGATATTCTTTATTCAGGTGAACTATCTGTTTCGGCTTAAAATATCTGTTCCAACTTCAAGGAACAAGTTAGCTTACGAGCTGCATACAAGAACAACATATCCTCAAACGTTGTATAAATGATAAATATCGAAAATATTTATATATGTAACATTTTGATAAGTAATAATAAGAAGAATAATAAAATATTGTCCAAGAAAAGAGCTTGCATTGCCACCTCAGTGCTCACGGTTAGCCTGTCTGCTTTGTTTATCGCTTTGAGGGGCTGCTGTACAGCAGGCTCGTGTTTATTGCTTTAACAAATTCATTCATTCAAAACCTCCAGTTAAAATGAGGTCTCACGCCGCGGGCGGTAGGACTCGGTCAGCTCCTGTGGAGTTTTGATATGAAAGTAATTATTTTCCCGGTGGCGGCTGGGAGGATACAGTTTTTTTTTCTGTTAGCCTGAAGGGTTATTATACATTACCGATTCCAGCGATATGAAATCACATAAACTTCCAACAATAATAGAATTAGCATGAAAGGCTGGCGAGTCAGATTGAAATGGGGAAATAATAGCCCAGGCAGCTGCGAGCGTACGCGCGTGTGTGTGTGTGTGTGTGTGTGTGTGTGCGGGGTGGAATTTTCATGAGGCGCGCGGGCCTGTCAGGGCACGCGTAGGCGGCAATATTAAGATAGATGTTCGATGATATCCCTCATTGTTCTGTCGCGTACATTGATGTTCCTGCCTTATCGGCCTATTGATCATGTGTCGCTCTGTAAGAACAGCCCCCCCTCTCTCTCTCTTCCTCCCTCTCCATATTAATACTCTAATAATGTTACATAGGGTCAACTCATGGCACGTTAAAGCATCTGCACTGGAACACAGTGGCATGGGGGCAGAAGTGAATTAATAGGCACGCGGTGATCAATGTGATCAGGGATGTCTGTGTCAAGAAGGAAAGTCGGTCCCAGCATGGGTCTGATTTTAGGTTCTTTAATTATCACATTTCTTAAAAGATTTCCTCAACACACAGTTTAGATTCTGTACAAGTGGGCAGTATTATACAAATGTAAAACACGCCACCCTCCGGTCATCTTCATTGAGCTCCCGTATTTGCAAATAAATTAAAAGTAAACGGAGGGAGTGGAGCTTTATCCTATGAATGACATCTTCCAGCCTTAATAACATTTACATAATTTCTTATTTCGGGTTACTGCTATTTGCACTGCATGAGACCTAGCTTATAGGAAAAAAATAATGAGAGAAGGGATGATCTCTTGGGGGATGTGCTACTTCAGCGAAGAAGAAACATAAATGTTTTAGTGCAGTTATGAGTGGCTGTCTTTTACAGTGGTGGGCTACAGTTGATTGTGAAGGTCTGGCACTCCCCCATTACAATGCACATCCACTCACTCGGGATCCTGCAAGCACTAGGCATAATAATTTATTAAGACAAACAATGAATTGATTTATACTAAATGAATTGATGATGCTACAGTCTGGTCAGCCCCCCAGCGCTGTAATCTAGTCTTGTGCACGTTATGAACTCGGTTTATAGATCCAGGGAGTAAAAAGTTTTCACTTTGAGCCCTGAGACTCATTATAAACGGAGAAGGGAGGAGTGTAAATTGTTTTTACGCTATTATCTGTCCGTAAGCCGCAATTTCTCTTGCTAATTACGAAGGTGTTGCTTCTCATCGACAGCCGGCTGCTGATTTTCAATTTAACTGATCATCATACATTCATTTCTCCGCATGATAAATCTACAAGGCCGCCATGCCCCGGGTACTGAGTGGAGAAACGGCAGCGAGAGGGGGGTGGAGGGAGTGTGGCAGTCAGGGCGAGTTAATGGGGGAAGTGTATGCGCCAATGAGTGCGGATCAGGCAGCTAATTTACCACCTCCCGTAGCCTTCTATCTCCGTATCTCATTTCCTCTTTTCTCCCGGGAGAGATTGCCACCCTAGAGCCGCGTGCACAGACAACGGACAACGGGGTTGTCTGTCTTTTTAAAATCCACCCATAAAAACCTAAACGTGGATGATGGCCCAAAACATTGTGTTTTGGAGTTAGGATATCAAGATTCATTAATGCTATTCAGTTTCTCATGTAATTGCATGATATATATATATATATATATATATATATATATATATATATATATATATATATATATATATATATATATATATATATATATATATATATATATATATATATTCCAACGTCAATTCTCACTCTTGCTTAATTTCTTTGGGCAAAGAATATGAATAGTTGACACATGACCAGTGTAGGGACTTCTCTTATAAACAAATATTTTTGTTAATATTTATGTGGATGTTTAAGAGTATATTTTAGGTGATTCAATTTAGGTTTACTCTATTACATAAAAAAAAAAAAAATGGACAGGATATCAACTTCCTGAATAATGTAATGCAAATTCCCCATACCATTAAAAAGTGCTGTTTAATGAGATCAAATCATAGAAATAATAATTGCAGAAATAATGTTATGAAATGCAATATTTGAAAAATTGTAAATAGAAACTTGAATCGATTAATGAAAATCTGAAATTCTAAATAAAAATATGAAACCACAAAATGGAGATAGTTAAATGTATACATGACAAATACACATTTTAAGTAGCATAATGCTGCATTCCATTTACAGAGGCCAATCTGCAACAGAGCTGAATGTATATGGCTCAAAGCTGGTTCTGTGCCATCGTGTTTACACTACATTTGGAGCAGACACAAAACCTGCTGCAGCGCACCCTTAGATGGCCGTATAAAGATGCTTTTAGATGCATTTTGGTTCACCTTCTTGAGGTCATGCACTGCAAACTTTTGCTAAATTCATCTTAATTTTTATTTGACTAAATGTACATACCAACCAATTCTTCTGGTTCTTAGTGCAATCAATAATGTCTTTTGTTGCCTCTATCGTTTTAAATGTATGGGAATAGCCTATATAACACATTGATACATGTCAGTCTGATACCGTTCGATCAACAGGGCTAAAAGCACACGGGGGTAAAAGGCGCATTTGACTTTATTCTCTTTTAAACCACTAGATGACGCACACAAAAAAAAAAATCAGCTCAGCACTTTACTTAACAGCCGATTTTGATGCACATGGAAATTTGGCTGATCCTTAAAGCCAAGAACACAGCCTTGCAAAGCATACTTTTTTTGACTGGTGTGTGTCAAGTGTGCCACACAAGTCCTGAAAAGTGAAGCCAAAGCGCCTCGATCGCCTCCAGGCGTCTGGATGCAGTATAGGTCATAAAGTCCGCCCCCTCTCCAGGAAATGTAATGGGACATACTTGACAAATGAAACAATCAAATTACACTTCAAAAACATTTTTTTCCAAAGATGGCTTTTGTCATTTTAGGCAGTTTTTATCACGCTGATGTTAGTACAAAGTACACGTGGTTACAAAAATCCGGCGGTGCACATTCAGTATGTGTACTCTTCTGATGACGAATTTTGCGTCATGCACACTGTACGCTCACCCTCACGCGTAAAAAGTGAAGTAGGCCTATACTTTGGCCTTTATGCGATCTCGAACAGCAAGGCAAAGTTGATTCTGCACTAATTTGATATTTTTATGTTTTTAAAAAAAATATATTTTAATGTTGTAGATTTATGTAGCAAATGAAAATTGGTAAAAATCAATGTCTATATTTTAAGACAAAGGTCTTCTTAATGTTTTTCAGTTTTGTTCAAGGTAATTAAAGCAAAAGTTTTTCAATAACGGAAGAATATGTAAAAGTATGGTATTTGGGGTAAAAGGAGCAATAATTATGATAATAATAGACTTTTCCATTTGTTGACATGTTAGATTCACATGGTAAATATCATATCAAATTGGTTGTCCGCCTTAGAGATAAGCACCATATTTATAATGAAACCATCATATTTAAAAATGTGATAATCATATCATATAATAAAATTATTTTTGTACTACTTTAAAGCCATATTAAATTATTATGGGATCTCATTTAGAAATGAGATCTCTTTACTTTTTAAAATAATTTTGTTTCTATTTTTAAAATGAGCATATTTTAATGGCAGTATCTCTACTGAACAAAACATATTTTATCAAAATAAACCAAAAATAATACAAACTTTGCTAAAGTGATTATTTCAAGCAATTTGTATCAATACTGTGTGCCTTTTGCCCCATGCTGATGAGCCCATGTGTGGGATAACAGGCCCACCTTGCCACCTACATTTATAAGATTTTTAAACAAACAAACCATTTTCTCCATCTCCAATGTTCAATGATAACATATAGGCCTTTATTTTTTCTGCAGTCATACACTATGGATATATATGGTAGTGAAAAACACATTTTTCTTAGGGTTAGCCTTTAGCCCCATTGTCCTGATCATTGCTGAAAGTGTTCTAGTGATGTAGGCTACTGTTGCTATTGTTACTTCGTCATGCTAATGCAATTACAGTTCAGTCTGTTTAGCAGCAGGTGAAATTGAAATGTCGTATTTGGGTGACTTAAAATACAACGGAAATGTTCTTAATGCTATATAGAGATAACCTGTTTAAAGTAGCTTGCAAGACCCTCAACAATTTGTTTTGAGATCCTTTGTGTGGGGGTGGGCCTGTGATGGTACACCGCTTGAGGGAGTAGCGCACAATTTCCTTGGTCGTGTCTTTAGGCCTCGGTAATTTGGTAGATAAATCAAGCAAGTTTTTGGTCTCAGGTTTAGCCGTTCAAGCTTGGTGATTGATTCGGGACCCGCGGAACTACAGGGTCACTGACAGTCTGGATAAATCAGACCAGTTCGGCGGCCGACTAATGAGACCAGATTATTTCAACAGCCCGAAACGAGCGTGAAAAATAAGATCTCCCTCATTCTGAGGTGTCAAATCGATTCAACATCACTGTGCAAATGCAGAGGCCTGCACACATACATTTGAGCACGGATGGGTCCTCATTGTTTAATTGGACCTAAAGCACAGGTAGGCTTTCATATTAAATTGTCACAATACATCTATAACCTACCGCTCAATGCAGCAACTGAAAAATGTTTCACTTAATATTCTGAGTTAGCCTAAAGGCCTAGGCTTTGAACATGCCCTTCTATCCAGTTGGCTAATATGAATTAACATTGGGAGTAGGCCTACATAGGAGAGGTGCATCAGAGAAGCTCATTTTTGTCTGTTCAAAATATCAGGTTTCAAAATCATTCTGCTGAAGCGCTACATGCATCGACCAAAACAAGTAAAAAAAAGAATAGGTCTAAATAAAATCCAAGTTTACACACATACACACACACAGACACACACGCACAAAAGCATAATATAAAAACTTTTTAGTCAAAGGAAAAGGGCGGCAAAAGACAGTAGCTATAGCCTCTGGTGTGAGCGAGACAAATCTCGACAGATCAAGTCAAGACTACTGTAGTTCTGAATAGAAACCGAATAGAAATCTTGTAGAAATAGATGACCCCCTGAAGCCCTCCCCCTTAATTCCTATATAATGTAGGCCTGCGTCTATTTAATATTTCCATATTATGCTTGTTTATTTATTCAATAAATGCCAGGGTAGAAATAGCCTTTGTGTGTTGAACATCAGGCTAATGGAAAAGGCATAGGCCTAACTGTTAAATCGTAAAAATTTAATTAAGGTACCGAATGTGATGCATGACAAACATTATTAAAAGTTTGCATGAATTGAAATGTTCGGACGACATGGTGTTATTTTGTTTTAAATCAATTCCATGTCTTGTATAAGGTCAAATGGGACAGTATAACTATACCGAGATTATTTTCTCGCATAAGTGAAAATATGAGACCACATAATCACAACTGAGTGACAGCAGGCATCAAACCTTGCATGCAAATGCATGAAGTGATGAAAATCATATTTTAGGTAGTATTTATAATAAGGTCATACATTTATCATAGCTATAATGTACAAAAATTTGATGGAAACATGAAAATTAAAGTGTTAATATCATGTTATGTTTTCAGAATTAGGTTGTTTTTATTTTGTCCTATCCACCCAAGCACAATTTGGATGGGACAGCATGATTTTGGTTGATTGGGAGTGTGTTTTAAGGCTTGGCTAATTAAGAAAATGCTCTGTATGCTCCAAATTGGTGGTTTCCAACTTCTTCATTTGTGCAACCCCTAATCAACCACAGAAATGTTCATGAACTAGCTGGATTTTGAAAACAAAACAACCTTATTCTGAAAATAGAAACATGATAGTAAAATATTTTTTTTATTGAATTTGTTTCAGCAATACACCCTATTCATATAACTTATTGGGGATGGGGCCACCCAAACTTTCACCCAAAAATTACCAGAAAAAAAGAAGAAGATGATTTTGGATCAGTTGACTTTTTTTTCCTTTTTCTGGACTTCAAGCCTTCTTTAACCTCAGTTATGTGTTGTATACTGTGTAAAATATGAATTGAGGATGGACTTATAAACTACTAATAACGATGAACAGAAAAAGGAAATCTTGCATATGAAATTATATAACAGTATTAAGTAACTTGTTCAATAAATGCTTAAACTAGCCTAAATCAATGAAAATATGTGCAGTCCCAAGTTACCAAATCAACCAAATTTGACAAAAAAATTGGTTTTCACGCTCTTTCATTACAATGTAACATGGATAGGTAACCTCTCCAGTAGGGCCAATTACAGAAATGTGTTTAGCTGATGTTTTTCATTTATGGCAAGAACCCTTACACAAGGCAGAAATTCAAAAACTGTCCCAATCACCATTAATTCACCCTATAAATCACCAGACTCTTTTCACACCCAAACAACACACCCACCAATTTTCCTCTTCTCTGAAGGAGTTAATCCCATTCAATAACTTTTATCAACCCAGTTTATGTCAAATTTAAAAATGTTTTAAAAAAAGAATGTTGTTATTAAGACTAGAGAGATGTAGGCCTACTTCTTTAAATGGACCCCCTGCCTTTGTGTGGGGCATGTTGGTGTTGGTAACGATCTCACACCCGCGATTCTGATTCTCCAGCCTTATTCTGTCATTATCACCTGACCAAATGTGTTTCATTACAAGCTTCTCCAATTTTAAGAATTACTCACTGAGTGATGGTCACACACGGTTAACCCTGTATGTACCACACTTTACCGCCCTTAAATACATTTAATCTGTATTGAAGTGACCATTGGAATCCAAAACATGGATTTAAAAATGTCAAGGAAGATACCGAACCAGTCATCTGTAAACTTGTTGAGGTGTTGGCACAGAAGGCATGGGGAGAAGCAGCAGATTGGCACACACCGAGGTTGTGCTATCTTTATTTTGTGCCAGGGGAGTGCCAGGGCAGGGCATGGTCAGAGCAGTTGGGCCCAGTCGTACACACATGCCCACTATACCCCTCACCTGGCATCTATCACCAGGAAACCATGATCTTCTGACCTGGGGATGAAGTTGAGGAAATCAATGCAAGGAAAGGGTCAAGAAACAATTCACTTAGAGGTCATTTTTTTAAAACAAGTAATAGTGCGTTTAGTTTATGCATATATAGATATAGATATAGTATATATATACATACATAATAACGATGAATATATATATATATATATATATATATATATACGTTATTATGTATGTATATATATATATATATATATATATATATATATATATATATATATATATACATACATACATACATACATACACACTATTACTAATACTATTATTAATGTCGTTAACTTTCAAAGATGTAAAATATGGATGTATTGGCGAAATTTAAACATAGCATTATTACGTTTTACAGCTAAAAACGTAAAATATTAACAAATCTTTCATTTAAATATCTGTATCATTTCCCTTTACCATTTTATAAATGTAAGATCCCCTAAACTAAACATACTCATTTTATACAGAATATTCAAAGAATAAAATGTAATGGACAGAAATGTGTCAATTTTAGTAACAATATAGCATTAAAACGATAATTTGAGCCGCTAATCCTACACCTACCCCTAAACCTAATTCCTCAAAACTATGTGCTGTTAAAAATAAAAGCATAACGGACAGACAAGTGCAATCACAATAATTCTTTTTTTTTTTTTTTTTTTTTTTTTTTTTTTTTTGCGAAAATGTTAAAAGCTCTACCAAAAGTGGTTCAGCTGACGATGTGTTGCAGTCCCATTTCTCTCTGGTGGTATAGTTTTGTATGAGGTACAGAGCAGATTTGAAATTATTAATCCATGAAAATGTTGATCCGGCTCCTTTCCGTGAAGGCGCACATTTCCCATTTCAAATGTACATCGATTAAAACACGACACGTCGCAATCTGTGATGAAGCAGGCGAGAGCCAATGAGCATTCGATACCACTGCCATAAACCATGTCGTAACTTCCTGAGTGCGCGATTTTTAAAATTCAGAATTTATAACAAGTCAAGCAAGCGCGGGATTTGACGTTACGGTCGCTGGCTGCTTAGAGATGAAGATCGCTGGATAAAGGGCTCATTTAGGATCTGTTCCTCGCAAACATATGGATTCTAAAGTTTTGGATTACACCAAACACATAAAAATGATGTCTTCTGTGGATTTATATTGTGTTTTGGTGTATTTTATGATTGTATTGTCGCTGCATAGGATAAATATTACTGTAAGTAGATGAGTAAACTGCATTTAATAAATGCGACATGTAATTGATATGACAGTTAAATACAATAGAATCAAAAAAAGAAATTCCACGATTTTATTATTCATGCATGGGAGCTGCTACACATTCACTCTTATACGTAAATATTTGACGTTTGTAGTGCGGTCAATACGTAAATAATTTACGTTTCAATGCTCTCAATATTGTACGTTATAGTGTGTATGAAAACGTAAGTAAATGTACATGTTGTAGAACCACTTTATGTAAAAACAGACGTATTCTCATGAGATCACGTCGATATATATACATATATATATATATATATATATATATATATATATATATATATATATATATATATATATATATATATATAGTTTATCAATTAGAATAATTCTGCTGAAAATAGAGCTTTGTAATAATATTTCACAATTTTACTGTTTTTACTGCATTAATGATCAAATAAATGCAGCCTTGGTGAGCAGAAGAGACTTCTTTCAAAAAGATTTAAACGATCTTAATGATTTCCAACTTTTGACCAGTGGACCGGTAAAATAATATATATAATTTGTCAATATATACATATATTTATTTTGTCAAAGGGCTGAATAATTGAAAGACATGTATGCCACCCTTGGTAGAAATGCTATGACACACATACAATTACATTTTAGTATCTAAATTGAATAAAAACTACAATGTTTTAACCTTTTTGGACCTGTTTTAACTTCCAATTCTGTACATAAGAATGACCAATTGAAGCACCATTAAAACAACACAATGTCAGTGAATGCTCTCTTAAACCAAACACATGAACTTAAGAGGGACTAGCTCACATTTCCAAGCTGCAATGAAACAGTACTTTACAGTTTCATTGATGTTCCATTTTGAATGGTTAGAAATTGGGTGAAATGACTTCTGAATATCTTTTATATTCTGTACCTGTTATGTGGAGAGAGAGAAAAAAACACCTAACATCCAATAGGAAAGAACTTTAGGAAGATAGCAAAGTTAAAAGTAGTAAAACAGGGTGTATGATATAATATCACAGTGTATAACATATTAAAGGTTTCAATCAATTTGATTATAGAATTTTTTTAATTAGCTCCGGCAGGTATGCTTGTTAAATGGGCATTCCCAATATACAGCAAAAACAACAATGATTAAAAAAAAAAAAATCACATTAGACCCAATTAATTAGTTTTAATTTCATTCTAAATGCACTGAAGTGCTTGTTAAATGGAGGATGAGGCGTATTAAAAAATGCCAACCTCCGCTCGCACACACACATAGCCTACACTCGCAAGGAATGGTAAATAAACAGCTTAAGCCTGCTTTCCGGTGGAATGGGCAACAGACTCCCTTGGTGGCACCCGGCAACCATAATCTGGCGTAAATAATGACATCTCTCTTCACGGCCGCAAGCTTTAGCCAAATTAAGACACGCACGCTCACACATACACACACATGCACATAGACAAAGAGCTCCAGCCAGTATCACTAATTATTTACTTTGGGTTGGACTACACTGACCCCCTGGCCACACCAGAGCCTGCCAGGACCAGCAGGGAGAGACGAGTCAAGCATCTGCTGAGAGACAGAGAGAAGATTCAGTCTGCTGTTCGCTTTAGTGAGTGAGATATCAGACCCACAGGTGTGTGTGTGATTGGATGAGGACAAAAAAGTCTGAGGGGCCGTTTACAACTAAGAACAGAAAACTTTCAATGCGTTTTGACTGTTCATTTACACAACACTGTTTTGGGAGCCTGAAAATGCAAACCTTTGTAAACGGGTTTCAAAGAGCAAGTTTTTGAAACCGATACCGTTATTGTCTCCGTGTAAACTACAAAAATACAATTTTGTGAAAATGGTGATGATGCGCATGCGTATTAAGTGCTCAGTCTATAGCAACGTAGTTTTTCATTACAAAGTGACATCGCCAACTACTGGCCTGGCATGCATTATCCAGCATTTTTAGTCATTTTCATAAATTTTTAGTACATCATTGTCTTGTAAACGTACTCAGAGACTAATGGTTCAGGAGAATTACTGCCCAAAACCAAATCTTTTGTATAAGCCTGGTGATATAAGAAAACAATTTGAAGAGAAATTATATCTGTAGCATGAATTGGGGGATATTGACTAACATATCGTTTTCATGCGTTTCATCGCAGTCGTGCGTTTTACACGCATGACTGTTTGTCCACACACAGCTCCACCTCTATCATCAAATTTGCTGATGATACTGTTGTCCTGGGCCTCATTTCCAACAACAATGAGATGGCATACTTGGACGAGGTGGAGCATCTAACATCATGGTGCCAGGACAACTGTCTCTCTCTGAATGTTGGCAAGACCAAAGAAATTATTGTGGACTTCAGGAAGAGACAGCAACGGACATACTCCCCCCTCATGATCAGCGGGTCACCAGTAGAGAGAGTGAGCAGCTTCAAATACCTGGGTGTAAACATCTCCGAGGACCTGACCTGGACTGCTCACATTCAGACACAGGTGAAAAAAGCCAGGCAAAGACTATACCACCTGCGCCAGCTGAGGAAATTCAGGGTTTCACCAGCTATCCTGAAAACTTTCTATTTAGGGGCGATAGAAAGTGTACTAACTCAGTGCATCACAGCGTGGTATGGGAACAGCACCAGTCATGACTGCAAAGCCCTGCAAAGAGTTGTGTGCTTATCCGAGCGTATCTCAGGGTCAGCTATCCCGTCTCTGCAGGACGTCTACACCAAACGCTGCAAAGGTAGAGCTACTAAGATCATCAAGGACTCTAACCACCCTGCAAACCCTCATTTGAAGTTGAAGTTGAAGTTTATTCGTCATTACACATGTACAAGTACAGTATAACATTTCACGCTGCTGCCATCTGGTAAGCGCTTCCGAAGCCTGATGGCCAAAACTGAGAGACTCAGGAGGAGCTTCTTCCCCCAGGCCATCAGACTCCTGAACTCAGTCACTTAACATCACGTGACTTCACTTCAGGATAAACATCGATACACTGACATTGCACTGCACTTTCTGTTCTCGTTGTTACTGTGTAACAACCTGTTATAAACCTGTTTGCACATTATACTCTTTATACATTTGTTAACCACATATTTATAAGTCTACAGTTTACTCACTGCACAGTCTACTTCACTTATTTTATTCCACTTCTTTATTCTTATTTTTTTTACTTTTTTCTTCTACTTGACTTGATTATTTATGATTCTACAGATATATATATACACAGTACTTTTTTATCCTATTTCTATTATAATTTCCTCCTTGTGTTTTTAACTGTGAATTTGCACTGTCCATGGAGCGGACCTGTTTACATTTCACTGCCGGTTGTATATTCTGTATATAACTGTGTATGTGACAAATAAAACTCTTGAATCTTGAATCACAAGCAAGTCTATGGTGACATGATGTGTGATAAAGTCTCATTGGCTGGTCTAAATTGTTGGGGTGATTCTCTTAGAAAACTGCAGAAGTTGAAAGACTTTTTTAAACCTTTAATTATCACCAATTATGTATGCTAAAGAAGGTGAAAATATAGAAACTCCATTCTACAAATAGTTTACTGTCTGAGTCAGAAAAGAAATATAGAGTTAAAGACATTCATGACATTGTGCTATCCCATAATTTAATTTGAGAACTTAAAAGCAACAATGACTTAATTTAGACATTTGCATGATTTGTTTATTGGTCATATGCAGGGCCTAAAACAAACTTTTTGCCACACTTGCCAATGACCAGAGACTTAAAGTGCCCCTATTATGGCATTTGAAAGGTTCCTATTTTTGTTTTGGGAGTCCCCAACAACAGGTTTACATGCATGCAAGGTCAAAAGACACTTTCAATGTCTTATAATATGCATTTATTTTTACCTTATTTGCTCAACGACTCCCAAAGTATTTGCGCAATGATTAATTTTTCCAAACCCCTCCTTTGCGTGATGCTAGTCTGCAGTGATTGGTCAGATGACCCAGTCAGTTGTGATTGGTATACATGTCAGAAACAGAACTCCTATCACCATTACTGGATTGCGGCTTGTCAAGTGTTGAAAATGTTATACAGTGTATGAACAGACATGGCATCAATTTTGCCTTACGAATTCGAGCCAGAGTCCGACGAGGAAATGTCCAGAGTTACTGATGAACCAGAAAGTCAAATCGCAAACACGACTGGAGCAGGACCTTTCTTAAAGCTAAGTGTCAATGTAGTTTATGGCACTTCAGGCCGATTGAACATGCAGAATCGGGGTAAGAATGTCTGAGAAGTGACGTGCTGTAATCTGATTAATCTTGCTGTCTGTCAACATTTGTTAGTTCAGTGTAACGCATCACAGATTCATTAATCGCCAAATTTGTTTAGGTGCACCTGTGGGAACTGTATCAAAATGCCAAGCGAGGCTGAAAATGCAGGCAATATGCTAATGTCTCGTCTTGACGTCACAACGAAACAAACGGCTTGGGATTCGTTTTAAAAGCGATTTGTTTAATTGACTCTGAGTCGACTCTTATTTTTGAGAGACAATAACTTTATATACGGTGCACTTTCAGATTTAAAACTTTGCAGGATGTTTTCATTCACTCAGAACTATGTTACACACTACATGAAAGGTCATTTTCAAAAATCCATAATATGGGCACTTTACAAAAATTTACCGGCCATAAATATTCTTTTACCAGCCATGATACATAGATTAATCCTTATTAAAATTACAAAATGTATTCAGTCATGAGCAATGAGTGATTATTCTTTGTTTGATTAACATTAAAACAAGCAGATTTCTGGGCGTGCATGAGTTCCCTTTCGCGTTATCCTGAATATTTAAATTTGGCAAGGTTTAAACTTTTGTGACGATGCAACACTGCCCCAAGTTTTTGTTCACGTTCATGTTCTTACAATTTTGCATTGTTAGAATTCATAAAAACGTTACCGGACAACTGCCGGTTGACACTGTTTCATATACTCACCAACACCGATTTTTACTCGCTTGTCGGTGTGTTTATTTATGGCCCTGGTCATATGCTAATAGTAAAGTGGAAGTCAGTGATTAGTCATTTCCATCATGTTGAACATTCAGATTTCTACTGCCTGTCTAAAATCTGTTACATTGACAGAGGTGCAGAAATTTTCACAAGGAACTGATTGAGTTCCCATTAAAGTCCTCATGAAATCAAAATTGACCCTATTTACTTTGTTAGCACACATTACAGGTCTTAGGGTGAACTATTAATCCATGCAAGTTAATACACAGAAAAAAATAGTTTGCCATGGTAATCTTTAATCAAAATCTGAAAAGTAACTTCCGGTCTGGAAACGGCGTTCCTTCTCAGATGATGTCAGTTTGACGGTTTAGGTTTGAAAATGCGTAACCACTCCCCTCCAACCGTTAGTCTGCTGTGAGCGAGAGATGGAGAGGAGGAGCGCTGAAGTCAAACCCTGCCCTCTGTTCAATATTCCGTTTCACTTGGAAATACGTCACAGAAAACTCACCTGCTACTTCTGGTTCACTGGGACTTTAATATGAAGTTCTCTTGAAGGGGAAAATGAAGAAAATGAAAATTTTTAGTTTAATTTTAAAAAAATTTTATTGATTTTTTTTTACCTTTAATTCTTACCAATCTTGTATGCTCAAGAATTGCAGTTCACATCTTACAAATAGTTTATTTTCAGAATAGAGTCAGAAAAGAAAGGGTAATACAAATCTGATAACGGTGTGCTGTTCCATAATTCAGTTTGAGAACTTTATGACTTTATTCTGACAGCATCTGAATGATTTGGTGAAATGCTAATAGTTAAGTGGATGTCAGTGATTAGTCATATCCATCATGTTGAACGCTCTGCGTAAAATCTGTTATGTTGACGGGGTGCGGAAATTTTCACAAGGAAATGTTTGAGTTTCCATTAATATAAAATTCTCTTGAAGGGGAAAATGAAGCAAACATCCACTGGTATTGAATTTGTAAACAATTATATTTCTTGTAATCCATTTAAGCAAAAAAAAAAAAAAAAAAAAAAAAAAGAATAGACACACACACTTTGGCTCAAATCCATGAGATATAATGGGTTTTAAGCTGGCATAACTCATATGCTAAATTAAATAGTGTCCATTGTTTCCAATGTTTCATTTGACAAATCTTATTTCAGTTTCCATTTGCTTTGGTGTGCGGGCCAGTGGGCATAGTCTTCCTGCAATTAAAAAGGGTTTGATGTGAGCGCTCTCTCTCTCTTATTCTCTTTTAACCCTTATTCTCTCTCTTAAACCTCTAGCTTTAAGAGTCAAAGAACAAGAGAAAGACAGCTGAGCTCTTTTTCAGTTATTCTGTTTACAAGCAGTGATTGTTTGGAGTCATGATGAACTATACCTTTGATATACAGATCTAGTTGTGCATCTGCTAAAAATAGCTTGTCTGAGAAAATGTCAATACGACTGTTATATGCTTCATATTTTTGGTTAATAAATGTTCAAGAAAGAGAAATAAGTTGAGTTTACCGACTGCTGTTCAAATCATTAACTACATTAAAAAAACAATTATCTGCTGCATGAAATACTGAATACTATTATAATTAAGTCATTTCTATTAATAAGCTAAGCAAAAATAATTAACCCATAATCAAACTACACAATAAATGTAGAATATGTAAATTACTCATTACACACACACATACACACAATTAAAATAATAATGATTTTGCTCACTCTTTATTGATTTTATTGATGCAATTTTGATGCATATAAAAGGAGAAGCTGAAAGGTTTAAGCCTATTTTAAGCCTAAAGAAAAAAAAAACTACCTAAAATTTTATGATGAATAAACTAAATAAAATTTCCCCAATTATGCTTTTTTTTTCAGATAAAAGTCTGCAAAGTTTCAAAACCAACATCATAGTTATTGTTCATATCACTGTGTATCAAGCAAAGTCCTTTCAAGGAAATAGAAGATCAAGTCCTATCCTGAAATCCTGAAATCTCAAAAACTACTTGCTGAATTTACATTTCAAATCAGCAACAAAAATCTGACATGAACCATCCCATACATGCTGTTTCTTATGCTCAAATTAGTATTAAAAAAAGTTTATTTTTCAGGCTGAAGCAGCCATTGCGCATGAGAAGTCCTAAGCATGTGACTCAGAACACTGACTGTTTCTAAAGCAACCAGCGTTTCCAGTGGCAGCTGCAGTGACACAATGACTTTACCAATCGGTGTTTGGCTCTTATTTAGAAGACGGGACTTATTCGGCCATATTGCGCGTTGCACTTTCTCTTATTCTCTATAAGTCTTTGTATATTTAAAGTCTTTGGTATCAAGTGCTGAGGAAGCTTCTGGAGTTAAAATTCAGATATGGTAATTGTCCTTTAGTTTCCAACACGTTTCCAACACGTCTTTCCAACAGACTGGGCCAACTGACCAATCAGAGCAGAATAGACTCTCAGAAAGGAGGGGTTTAGAGAGACCAGATCCTTGATCGAAACATTTCAAACACAGTGAGAAAAGAGTTGATGCTGCAATATATTGTGAGAAAAGTTTTTTGAGCTTGATGCATGTAAACCTATTGTAGGAGACCTCCAAAACAAAATTAGGATCCTTTAAAATGTCATAATAGGGGCATTTTATAACACAATAGCCCTTGAAATACAGCATTTTAGACAATGTTGTGTACTGGCACAGTTATTGGTCATCTCCTGTGATGGACACATTGATCAGTCAAAAGAATTGTGCACTTTAAAGGGGTCCTATTATGCTTTTTTTTTACATTTTCAAATTTCTTTAGTGTCTAATGTTGCTGTTGAGCATTAAAAAAGGTCTGAAAAGTTACAGTCATTCCAAAGAAAGTTCATCTCTATATCAGTGCTCACTGTTTCTGAACTCCCTGAAATGTGGAGTTCATTCAGTGTAGTGAAGTCAACCAAGTCAACCAGTGCAAAGCCTGGTTGACTTGCCTTAGTAATGTGTTGAAACTCACAGTTATGGTAAGGGGGCGTGACATTTCCAAAATGCACTTGAAGCAGCTGACCAATCACAACACTGGTCCAGCCGACCAATCAGAGCACATTTCGCTTTTTGGAAGGAGGGACTTAAAAGAGTGTTACTGACAGACTGGGAAGAGAGGTGCTGCAGTATTATAAAATAAATCAAATCAAATCAAATCACCTTTATTTATATAGCGCTTTTTACAAGTCTAATTGTTTCAAAGCAGCTTCTCAGTGTTAACAGGAAAATAATGCAACAGAATTTGATTCGGCTGTACAGCCGCTCTGGTGAAACGGTGATGTTATCCGGCTAATTTCAATTATCATATAGTGTCAATGCGGGCAGATCGGTAATATAGTTGAAATGTAGGTGTCCCCAGCTGAGCAAGCCAAAAGCCAAAGGCAACGGTGGCAAGGAACTAAAACTCCTTCAGGGCCAGAATGGAGAAAAAAACCTCGGGAGAAACCAGGCTCAGTTGGGGTGCCAGTTCTCCTCTGGCCGACGAACAAACAGTGTATGATTATAATTCTGGCAACATTTCAGGTCTTAAATCATATTTGGTAAATAGCTATTCGTACGATTGTTCAAATGCTGTGTCGATGCGGCATTTACAGGGGGAGTTTAATTGACACGCTCTCTGCAGACACTTCAGGGATCAATTGGTCATGTCCAGGCACAGGTCCACCATCCAAATACAGTCATGTAAAAAAGAAAGTACACCCTATTGAATTCTATGGTTTCACATAAAATCATTCTTCCATAAGAATTAAGATGGTAAGTAGCAGTCAGTCGCTGCTAATCAAATGCCTTTGATTAACTGATCATCAGCAAGTGTGCTCACCTCTATAAAAGCAGAAGTTTTGTCACTTTGGTGGTCTGGAGTATTCAGGTGTGTTAACACAATGCCAAGGAGTAAGGACATCAGCAATTATCTTAGAGAAGCAATTGTTGCTGCCCATCAATCTGGGAAGGGTTATAGGCCATTTCCAAACAATTTAAAGTCCATCGTTCTACAGTAAAGATTATTCACAAGTAGAAAACATTCAAGACAGTTGCCAATCTTTGCAGGAGTGGACGTACCATCAAATTCACCCCAAGGTCAGACTGTGCACTGCTTAGAGAAATGCAAAAAAATGAAGACTAGGTTCATGACCGTACAATTAGAAAAAGCTAAAGCTTGGCCGAAACTGGGTCATGCAACAGGACAATGATCTCAAGAATGCCAGCAAATCTACAAACCCGAGTTGGGACACTGTACAAACTGTGAATAAAAAAGGAATGCAATAATTTACAAATCTCATAAACTTATATTTTATGCACAATAGAATATAGATAACATATCAAATGTTGAAAGTGAGACATTTTGAAATGTCATGCCAAATATTGGCTCATTTTGGATTTCATGCGAGCTACACATTCCCAAAAAGTTGGGACAGGTAGCAATAAGAGGCCGGAAAAGTTAAATGTACAAAAGGAACAGCTGGAGGACCAATTTGCAACTTATTAGGTCAACTGGCAACATGATTGGGTATAAAAAGAGCCTCTCAGAGTGGCAGTGTCTCTCAGAAGTCAAGATGGGCAGAGGATCACCAATTCCCCAATGCTGCGGCCAAAAATAGTGGAGCAATATCAGAAAGGAGTTTCTCAGAGAAAAATTGCAAAGAGTTTGAAGTTATCATCATCTACAGTGCATAATATCATCCACAGATTCAGAGAATCTGGAACAATCTCTGTGCGTAAGGGTCAAGGCCGGAAAACCATACTGGATGCCCGTGATCTTCGGGCCCTTAGACGGCACTGCATCACATACAGGAATGCTACTGTAATGGAAATCACAACATGGGCTCAGGAATACTTCCAGAAAACATTGTCGGTGAACACAATCCACCGTGCCATTCACCGTTGCCGGCTAAAACTCTATAGGTCAAAAAAGAAGCCATATCTAAACATGATCCAGAAGTGCAGGCGTTTTCTCTGGGCCAAGGCTCATTTAAAATGGACTGTGGCAAAGTGGAAAACTGTTCTGTGGTCAGACCAATCAAAATTTGAAGTTGACATGACAATGCCAGACCACATACTGCATTAATTACAACATCATGGCTGCGTAGAAGAAGGATCCGGGTACTGAAATGGCTAGCCTGCAGTCCAGATCTTTCACCCATAGAAAACATTTGGCGCATCATAAAGAGGAAGATGTGACAAAGAAGACCTAAGACAGTTGAGCAACTACAAGCCTGTATTAGACAAGAATGGGACAACATTCCTATTCCTAAACTTGAGCAACTTGTCTCCTCAGTCCCCAGACGTTTGCAGACTGTTATAAAAAGAAGAGGGGATGCCACACAGTGGGAAACATGGCCTTGTCCCAACTTTTTTGAGATGTGCTGATGCCATGAAATTTAAAATCAACTTATTTTCCCCTTAAAATGATACATTTTCTCACTTTAAACATTTGCTATGTCATCTATGTTCTATTCTGAATAAAATATTGAAATTTGAAACTTCCACATCATTACATTCTGTTTTTATTCACAATTTGTATAGTGTCCCAACTTTTTTGGAATCGGGTTTGTACACCAGAATGCCTGAAAAAGAAAAGAATCAAGCTGTTACACTGGAATGTTGTGGCGGGACCTTTAGAGAGTTGTGCATAAACGGATACCCACAAACCTCAATGAACTGAAGCAACATTGTAAAGAAGAGCAGGCCAAAATTCCTCCAAAACGACATGAGAGACTGATAGTGTCATACAGAAAATGATTACTTCATGTTATTGCTGCTAAAAGTGGTACAAGCAACTGAATCATTCGCTGTACTTAGTTTGTCACACATCACTTTTGGCTTTATTTTTGTTAAGTAATTAATGACACGGTGAAATATGCCATGTGCTGTTGTTCATCTGAGGTTGTATTTACCTAATTTATTTATTTTTTTATTATGTCCTGATACATACTGTACAACCATATAATTCACTGACTGTATGTGAAAAATGAAAAAGCATTTGAACATCTAGAAAATGCAAACAAGAGAACTCAGCAGACAATACACCTAATAGTGACGGTTTCCTCGGTTTCACAGGCGAGGCTTAAGCTAGTCCCAGACTAAAATCACAAGATACACACCAGTAATGTTTTAAGGTACGTTTATAAAAGCCAGTTAAATGTCCTAATTGATCTAAGCCCTGTTTGTGAAGCCAGGTCCTTGTCATTTTAACAGCCAACTAAACAATGTTTACATGGTTATTTTCTCAGAACGATTCATTTTTTAACTTTAATTATCACCAATCCTGTATACTATTGCTAATATAAAACAGCAGTACTATTGGCCTTGTAGGCAAAACACTCCAGTGGTTCGCAGTATTAGGCGTGACTAATGTCAGGTTGAACTCTGCCCAGGCCGCTAGGGTGAGCAGACACAGTAATAACAGCCATAGCTCATTTAGTGTGCAACCTACCAAGGACATCAAACTAGAACACACAGTTACACTTCTTCACATACACCAACACATGCATAGACACGTGTACTCACACATTTTATATGCGTTATCTTTGCGAGTTGTGTTTAGCCCCTGAAGGTTTCCAGGTTTCGGATGGTATTTCCCTAAACACCAAGTGCTAAATGGGGGCTGATGCATCTTCCAGGGACTGTGAACGAACTGCGTGAATATTTAACACTAAACAACAGAGAGAGTGAGAGAAAGAGAGACAAAGATAGAGAAAGAGAGCAAGGAGCCTCATTTAAAATCAGCTGGATAAGACTTGATGTTTTGTCCACAGATTCTGTCAGGAAAGTCAAGAATCAAATGTCACCGATCCAACACACCCACTCCAACACAAACAGATATTGAAGGTAAAACGCCAGTGATTCCATTTCCTCTTACCGCACTATTTCTCCTACCTGTTCAAATCAAAATGATCCCGAGTTAGGTCACACACACACACGCACACACTCAAAACCAACACAATAATTGAAATATTTTCAACCTGATTAAACCTAGCACCTCAGGCTATGCCAGTTGCTATGGCTCTGTGCCTTGGTTGCTAGGGGGAGTAAATCATGGTGCATTATTTGATTTTTGTAATAGATATGAAAGCTCGATTCGGCCGATTAAATGTCTCCCCGTCTAGCACCTATAAGACCTGAGGCAGAGCGCGAGAGATTGAAAAAATGGAAAAGAAATGGAGATTTGATATGGCTTCAAAATTGCAATAAAATGTTAATGGTTAATGAGAAAAAATATATTTATGAAAATATATATAAAATTGTTTTAATAATATAGTCACATACATTAATTTAGTAATAATCCTTTGTTTTTGTTTTTTTACATAGGGCTATAAGGGAAATTGCGGCTAGTTGTTACACTTTTTTACTCCAGTGAATATTCCTCATGGTGGGTCTATTTTTGAAAGTCAGTTTCTGTACAGAATCAGCCTTGGCTACATATAAAGGCTATAGGACATTTACACTGTTACCAACCACAAAAAGGTTAAATACCTCCGCAGGAACATATTTGGGATAAGTTGTCACAAAGGAATCTGCCATTAAAATTCAGCAAAATTTAAACAGTTGTGAAACAAAATAATTCACCAAAATATTAAAAATAAATGTAAAGATAACAGAAATATAATTTCTTTTGGCCAGTAGAAATGTTAATTTGTGAACTGCATACATTTTGCTTTTGTTTTAGTTGTTCTTCAGCTCTGTGTGATTTTGTGGATGAATGTGGTTATCATACTTCTCGTAAAACATTCACTGCTAGGCTTAAAAGATATGACCAGAGTAGATGGAAAGGATCTCAAGCTGACCAGCTGAAGACGTTACTATAGCTTAACCATTAATAGACGCGGCACTTCCTTGAAAATCAATTCCAGCACAGCACTACAACAACCATAATGAAATTCACAATAGATAATTCTTTACAGTGAACTCTGTTATATTGTAATTTATCGGTTCAATTAAATACCTTACTCACCTGTTGAGTAATAAAAACAAATCCCTTAGTTCTCGCCATCTCCAAATTTAATCCAAGCTAATGTTGATTCTTGTTTTATTACGAGCTCTGTCCCGTTGCCTGTTTGCCAGCAGTCTCTTCTCTGTTCGGTGTTTGTTTAAAATGGGCGATTCCCTGGAGGTTCGAGATGTAGCTGCTCCATAGCTCTGCCCCCGCCGCTTGCTCCATACGGATCTTCGGCTCCATCTCAGGCTTGCTGTCCACTAGCTCAACTTGAGGTTGAGTCCCTGGCTTCACATCAGGCCTCTAGGTCCATGTCTCCACCTCAGCCTGTTAGCCCGTCGACTCCGCACTCCCTCGACTCCACTGTGGTCTGCTAGCCCTGAGACTCCTCCGAGCTCACTTATCCCTCTGGACCAGCCTCGGTCAGTCGTGGCCCTGCCTCTACCACGGACTTCCGGGTCTCCAGCTGCACCTCGACCCTCCGCCCCTTCGCTTCTGGCTTCCCCGCTGTCCTCGCTCACTTCATCGTTGCCCTGGTCTGCCGAGCCCCGGCCTCTGCCTTGGGTCTCGTAAGCCAGCAGCTCCAAGTTGGGCTTCCGGGCCATGGACATTGCCCTTGTCTGGCAGCCTCTCTGTTCCGCTGGATACCCTATGCACCCTAGTTCTGCCTCCGTCAGTCAGTCCCCGGGTTCTGCCAAACCATTCAGTCAAGGCTCCACCCTGGTTCCACCCACTGTCAGCTCCACCATGGTATCTATTTCTTGGCTTCTCCAAGTCCCTGTCCATCACCAGCTCCACATCCACCTCTGCCTTCCCTCCGCAGGGATGCTCAGTTACTTCCTGGAGGGGGAGTACTGTCATTTGTCACTTTGTTCTTAGTTTGACTGTCTTGGCCTAGTTTCTCAGTTTGTTTGATTAGTCATTTCGTTCACCTGTTGTCATTTAATTAGCTACTTTCCCTGGTGTATAAGTACTTCCTGTTTGCTTCAGTTCAATGTCGGTCATCGCCAGTGTTAAGTTGGTTGTGTTAGTTTTCTCTATGTATTCCTGCGAGTTTCTTATGTCTCCGTGAGCTATTCATTACAACCTTCCGTGACAAAACCATTCTGTCAGGTCTAAAATATAAACACTTATAACAGGCTTACTGTAGTGAATCAGGGTAAGATAATTGGGTAAACAGGGTAAGTTTTGGAAGAAGGATTGATGTATTGATTCATTATTTGAATTTTGTTCATTTTGATAAAAAAAAAAAAAAATCTATAGTAATTTCAATACATTTTAATAGAATTTAAAATTTAAATGAATAACATGTTATAAAGTTACATGTTTTAAAACATTTTAAACAACATAAAACATTTGACAACTTACCCAAAAATTACAATTTACCCCTACTTGACACCCTTAAGAACAAAGTTAGCTAAAATGTACTTTCATTATATAGTCTGAAAGTAAGCCAGTGTGCTTAAAATATATGACATTTATAATAAATATACAAAAATAAATAAATAAAGCTGCTTGTACATTAACATGCTTTACAATTTTCCTCTCCCCAGTTTTATTAGCTACATTATCTTTTATCGTCTGAATGTTGCATTATAATAGAACTTTGTCATTTCTTAAAGGGATAGTTCACCAAAAAATGAAAATTAGCCCATGAATTTACTCATCCTCAAGTCATCCTAGGTGTATATGACATTGTTCTTTCAGACGAATACAATCAGTGATATATATAAAAAAATGTCTTGGCTCTTCCAAGCAGTAAATGGCAGCCCAAAATTTGAAGCCCAAAAAAAAAAAGTGTATCCATCCATTATAAAAGTACAAATATCTTGCTTCCGGTGGACTGTGTTCCATATTCAGCTTATGAAAAAAGCATAATGATGATGTAAGATGTAGCATAAGCGTTTTGAATTACGAGAGGTGTTACACTTTCATCTTAAGTTGAATATGGAAGGCGGTCTGCCGGAAGCTAGATATTTTACTTTATAAAGTTTTAAAAATGTATATTTTTCTTACACAAACGCATCACTTCGCTTCAAAAGGCCTTTATTAGCCCAGTGTAGCCGTGTGGAGTACTTTTATAATGGATGGGTGCACTTTTTTGGGCTTAAAATTTTGGGCTGCCATTCACTGCCGTTATAAAACTTGGATTAGCCAGGATATTTTTTAATATAACTCTGATTGTATTCGTCTGAAAGAAGAATGTCTTATACACCTAGGATGACTTGAGGGTGAGTAAATTATGGAATATCTGGTTTTTAATTGCCAGATATTTCAAAATCTTTCAACAAGCAACTTATAATAAATGACATTTTAAATATACTGGAATAAAAAAACTTTATATTTTACAACATTACAGTTTTACTGTATTTTTGGTAAAAAACGGTATCCTTAGTGAAAAAATAAATAAAAATAAAACATTAGACTCCACACTTTTGAATGGTCTATTTATTTACTAAGAATGGGCACAATTACAACCAAAACAACACTTTTACAATCCATAGCATTTTCCATCTACACCCCTACAAAGCATCATCCACATTAACATAAATCAATTTGCATCGTTTTTCTGACAGTGCATAACCTATAGTAAGCGTCCATATTCAGCTTTACTTCATACGAGTCATTGATTTTTGATGATGTATGTCCTATGCTGTCCACACCTATCTGTGTCCTTTTAATCTCATTTGTCTTTCCTTGGCTCTTGTTTATTTTTTCCCCAGAATGGTCTGATGTGCCTGTGGGAATGTTCTGCGCTCATAGACTTAGTAGGACCCAGTAGGACACCAGGAATGTTCAGCAGATGATTTGAGGCATTACAGTGTCACCAGTGCAGCTGCTGTAGACGCTGACGACAGCGATGTGTGATTGGCAGAAGTATAATTGCATTTTAAGTGTTGATGTGCATAAAGTGTTTGTGAATACCTGCCTAGAGAGCGTGTGTGCTGAAATATACGTTTGTCCGTGTACTAATTAAAGCCTGACATCCAGCTTTGTTCATCCTCTATGATTCTAATTAGCAATGAGCTGTGCTCTCAAAAGACAGTTCTGAAATACACTACACAAATCACTATAATACTGCTGTTGACATGAGAGGCAGAGAAAAAGAAGCGAGGGAAGAGTGTGGGAGAGAGAAAGAGGGAGAGGATGGTGTGAAAGCGGGCTTTGAGAGATTAGAAATTTACATATCTTAATAGACAACCACATACTCACATTCTTTCATCAGGAAAGTCCCAGTGCATCACTGGAATTGTGGGTAGTGGACTGGCAAGGCGGTGAAACTGATTGTCTAATAAGGCACACACACACACACACACACACACACACACACACACACACACACACACACACGAAAATACCAACTCTGGCCTGATGGAACAATTAGTATTTTTGGAACCAAACAGAACAAGCATTATGTGTAAGATGGAAAGAAAACGGGTTTCAAGAAAAGGTTACAGTTATTTTGTATATTTATTTATAGTTTTTGTATAAACTATTTAATATTTTATTAGTTACATTTTAATTTATTAGTTACATTTATTACATGCCTTTTTTGAATGCTTGATTTTGATTGGTCAATCTGAGCAAATATTCACCTTGAAATATATTTTGTATGCTAGTTTCATTTCTCACGTATCACTCCACAGCCTCACTCTTCCCACATAATAAAATAATTTAAACTCAGATCAATATTTCATGTTCATTATGTAGGAATTTGATATGCAATTATCAGTGTAGGAAGCTGATTATATTGTATTATATTACTACATGGTAAATAGGCTCCAAAAACCAGACAAATTATGAATAATTTTAACTTTTTTGTTTATTTGGTGACAATTATCAACTGACTGAATTATGTTGCTTATTGCAAGGCTATTTAACAAATACATAAATAATGGACATTTATATTTATTAATAAAAAATAAATAAAAAAAATAATAATAATATATTATTGCAAAAACCACACAAAATATGCAATAATTTGTACCATACAATGAACTTCTCTGTTGGTTTATTTTGTCGTAATTATCAACTGACTGTATTATAGTATATTATATTATATTATATTATATTATATTATATTATATTATATTATATTATATTATATTATATTATATTATATTATATTATATTATCAACTCTGGTAATTGACATTAACATTATTTCTACCTTATACCTTATTGTAAAATGTAATGAGTATAAAAGTGTCAAAAATACAAATGTAATAAATAAATGTACTACCAAAACAAATATGCATATAATATATGTAAGCACATATGATCTCTCTGGAATTATTATTTTGTCTTTTGTGTGTGTGTGTGCGCATATAAGTCTAGCGGTGTCTGACACTTCCCTCTCCTCTGGAGAATATGACCTCTTCCCCAGTCTCACTCAGTAATTGGCTAACTAATGTGTAAAGAGGGAGGAGGGGATGGAACTGAGATGAACATAATGTAGGACACCATGTTTCAGTAGTGCAACCAGTGGTAATTCTTTATTCAATTTCAATCGCCGCTTGAGCTTCATTTCTGAATGTACATACTTCCTCGTTAACCCTGATTAGCTGATTGAGCGCTTGTCGATGCAGAAGGAAACCGATGGGGGTGTTTATCTATAGGCGTGTGCTCTCGTAAGCGTGAGCTCTAAACTGTCTTGGCAGGTGTTGATTGGAGGTCATTGGTCTTGCTGTAGTCTGGACCCTCAGATCAATAAAACACTCCAATCTCTTTATCTACCACCTAACAGCTATCAGAGAGTGAAAAGGGTGAGACAGACACAAACACACACACACACACACACACACACACACACACACACACGGCTTTTCCTTGTGGTTGGTCATCTTCTGAAACTGGATTACATTGAAATATTTCAATATTTTTCAATATATTTCAATATTTTCAATATTACATATTTGAATGTGACCTTTGAATAACCATTTACAAAAGTTTTGAATTCATGCTATTCTCCCTTAAATTGATCACTGGCGTGATCAAATTAATCTCTTTTGGTTTTTAAAGTAACAATATTGTCAGAGCATATTATTCCAAACAAAACAAATGTTTTTGTATCTTAATCTAATTAATTGAACTGTAAACCTGAATAAGTTTAAGTAAGAAGAACTGGTAGAATTTTATTTTCTACTGATACATTTAATTAATTAACTATTAACTTGACATGTTTGAGTAATTTATACATTTAATTTAAAATTATCATGTAATCTCAATTTAAATATTTTTAGCAGTGGAAACTTGGCTAGCTTTAACTAGCTAATTCGGTAAATGCTAACTTGCTAATAGGTAACACAATGCTTTGATAGCATTGGATGCCAGCTGAATTTAGCACCACCCACAACATTTGAGGTCGGGAAGTTCGGTCTGGACTTGATCCGTTGTGGAGCAACTATGCTCGAACCAGAGCTGTTCGGAGCAATCAAATTGTCAGGGCGAGCTTTATACAATGATGGACAGATGACATACAGTAACGTAAATTATCCACATCACCAAAGGGCGTTTTCTTTCCTGGTTTGGTTGAAACGCCCCATAATCACAGCCCAATGGAGCAGTATCAGACTCATATTCTGACTAGAATCTGAGTATGACGACGTCAGGCTACAGAGTACAGCAATATACAGTAGTCAAAATAATGGAAATTAAAGCTCCTACTTCACATTATTCTTGGACAAAAATAATAATAATAATAATTAATAATTATTATTATTATATATAAGTACTCGCGTCGTTTCATAAAATTGATGTTAAACCACTGGAGTCCCGGATTACTTTAATGATGTCTTCACTTTTCTGGAGCTTGAAAGTGGTAGTTACGTAGGTTGCAAATGGTGGGAAAGAAAGCTTTCAGATTTCATTAAAAAGATCTTAATTTGTGTTCTGAAGATGAACGAATGTCTTACAGGTTTGGAACGGCATGAGGGTGAGTAATTAATGACAGAATTAAAATTTTTAGGTGAACTAACACTTTAAAGTGAAAGGGGTACTTCACCGCTGGAAAGATGAATGTGTATTTAAATTGGGTCATTTATGTAGTAGAAATGTGAAATTATTTTAGAAGTTGGTGCCTTCTAGACAGAGAAAAGCCAGAAAATTTATTTTTGGCTCATGTGGATTAAAGACAACAACTCCCAGAATGCACTTGCTTCGCTGCCCTACGAGGCCACTCCCAAGCCACGCCTACCAGTTACATCTCTTGCCCACCACGGCACCACCCCACCATCGTTTTGATTTTTATAGTAATGAAATAATTTAGTTCACTTGGAGAACTAGCCTGACAAGCCAGACCCACATCATGATGTTGGGTCTGGGAACTCACCATTGGCAGGGCTCAATCCGAGGGGGCGGGATAAACGGTTGTCTTTCAGATTTCCTCTGCTGCAATAGGATAGCGCTACAACCAACCAGAGCAACGAAGAAGGTGAAGCGGAGCTAGTTGATAGATTAAACTTTTGCCAGCAAGACTCCGAACACATCTTCCTTTTTTAAGACTGACTTCAGTACCGTTCTTTGTTCTTTTCTCAACTCCAAGTCTTCCAGAGTCACGGCCAAAGCCAGTTCAAAAGACCACTGTTCGCCATCTTCTTTGTTTTCAAGTAGCACGCGGAACTGTCACAACTCTGCCATCATTATGTTAAGCCCGCCCACCGACTCTATACACGATGTGATTGGCCTGACTAGAGTTTGGTTTTTCAAGCTTGCAAGCCAACGGAAAGTTGCTAGACGACCCTGGCTGCAAATGACATTTGCTGTCACTAGGGTGCATCTAGATTTCTAGGCTATTAGAGAAAAGACACTACAATTAAAAACGGAACGTGTCTGCTCAATACAGCATGAGCCGAACGAGAGTCGCAGCAGGAGTCAGATTTCATATAAAATAATATAATTTTATATGAATATGGGATAATGCTAAATCGCTGAAGTAACCCTTTAAGTAATAATGTTAAGGAATAAAATCCATGCACTGCATACCAATTTAGAGTATGTACATTTCTGGTGATATACAATACTTCTGTAGGACAATATTATGACATAATATGTCATAAAATTGCATTGTGACAAACACAGACCCCTTTGTCAAATACTGTTTGTTTGAGCTCAAAAGCTAATTTCCTTACCTTACAAGTTCATGTTGCAAGAATTCATACATTTAAAAAAAACGGTTGCATTCTTTCCATTTCTCACTCAAAGTTGCAAAAAAACCTTCATAAACCCTTCTTTTGTGCAAAGTGTTGTAGCCAAAAAAGCATGCATGAAAATCCATTAGAAATAGTAGGTCATGCAATCCAAGCACTTTTACAGGCATACTATTTTAAAAAAGCATTTGATTTTCATATTATTTGGGATGCACTAATTCTCATCTTGCACATGGTTGGACAGTATGCAAATTGGAACGCAACTAGTTTCTCAAAGATAGCCGCCATATAGATATGGATTCTGGGTAGTGCAAAGGAAATCGGCTTGGCGTAAAATGAAAAGAAGACTTACAATGTCAATCATGTACGCACATGTGTGCGCGCTCAGATGCATGAATGAGTTGATCCGGATGGTTACACTCATGCATTTCCTCTGTTAAGCAGTGGCCCCATGAGCAGCTCAGGTAGAATCCAATGAGCAGTAAATGATTGAGACATTAGAGCTGCCTTTCTTTCACACTCACTTGTTAGTGTCCATTGAAACAGACTGCCAGATTAGATTACTCTAAACCTGCTCTTAACTCCACTGCAAACAGGAGGTGAAAGGGAAAAGACAACTGTTGTTTAGAATGTGTTGTTAAAGTCACCATGAAATAGAAATTGACAGTTCTTATTTTTTAATGGAATATTGGAGTATTTATTATAAATTCATCTGTGCACATTATTATTTTTTATTATTATTCATACGCCCTCAATCTTTAATCAAAATAACTTCCCTCCCTCTTGCAGTGACATCTCTTCTCTGATGACGTGTTTACTGGTGCGAGGGCAGCGCAACCAGTCACTCGCATGAGATCCATCAATAGCAAACCACAACCATCCATTCAATTCCTAATGGACAAAGTCCTGCATGACATTTTTTTCTGGTTCAAGAAATTCAGATATACGTCACACTAGGGAAGAAAAGACTATCGTAACTTCTGTTTCATGCTGACTTTATTTTATCAATCACTAAGGGCTCTATTTTAACGATCCGAGCACATGGTCTAAAGCACACGGCGCAGGTGCACTTAGGGTGTGTCCGAATCCACTTTTGCTAGTTTAACGACGGGGAAAAATGGTTTGTGCGCCAGACGCATGGTCTAAAAGGGTTGTACCTATTTTCTTAATGAGTCATGGGTGTGTTTTGGCCGTAACGTGCAATAAACCAATCAGAGTCTCATTTCCCATTCCCTTTAAAAGACAGTTACCCTTGCACCATGGCGGATTGCGAGCAGAAAGACTGAATGCTTCTCCAGAGAGGAATCCTTTTATTTGTAATATTTAAAACATTTTGTGTGCTGTTGCACGTCCCTGTGTGTGTAATAAGCAGAGTGTACGTGTGGTGCACCCGCCTATAAGTGCATATTACTAACGTGGCTCTTAAAATAGCACAAAAAATATTGTGCCATTGACATTAGACCAGGTTTTGTTGGTCAATGGTGCAGTCATTTTCAGTTGCCTTAAAATAGCAATGTGCCTACAATGCACCTGAACACACCTCGTTTTCAGACCAGCATGCCCATGGGCGCACAAATGGGTGCATTTGCAATTGCTATTTAAACAACATGGTTCTGGATGTGAAAATGAAAAACTGTGTCAGGATGAAACTAGCAAAAAACACTTGCATCGTGCCTGGCGCTGCATTGTGCCAGGTGTATGATAGGGCCCTTGCTGCTCAAAATCTCTAACACTTCCATTAAATAAAATTAAAGCAAGATTTATTTATATATGCCAGACAATGCATTTCCTATATACAGTTCCTTAAAGGATAGTTAAAAAAATGAAAACCAAAAATGAAAATTCTGCCACCATGTCATTTCAAAGTTGTATGAATGTCTGTCTTCTGCAAAACACAAAAGATGATCATTTGAAAAATGAAACAAAGTTTTTTGTCCATTCAATGAATGTCAATGGGGCCCAATGTTGTTTTGGACCTCACTGACAAAAACATTTTCAAAATATTTTCCCATGTTCCACAGAAGAAGAAAAAATTGAATTGAAACAACGGTTTTGAGTAGATAATGACAGAATGCTTATCCTGGGTAAACTTTCCCTTTAAGGTAATGTTTAAGTAAACTTGATCATTTCAGGACCTTCAACAAAACCCTTCACTGGGACACTTACATTCAAAGATAAATTTGCTGTTAATTAAGTCAAATATTATATTATTGTCCAATCTGCCCATCTCTAAAACATTTGATCAAATAATAAAAACAAAAGTTTAGTCATTTATATTCTGGTTGCTTGTGATTAGCTTAGCATTAGTGCTAAAATTCTAAATATGTTGCCATAGCTAAATATTATAACCTCCCACAGTATTATTAACGATGAAAAGTAAGCACTACAGACATTTCAGCTTTGTTCACGTTATGGTTTGACACTCTTGATTTTTCCTAAAAAGTATTTGATATATACGTCCCACAAGGTATTTTTGGTACTTCGAGTGATTGCCATGAGAGCGAGAGACAGATGTATTGTTGGAGTGAAGCACAGGCACTTAAGTTGTTTGATGCGCTGTAAGTGTGTAAGTGAAGCACCGAGGGCTAAAGCTGTTTTTTGATGTGTATAAATTGCACCTCTTTGATGTTGCTGCTGGTTTTTGAATCCCGTTTGATAAGCTTGTCAGTCGCCTCATCTGCAGTAATTACTGTCAGTTCTCGTATCCCAGTAGATGAATAAACTATGCACTGAGACACTGAGATGTCGCACGTAAAAGGAACGTCATTACATTTATCAATGAATCAATTAATCCGCCGTTTAATTTATGAAACACATTTGGTAATGTTAATTCCCTCAGAATCAAAGTAGGTACTTGGCTTTCGAACAAGCTTTAATTTGACTGCCGTGTATCTGAAATCCAAAAGAAAACTGTTGGAAAAAAACCCAGCCTAGATCAGCTAAATTGGCATTGGTCAGAAATGAAGAACAAAGGTCTAGATAAGGATTGTTGCAGCCTTAATTTGCTGAATTCAGGTTGGATTGATGTAGTCACCCCTTTCCTGCATAT
This sequence comes from Paracanthobrama guichenoti, assembly GCA_018749465.1. NCBI lineage: Eukaryota > Metazoa > Chordata > Actinopteri > Cypriniformes > Gobionidae > Paracanthobrama > Paracanthobrama guichenoti. Next base: position 7,477,484 of record CM031943.1, read on the forward strand.
TGTCAGATAAATTATGTTGCCATATGACTTAAATAATGCCTAAGTGCATTCAAAACAGTTATTCTTCAGATGGGCCAGATGGGCCTGAGGTCTTCAGAAGTTCTCAGATGGGCCTGAATCTGATAAATTAAACATATCCCTAAAGCACATATTAGCTCAATTATATACAGTTGCAATAATGCTAAATGTAACCTCATTAACATAAAAGGCTGCATATCTCTCTTTCAAGAACAAACGGAGTACACTAATGGTGTTTAAAATGCAAATGTCTCAAATTTACTGCCATTTGATGCATCACAATTATCATTTGATATATCGATGCATAACATATACCCGAGTTGTCAGCGATGACTTAATGGCATTAAAACATGCATCTTTGTTAATCAATGCTTTTAACAATAAAAACATTCAACTGAACTAAGAAATTTTAGAAAATGCATTTTAATGCATGCATTATCTGACCACATTAATGCAAACTTTTTTTCCACATACACACCACTATTCAAAAGTTTGGGTGCAGTAATATTTTTAACCTCTTATGCTCAAAGGCTGCATTTATTTGGTCAAAAATATTTATTTGGTCATATTGTTAAATATTATTAATTTCCATTGTAATATATTTTGGAATGTAATTTACTCCTTTTCAGTAGCCATTGCTCCAAAAAAAGTCTATAGAAAGAAAGTAAAAAAAAACAAAAATTAAAATTAAATAATAAAAATCGGGTGTTTATAATAGACAGATACCTTTTAAATTTTAGGATGGGGTCCCGCACGAGGATGATCATATTTGGGGGGTCCATGCCATTTAAATTATTGAAAATCCCTGCTCTATGGCATTAAATCATATTTATTATTATAACTTTACTTTACTCTGTATTCTACTGACATTACCTTACTATTGCTCATTTAAAAAAAAAAAAAAAAAACCTTTTCTGTTATCTTGTCTAAAGTCTGTTATACTGTCTAAAGTAGTTTCCGATGTATTAATTTGTGCATAAGCACACACTCATAAATGTACAACTGGGACACTTCAAATCAAATGTCATACAGTGAATGTCATACATGCCCCTGTCAATCAATCATCATGAGTGACAGCTGGGAGCTTTCTCTGTTCCCGCGTTATCCACCATCCCCGGGTTTAAAGTCTAGTGTCAGACTGAATATGAGACACTCTAATGGAAAGAGAACAGAAAGATATAGTGAATCTAACAGCATCTCCCTCCTATCTCCTTTTCAATCTGACTTTACATTCAGCTGACCTTGACAATGCTCTCTCTCTGTAAAGTGGAATGAGATTGCTCGGGCCCCTGGTATCCAGGCCAATCAGCAGGGGGCTAAACATCCCCGCGCCCTCTGAAAAATTCCTGTTTAGCTTCCGATTACAGCGATTCTTGCGCTTTATTCGTAAAGACTCGGTGCTCTGGCAAGCCGAAACGGCGGCCTGGATAACTACCCATTATCCTGCAGTCCCGCTCCACCAGCTCGGCCAATAAAACCCCAATCTCCCCCTAAACAGTGGATGTGTTAGTGTGAATGTGCATCTCTCCTGCTATAGGCTTTGCATTACAATCCTCAGTTTGTCTGCGAATGTCTTTGGGTATAATAACGTAATTGATGTGAGAGAATTGTGTGTGTAATCTAATGATTGTGGATGGGTGATATAATACCAATATGATAGCCGCCTTTCCCAGACTACTGAGCCAAATAATACTGTCACAGTGTCATGTTAGCCCTGGGTAAAATGGGACTCATAAGAGACAGCAATTTCCTTCCACTCTCCTCCAGTGTCACTATAAAATCAATTAACCATCACGACTGACCTTTCTCTCTATATAAGCTTTTAGATCATCACTCGCACAATGTACAACTGACATTTATATAAAAGAGAGGGGGAGTAAATAAAGAGGTAAAAAAGGGATGGTAAGACAGTGTGGAATTCAGTAAACAGTTGCATGCTGTATTTCAGCACCAAAACTTTTGTCTTATTCACTAATCAACCAATCCAGTTTAACCAGGCGCTAAATGTGCAAATACATCCTCCTTTTTATGTAAATTTGCCTCATTATAGATTACAATTAACATTATGGTTTTACCACCTGCTTTCAACAGAATGGAAGCGATTAGACCCCATTGATCAGGAATTGCACTGTGCAAATTGCAATTTTGAGGCTATATTTGCATCATTCCCTGATTAAATTTTTTTTAGCAACTCTGTTTAAAAAAAAAAAAAAAAATGCAGACAGTGTGTGCACATAAGCAAATAATCAGTGGCACAATTAATTTATCACCACTTCTGTGATTTAGGATTCTTAACCTTCATTGTTTTCTCATTCTGAAGCTGAAATATTATAAAAGTCATAACAACAGGCCATTGTCAATACACAAGATCTAAATGCCCAAATCATTTAAAAATAAATAAATAAATAAAGAGTAACATAAGCATTAAATCCCTGTTTCAAAAGATTCAGGAAACCCTCAATTCGAAAAGAACAGTTACTTAAAGGCCCACTGAAGTGCTTTGAAACACGCTGCATTATTCAATGTGTTGACGTAATTTCCACTGATACAGGAAAACAGGGCGGGACATAGCGATTAGCTCCTCCCCTTTAAAAAAAATAGCCAATAGTGTTTTGTTTATAATCACAGCTCGGCCAGAGCCGTTGAGCTTGGTAAAGCCACAGTTAATCTCTAACCTAATCTCTAGCCGTTTCTTCTCCTAATATCCTCCATCGCTTTGAAATATAGCACTCTGTGCAAAATTCAAATAGGTCCGATATGTTTTAGAGTCGCATATGATCAGCTTTGTGCTATCATGTCACTGGACAGGAGCAGACTGTGTGCGTGCTGTTCACGTGACACTAATGTGAAACGAGACTTCATTCACCCCAATGGAAAACATATTTCCCTATGCCCTATATAGTGCACTATGTGCCATTCACCATGTAGAAAACAGTAAATGCTTCAGATTCTAGAGAGCATTTGATTGGACAGAAAATCTGATGAGAAGTGCAGAGTGATGTCAGTAAAATCATTGATCCATACAGACCTATTTTGTGTTTGCAAACAGCGATGTTTTTTTGTGTGGGCGGAGCCTACCTGGTTGCAGAAAATGATAGTTCTGCCATAGCAATCTGTGGAAGCCAAGGAATAAAAGTTAATTTTGAGTTTATATCCCACAATTCTGACTCTCTTCCCCTCAGAATTGTGATATAAACTCACAATTGCGAGTTATAAAGTCCGAACTGGGAGATATAAACATGCAAATGCAAGAAAAAGAGTCAAGAATTGTGAGATAAAAATGTTATAGGCTATGTTTAAAAGTTATCTATGTAAAATGTTATCGGTTTAAATATTATTTCATGCTTTAACTGTTATGTATGTATGTCCCCTATGAACTGCATATGTGAATATTATGTAGACTTACTGTTTACATCAAATTCATGCTTTAATATTAGAGAGATAGATTTCATCAGTCCAGTCTGTGACTTGCAACATAAATGTTCTAAGGGTGTCTTCAACGATGGAAATCTATAAAAATGAAGAAATTTTTTTTTTTTTTTGCATTCCGATTCTGATATACAAAGACACAAAATTTTTCTCTCATTCTGTGGATTTTGCCCATTTTCCTCCACTTGTTACACTATATTTCTGCAGCCACTATGCGCGCGCAGCTACAAAGTGACGTAACTGACGTAAATGGGTCTATTGGCAGAAGTGAGAGACTACGTTTTGAATGCTTATATCTTCTAAATGCAAATTTTGTCATTGTTTTGGAACACACTATAGCTTATAGATAGCCGCAAGACTAACGTTCATATTAAAAGTAAAAAAACTAACATTTTGATTTCATGGTGACTTTAAATGGGCTATATGTAGAATTCAGAAACCCTTGTTATAGCGACACCGGTGGCCGTTAAGTGAACTACAGCCAGCAACTTACTGCTCATGCACACGCAACATGCAAGAGACTGAACGTGATTCAATGCCCCGATATGCTCATAGCTAAGTTGTTTTCCTTTTTTTTTTACTTACAATTAAAAAGAAGTTATAAATACCTTTGCAGAGATACTGTTAAAGAACATCCAGACGCCATCCACACTGCTAAGAATGACGGTTAGATGAATATGTAAATATGCACTGCATTCTTTCCTGTCAATAACGAAGTAAACACCAAAAATGACAGCCGTGAGAGAGCAGCAGAAAGAAAGCATGTGATCATAGCAATGTGGATATGTTTGCACAAGCTCTGCAATTCATGTCAACAGATGAGGCAATTAAAATAAAATGATAGTTTGATTATAAAGTATATTTGAGACTAGACTATAGCCTAGATCTAGACTATAGTTTGACAATCCCTTTTCTTTGCATGACAGTACAGTACAGAATGGCTCCTTCACATTATCCTGAACATACTCAAGCATTAATTTCATGTGTCATGGTAGAGGTTCTTGGGAACACGTGTAGACATTACATCTTTCGATTTTCCTGGCAAAATTCATACATTCTTACATATAGCCCGTTTAAGGCAGGATGGTACAGAAGGCCTAATTTTATAAATAAAAGTGATTTGACAGGGAACAATACCCACAGATGAGGCAGAGAAACCCCTTCAGATATACAGTAATCCCATGCTGATCTCAGTGCTTTCTGTGTATGCAGTTGCTGAATGGGTTTGATTTCACACACATAATTAATGCGGATAATGCAAAAGAAATTAATGCTTTCTAATGATAATTTCCCATCTGTTGCATCACAGTATGTTAGAAATAGGTGTGAGGTGAGAGCATGTTGTGAACCCATTGCCAAACTAATATGTTGACTTTATAATGCTTATGTAATTCACTACATTCTTTTTAATAATGTTTGATTTCTGAATCCATTATTTCTGACAAAAAAAAAAAAAAAAAAAAAAACTAAATTGTGTCCCACAAAACATAAAATGGAACAAGTAAATTAAGTATCAAGCAAATTATGGCAGAATTTGAATTAATGTAAATTTGCATTTTAATTTGCATTACATTTTAGCACCGACTAAAGTAATAGAAACCTACGGTTCAAGTTATATTGTATTACATTTTATAAAGCTGTAAGAGATTAGAAGGAATTTACTGATAATGACCTTTATGAACATTATACTGAACTGCCCAACAAATAAAACTCCAATATCAATTGCAATCTGATATATTGATATATTCACACACTCCTGAACATTAAATCACTGTGACAGACACCATCTGAAAGACATATGTTTGAGTCCACGCATACACAGCAGTTTCACATGTTGGACGTGGGACACAGAGATTTGTATGGTCACAAAGAAAACAGGTGAGAGTCTCCAAAAGTGATAATTCCCATGTACCTCCTGACCCGGGAGAGACCATCACCCTGCTGAGTGTGTGTGTGTTTGGTGTGGAATATGAGAAATTCATCCCAAAATGCTGACAATTCATTCTACTTTGACCAAATCTCAGCTGCCAAACTGACATATAGTCTTTTCAGTATAACGTAATTTATTAAATATCTCATTCTCAATATTTCTTTCTGCTTCTCAACATGTGTGTGTGTGTAGTACTCCAATATATCTCTCTTAAGTCAGGTCAATTTTGGACATGTACCATGGAATACCAACTTTTTTGGACACATGGCAATACCATGTATTCTTTGATGTACCTTAGAAGACTATGGTATGTAAATATGGTAGCCATTTACAGTATATACCAAAGCACCATGGTATTAGCATCTTTATACCATAGTACTGTCGTTTATCAATTTATACATCCACTTATCTGTCCATTGATCCATCCATCATCCTGTCCAATTTATGAGCCTTTGAACATTTTCAATATAATCAAAACTAAGATATTGAAATTATTAGAAATGCACTTCACTCTTGAAGTGCGGCATGTATTCCTCAAAATTAATGAATTTGGCTTCAGTAAATTGAGTGTTCAGCTTGAAATTGAGTTGAACCAAAGGTTATTATGGGAGAAGAAAAGACTAAATGAACAGGTCTGGGCATGTTCTACAGGTTAAAATGCATGACATCATTCTTCCATTAACGTCTCCATATTGGTACAACATCTTTGAATGAGGAGCACACATCCCAAATTTTACAACATAATTGTCTCTTTACAAAGCTACAAAGAGAATAAATTAGTTCTTTTATCATAAAAATGTGGTTGTAGCAACAGGTCACATTAATAGAGATATTAGGAAGAGAGATAAAAAGTGTCAAGGACAAGACAAAGGAATTCTTGACCAGTGAACAGCATAAAAATATACATCACATCACCTTTTTATAGGTTCGGACAACTAACTATAGAACTATACACTAACACAGATCAAAGGTGAAAGTGTGCGTGTGTGTCATTCATTCAATGGGCCTTTATATATTATGTATTATATATTTACAATGACATACTACATACATACTGTATGTGGACTATTGGGGCACAAACAGATACACTTTTTCCAGAGCCAAGTAATCCCAAATAATATATATAGTCACTCTGTTAATAATTAAATTGGCAGAATGGCTGATAGCATATGAATTTAATCTGTTCTCACATCTAGACAAGAAGCGTTACTCCCACACTCACCTAATCAGACTTTCCCACGCTCTTCACTGGGGGAAGATGGGGGTTTCTGTGACCAATTGATCTTCGGCCCTGTCCAACAAATCTAGCACTGATCACCTGAAAACAGGAAACAGGTGGTATCAAGGGTTATGTCTCCGCTCCTGTTCACACCCTCCTGGTGAGGATCACTTTTACACACACACTGCCAGGCTTCATGCCGACATTTACGACAGGCCCTGTAGTTTGAGGTAAACACATGCTGATGAAAGTAAACACATGCTCTCTCCATTAGTCACATGGATGAGAACAACAACAAACAAAACAACACTAACCAGTCAAGAAAACCACCATTACCATTAGAATCACAAATTAAACAGAGCACTATAATGAGATTAATAGGACGATGTTGACTCAATCACACACACTTAAAAATAAAGGCTTCAAAATGTGGTTTTCACAGCAATGCCATATAACCTTTTTTGGTTTCCCAAAGAACCTATTAGTGAACAGTTCTTTGAAGAACATTTAAAAATCCAACCCTTTTCCAATATGAAAATGCTTTTGTGCATTTGAAAGGTTCCATGATGTCAAAGGTTCTTTGTGGAACCATATAACCTTTTATATTTAAGAGTTCAGGTATATCTCTTGACTCATTCACAAATTTTGAAATACTCCAGCACATAAATAGTGTCATGACTCCTAAAACTCTGCATAACAAAACACATTTTATAAATGCTATTAAAGGAGTAGTTCACTTTAAAATGAAATAATTAAAATGTAAAATTTCATAAATTAAAATATCTAGCTTTCTCCAGAATGCCTTCTGTATTCAACTTGCATATCTCCTAAGTTGGACTGTGGATCAATATATAGATAAATTTTGTGCCATGCATGCTGTTATCTTTATGGGACCATGTCACAGAACACATAAAATAGCAGCTGCCGTCGAAAAAGAATACATTCAGAGATACCAGTGGATAAAGTAACACCAGTAGGCTAATGTCATCTAGTAAGCATTCAGCCTTAGAAGAGAGGGCATGGCAAACCAATTACGCTGCCCCTGAAGAAAATGTGACAGACAATGCATTGAGGCATGACATAATCAATTATTGTTAGCATAGAAATAGCAGATATAAAAAAGATCAGGAGGAAAGATATTTGTCATGCATGACACGTTTGCAGTGATTCTTTAGTCACGGTATGCAACTTACATAAGCAGTTCATGACAGCAGTGAACGGGAATGTCCATATTACAATTTGACAGATGAAACGATCTGAAATTAAATTGGTCATTTTCAAGAGATAAATCACGATTATGCATTGTTGAAATATCAGTGATGACATTCATATGGACCACAATAACCTCATTACAACGGAAAATCACATATTGAAAAGCTGATCTTGTAGTTTGGATAAAACAGCAATTTAAGTATGAACCAGATTATAGATGCAGAGTTCTATAGCTATCTTTTTGACTAGTTTTAATGCGATTAGATTTCTATAAATTAGATAAAAACATACTTAAATTAAATTGTTTTTCCATCTGATAACTTGACTCAGTCCCACTCAGGTCTGCATTCAAGTAAAGAGTATTTAAGAGAATTTAAAACATTTGAGATTTAAAACATTTGAGATATATATATATATATATATATATATATATATATATATATATATATATATATATATACACACTCACCTAAAGGATTATTAGGAACACCTGTTCAATTTCTCATTAATGCAATTATCTAATCAACCAATCACATGGCAGTTGCTTCAATGCATTTAGGGGTGTGGTCCTGGTCAAGACAATCTCCTGAACTCCAAACTGAATGTCAGAATGGGAAAGAAAGGTGATTTAAGCAATTTATATATATGTATATAGTGGGTGGATATATTAGGCAGCAAGTAAACATTTGTCCTCAAAGTTGATGTGTTAGAAGCAGGAAAAATGGGCAAGTGTAAGGATTTCAGCAAGTTTGACAAGGGCCAAATTGTGATGGCTAGACGACTGGATCAGAGCATCTTCAAATCTGCAGCTCTTGTGGGGTGTTCCCGGTCTGCAGTGGTCAGTATCTATCAAAAGTGCTCCAAGGAAGGAACTGTGGTGAACCGGCGACAGGGTCATTGGCCATTGATGCACGTGGGGATCGAAGACTGGCCTGTGTGGTCTGAAGTTAATGCTGGTTCTGATAGAAAGGTGTCAGAATACACAGTGCATCGCAGTTTGTTGCGTATGGGGCTGAATAGCCGCAGACCAGTCAGGAAACCCATGCTGACCCCTGTCCACCACCGAAAGCACCAACAGTGGACACGTGAGCATCAGAACTGGACCACGGAGCACTGAAAGATGGTGGCCTGGTCTGATGAATCACGTTTTCTTTTACATCATGTGGATGGCCAGGTGTGTGTGCGTGCCTTGGGGAACACATGGCACCAGGATGCACTATGGGAAGACGGCAAGCCGGCAGTGTGATGCTTTGAGCAATGTTCTGCTGGGAAACCTTGGGTCCTGCCATCCATGTGGATGTTACTTTGACATGTACCACCTACCTAAGCATTGTTGCAGACCATGTACACCCTTTCATGGAAACAGTATTCTCTGGAGGCTGTGGCTCTTTCAGCAGGATAATGCGCCCTGCCACAAAGCAAAAATGGTTCAGGAATGGTTTGAAGAGCACAACAACGAGTTTGAGGTGTTGACTTGGCCTCCAAATTCCCCAGATCTCAATCTAATCGAGCATCTGTGGGATGTGCTGAACAAACGAGTCTGATCCATGGAGGCCCCACCTCGCAACTTACAGGACTTAAAGGATCTGCTGTCAACATCTTGGTGCCAGACACCACAGCACACCTTCAGGGGTCTGGTGGAGTCCATGCCTCAACGGGTCAGGGCTGTTTTGGCAGCAAAAGGGGGACAAACACAATATTAGGAGGGTAGTCATAATGTTATGCCTGATCAGTGTGTGTGTGTGTGTGTGTGTATATATATATATATATATATATATATATACACACACACACACAAACATATACATATACATCAACACACACATTTGACATTTGTAATTGACGTAATTGATTAAAATATTTTCTTGTGAAAGAACAGTTAGTTTCCCATAAAATCCTTGAAATCCAGATTCACATTCAATAAGTTATTATCAATCAGGTCTGACTGGTGTTTCTATTGATCAATCAGAAGATCTTAACTCTCTGAATGAGGTCCAGTGGGTCTGGGGTGTGTGAGGTCTGGGGGGTGTAGAGGGGTGTTCAGGCTTGGCTGGTAAAACACAGTAGCAGGTGAGCTGGGACGATGTGGCAAGGTGGCCCCTGGGCTGAGTGATATCCCAGAGTGCACTGTAAATCTCTGCCTGCCGTTTTACTGCTGCACCGGGGCGGCTCGCCGCTAAATCACCGGCTATGAAGCGATGACGGGAAGAATGACTGTTTTCATAACCTCGCTCGGCTGTCAGTGATATGAACACACACCGCATACACATTCCCCCTCTCTTTTCCTGGTGTAAACACACTTTTCCTTTCACGACTTTCATAAAAACAGCTGAAGACAAGTAGAAGAGAATAAAAGCTTCAAAGAAAAGCTGCTTAATATCACAAAAGTTTAAGTATAGAGTATATTACTTGTTTTAAATCCACAAAAGTCTGATACATCCTTTCTGTGCATAATTAACAGTATTATGACATGGTATCATAATAATATGATAGTTTTTGGGATATATACCATGGTATTTTTGAAGTACCTTGAAGTGCTATATGAAACAGCATATAAATATGGTAATCATTCAGCAACATGGTAGAACTATCAAAGTACAATGGTATTACCATCTGCATCTGATACCAAGACTGTACTGTACCATGGTAATGCTAAAGTACATTTTTGTAAGGCTATCTCTGTTCTCACACTTTAAATCTGTCAGGTGGTGCAGAAGGTGGTCTGCTGGAGAGACTGAAGTCATATTTTGTACACCACCGAAGGGTACATGATACCACTGTCTTTTTGTGGGAACAGGAAAAAGTAGTACCTACCTAAATTTCTTTAGAGACACGTACTGTGCTTTGGACGATGAATTCTCTGCAAACAGCTGGTGGCTGAAAATGATTCGCCAGACCTTCAGATGAATTAATCAGACTTAGTAACTCAGACCTAAAGTCAGCATGAAACTGGAAGCCGTGACCAAGATTACAAAACCGCTAAAAAAAATAAAATAAAAAATAAAAAAAAACAGAAAAAAAAAGACAAAGGGTGGGATTTGATTTTATCCATCGGTTGTTGATTGGGTTGTAAAAAGTGAGCGTTGCATTCTGCAATGGAGGGAGAAGGTGGTTAACTTTAATTTGGGGAAATACCAGCAACACTTGTGACATCAAGGGGTCAGAACAAACAAAAGATGGAGCTAAAAATGTAATATTGGCTATCTTTTGTTTGTTCTGACCCCTTGACGTCACAAGTGTTTGCTGGTATTGTCCAAAAATAACATTTTTTTTCCTTTTCACGCACCTTGTTGATTGCGTGAAGTTGCACCAGCACATTTACACAACATTTCAGAATGTGATTAACTTAAAGGTAGTAGGGTAGGGTAATTTTCGGAATGGCTAGCAATAGCAGGCTAGCTTTGAAAGCATGATATCCCACCCTCCCTTCAGGGCGCTCTCCAAAGCAACACCTTCAAAACACATGAACACACACAGCAGAGTTTGCAAACTGTCACGAGATGAGAGTGTAGTGTAGACGCGGTGTGACACTGCATAGCATGAAACGTGCTGATGACGCGTGATGTCTGCGCGAGCAGGGTGCACAGAGGTATGAAAATACATACATTGTCAGGCAGGTAGAACGTCGTACCATTCGGACCGAATGCAATGATTGGACAAACATTTTATTGTCCTACTCCTTCCACAGATGAGATATATACATACAAATACATTTAGATAACTTAGTTGTTGCTATCAGGATGTGAAGAGACGTTCAACCAGCATAACAAAAAAATGTTTCAGGAACAAATTGTCTACCCTGCCTTTAACTGCAGCACGGCTTCACATTTGTCATAGAATTCAAGTGAGCATATGACAGGAAGAGCGGGTTAAAACATTCTGATAAAAGAATATGAATAAAAAGGAAAACAATAAAAGGTTACACTTTATTTTGATGGTCCACTTTAGACATTCTACAAACTATAAGTAACTTTTTTTCCGCATGATGCTGCATCTACACCATCAGTGCCAGTATGAAGTCCAAGACCATATATATATATATATATATATATATATATATATATATAGTTCAGGAAAATAGAGAAACATAACATAAATGACTGAAACATGAATACAAACTTGGCATCAGGTTTTACAGGGCACAGTGATTTGTGTATTATCAGTGCATTCTGATGAAATATAATTTTTTGCAAGCAACATATAAATTGCAAAAATCTCACTGAAAATAATTTATGTAGTGCACCTTTAAATAATAATTAGTTGTTAATCAGCACAATAAATATTTGAATATTGACTGTGTGCCATGTAATTCCACAATTTGGAATCCCATGTTCTCTTTCTGGTCACCTGGAAATGCTCTCCTGATCCACTGTTTGCCGGAGCAGCAGGAATGACCATTATCCACCACGGATCACAAAGAAAGGCCTACAAACTCCGGATACCGAGTGAGAGTGAGAAAAAAGAAAAAGGGGGAGAGGAGAGAGAAAGAGAGAGGGTCACACTTCTCTGACATGCATTCATCCGATGGGTCGTTTCATCCCTGAAAAACAAAAACATCACAGAAGAAAAGCAAAACTGGAAACCTGCAGGAAGGAAAAAAGAAACCCAACCAGGGGGGATAGAGCAGTAATTTAACCGCACACACGCACACACACACACACACACACACACACACACACACACACAAACCCCTAAACCTACCCTTAACCTAATTATAACCTAATCCCTAATTTGACAAGTCTAAATCTTCACTCTGGGCGACTAAATAATGTCTATCATTAGCCATTGGCTAATGAATTCTAAGATTTTACTCTCCAGTGTGTGTGGCACAGGCTAAGTTTAAGTTTATATACTTATACTTCGTATACATGGGTATATTTTCAGTTCAATGGATGTGCAGCGTAACTGTATTTGACGTACCGTAAACTCAAGTCTAAAGGAGCACGACTCACCATCGCTTTGCTGAGAGCGCCGTTCTCACACACAAGCAAAGCGAGAGAGAGTGAATCTTACATCACCACACCACATGTAAACGGTTGTATTTTCCTGTTAAGATAACAGAGTTCATTTGGAATTATTCAGCTTTTAAGAACAAGCTGAAGATATGGCGGTTCTCCGGTAGTGGGTGGAACTAATGCTCATTGGCTGGCGCTCATCTATTACCGTCCCTGTTTTGATTTCAGCAAATCAGTTTGAGTGAATGCTGACAACATGATTAATATTCATGAACCCAGCAGCTCATCAATCTTTTAATAATAATTGCTACACTCTAAAAAAATTGGGTTGTTTTAACCCAGCCATTGGGTTGTCTTAAGCAAACATTTAACCGAACTGCTGGGTTAAAACGACCCATTCACTAGGTTAAAGAAACCCAATTGCTGGGTTAGTCCATTTTCAACTCAAATTGGGTTTTTAACAAACAATGAATGACCAACAAGATTCAAGATTCAAGATTCAAGATTCAAGAGTTTTATTTGTCACATACACAGTTATATACAGAATATACAACCGGCAGTGAAATGTAAACAGGTCCGCTCCATGGACAGTGCAAATTCACAGTTAAAAACACAAGGAAGAAATTATAATAGAAATAGGATATAAAAAAAAGTACTATCTCTCTATATATATAATATATATATATATATATGTCTATATCTGTAGAATTATAAATAATCAAGTCAAGAGAAAAAAAAGGTAACAAATAAGGATAAGTGGAATAAAATAATTGAAGTAGACTTTGCAGTGAGTAAACTGTAGACTTATAAATATGTGGTTAACAAATGTATAAGAGTATAATGTGCAAACAGGTTTATGACAGGTTGTTACACAGTAACAACGAGAACAGAAAGTGCAGTGCAATGTCAGTGTATCGATGTTTATCCTGACGTGAAGTCACGTGATGTGACTGAGTTCAGGAGTCTGATGGCCTGGGGGAAGAAGCTCCTCCTGAGTCTCTCAGTTTTGGCCATCAGGCTTGGAAGCGCTTACCAGATGGTAGCAGCGTGAAATGAGGGTTTGCAGGGTGATTAGAGTCCTTGATGATCTTGGTAGCTCTACCTTTGCAGCGTTTGGTGTAGACGTCCTGCAGAGACGGAGAGCTGACCCTGAGATACGCTCGGATAAGCGCACTACTCTTTGCAGGGCTTTGCGGTCATGACTGGTGCTGTTCCCATACCACGCTGTGATGCACTGAGTTAAAACACTTTCTATCGCCCCTAAATAGAAAGTTTTCAGGATAGCTGGTGAAACCCTGAATTTCCTCAGCTGGCGCAGGTGGTACAGTCTTTGCCTGGCTTTTTCACCTGTGTCTGAATGTGAGCAGTCCAGGTCAGGTCCTCGGAGATGTTTACTCCCAGGTACTTGAAGCTGCTCACTCTCTCTACTGGTGACCCGCTGATCATGAGGGGAGTATGTCCGTTGCTGTCTCTTCCTGAAGTCCACAATCATTTCTTTGGTCTTGCCAACATTCAGAGAGAGACAGTTGTCCTGGCACCATGATGTTAGATGCTCCACCTCGTCCAAGTATGCCGTCTCATTGTTGTTGGAAATGAGGCCCAGGACAACAGTATCATCAGCAAATTTGATGATAGAGGTGGAGCTGTGTGTGGACAAACAGTCATGCGTGTAGAGAGAGTAGAGCAGGGGGCTCAGGACACAGCCCTGTGGAGCTCCCACACTCAGGGTGATGGAGGTGGAGGTGGACTGGCCTATTCTCACCACCTGAGGCCTGCCAGTGAGGAAGTCCTCAATCCAGTGGCAGAGAGAAGGATTCAGGCCGAGATCCAGGAGTTTGGAGGTTAGCTTGGTGGGAACTATGGTGTTAAAGGCTGAGCTACAGTCAATAAATAGCAGCCTTACGTAGTTCCCACTTTTGCTGTCGATGTGAGTGAGGGAGGAGTGGAGGACATGAGAGATGGCATCTTCAGTCGATCTATTGGGACGATAGGCAAACTGAAGAGGGTCCAAAGTGCCAGGAATGAAGGCGCAAATGGTGTTTTTAATGAGTCTCTCAAAGACCTTCATGACTATAGACGTGAGAGCCACTGGACGATAGTCATTTAGGCAAGAGGGTTTACTCTTGCCTAACAATATCTTAATCATCACCACCAGTCCTAAGTTCAGTTAAAATGACAAATATACATTCATACATGCACTCTAAAAAATGCTGGGTTAAAAACAACCCAAGTTGGGTTGAAAATGGACTAACCCAGCAATTGGGTTGTTTTAACCCAGCAGTTGGGTTGTTATAACCCAGCGGTTGGGTTGTTTTAAGCAAACATTTGACCCAACCACTCGGTTTAAAACAACCCATTTACTGGGTTAAAACAACCCAATTGCTGGGTTAGTCCATTTTCAACCCAACTTGGGTTGTTTTTAACCCAGCATTTTTTAGAGTGTGGTTACCAAGTTTTAGTTCTAAAGTTCTATCATTAAATAGGCTTGATTATCATAATATTGTGTGGGGAAATTTTGTCCCCATAATGTAGAGTTTACCAGGACACACACACACACACACACACACGATAGATATTGCATGAAAGCCATCATAAACTCAAGCTCTCTCTCCCCCTCTCGCTCTGAACTGTGTGATAAATGTTTAATTAGGAGACTAATTGTGTGTATAATTAACAGTCATCAATCTCATAACATCGGAGAGTAATCATCAGCTAATGCTATCAGATGTGTACTCTCACACACACACATAAGCCTCCCTGCACATGCAAAAATATGCCATACATATTTAATGTTACTTAAATATCTATTAACACACTATTATTGCACTTTATATGGAATTAAAAAAAAAATGCATAAATTGTATATTTACATTTTTTAAGGAAATATGAGTGTTGCTACTTGCTAGGTGCTGCTAGGTGCTTTCTAGGATGATTTGGGTGGTTACTTGCTGACTCAGGACAGGTCAGGGTTTATTTTACATTTTATTCTCCACCAGGCCATAAAAATCGTAAGCCTAATCACAGCCTTAGCAAGCACTACTAATGAATTACAATTATAAGACTGTAGCTTGTTCTCTAAAGTAAAACGGAGTGTTCATCGGAGCTCCATAATAAGGCTTTTGCACACATTATAAAACAAAATGTACTTAAAATGCAAGACTAGCATTAAGATATACCAACATATGGTGTGAGCTTGAGATAATTACAAAATCCCAGTTCAGCTGAAGAAAGAGTCAATGTTTTTTTTGCAGCATAACTGCCGTAAAGATAAATGTTTTGAATAAACTTTTTAATAGCTTTGTCACAGATATGGTGGTAAAGAGTGATGTTCTAAGCATTAGAGACGGATGTTTCTTGAAGTGCTATTTTTTGCAAAGTGAGGATCACACAGCGACGAAATTTTGCATGTAAATCTCACTACAGATGTCAAAAATTTACACATCTTATCCTGTCAAATATGATAGGAGAGTGATATCCTTAAATTATACCCTAGACAAGGTAGCGGCACACAAGCATGCATGTCTACAGATGGTGAAAGGAAAAAAAAATCTGCTCATAGCGTGATGGAGGCTAGAGATTATGAGGAGTCAGATTATGTCAATGTCTGGATATATGAGTGTACACTGCACTGCTTTAATACAACCATATCTGTTTAGTCCATTATAAGCCTCTACACACACTCACAAATATGCACACACATGAACAAAGACATAGGTGGTTTTACTATGATACCAGATACTCTTGAATGTCAGATAGGATCCTTCTGAATTTCCCCTCAGGGATCTATAAAACACCTCTATCCGTGTATCTGTGAGTGATATGTGGCCACGGTGGGTAATGCTGTAATTACGTATTTGTTGAAACGACTACTAAATGTCAACAAAGCAAATATTTTCAAAGAAATGTAATGGATTCAATCGAACAAAATCAGATACACAAAGAAATTGTGGAAAAATACAGATTTTGACTGTTTCTGACTCTCTGTTCAGCCATGTTACCTGTTATTTCCCTACTCCAAAATACTAATTTGAGTATATAATACTCGATTCGAATATATTTGACAAATAGAGATATACTTCTCTGACTCTTTATCAGCAGGCAATATTTAGTTCCATGCAATCATTTTTATGTTTATACTTATATTGGCCTGGTCAAGAACAGTTTAACTCTGGTATGGGGAAAAATATAGCAACAAAGTTTTTTACAGAAAATATTTTTTACACAAAATGTTATTCTTAAAGGGATAGTTCACCCAAAAATGAAAATTAGCCCATGATTTACTCACCCTCAAGTCATCCTAGGTGTATATGACATTCTTCTTTCAGACGAATACAATCAGTGATATATTAAAAAATGTCCTGGCTCTTCCAAGCTTTATAATGGCAGTCAATGGCTGTCCATAAAGTCCATAAAAGTGCATGTATCAATCATAAAACTGCTCCACATGGCTCCGGGGGGTTAATAAAGGCCTTCTGAAGTGAAGCGATGCGTTTGTGTAAGAAAAATATCCATATTAAAAACTTTACAATCTGTAATCTCTAATCTCTTCCGCTGCGTTCATGAGAGACTGGTGTTCCAGACGTTCCAGCGTATGACGTAGGACACAGGCCTTATATAAAATTATAAAGCTTGGAAGAGCCAGGACATTGTCATATAACTGTCATATAATTGTCTGAAAGAAGAATGTCATGCACACCTAGGATGGCTTGAGGGTGAGTAAATCATGGGATCATTTTCATTTTTGGGTGAACTATCCCTTTAATAATGCGTATGAGGGGGCTAATTAAAGCTGTTATTAACATTTTTGTTGTAATATTTCTATCCCAAAACATTTTAAATGTAACTTATCACAAAGTATGTTTTGAAAGAGAAACATAATGGGATGTTAATAAAAAAGAATTCAATTATAACAGACAGAAAAAGAACCATTTTTCCTGAATATTTTCCAATTCTCTTTAATAAAGCAATGTGATTAAATAAATATCAAATGGATACTTTGGTTTAAATATGTTGTTTTTCAGATTACTGTTCTTGTTATTCCCAAAAGCAGCCATATCTGTTGTTTCATTCCTTTCCTGTTATGGTGAAGTTCGACGGAAATGGATTCAGACTGTCCGGCGGGATGAAGGACCAAACATTCCTGCTCATGTCCCACAACCCTTTCAGCGCAAATATATATATCATTTTTTTAAACTAATATTTAACTTTATTATATTATTTATATTACCATTATTTACTGATATCTATTTGATTTTTTACAGGCTGTAGTATGTTGTTAAACACGCATGCTTAAATGGATGTTTGAGCCTTGTTTATATTTTTGTTTTCAAAATGTAGGATATTTAATTTAAAAATGAGACTATTTAATTTAATAATATATATATATATATATATATATATATATATATATATATATATATATATATATATATATATATATATATATATATATATATATATATATATATATATACGTTTACACAAACTCTTACATTTGATAAAATTAAGCATATTATAACGTATTGTGAATATATTTTGTTTTAAAATATATAACAGTGATGTTAACCAACATTATTTTTTATTATATTTGGTTTCATGGCTATTCATATTTATCATTTATTCATATTCAGTGCTATACCTCCTCTAAAATTATTATTATAGATTGTCTTTTAAAATAAAAATATATCTATCATTTTATAAAAAGTATTATGTTGTGTGTTAAAAAATAGAATTGTGCACACTGCGTGATGTTTAAACTATTTTGAACTGTAGCCAAAGTCTGGACAAACAAGATATCATCTTGGTCAAGGAAGACTCAGGCTCAAGCTACGTAATCTGAGACTTATGTAAACAGGCATAATTGTTCATTTCCATCAAATGTAATATTTGGCAAATCCGTTGGTGTAGACTCTCTGATCCATTTTCTCTTGCCGGGTATGTTTTTCTGATGTGTTGACGCTTGACAGGAACTCTGTTTCCGCAACAATTACGTATTTCCGGTTATTGTGTGAAAGGTCTATATGAACTCTTTTAACTCATTTATTAAATTATCCCAATACCAAACTATCCATTTACTTTACTGTAAGTCAACAATTAACAATGTTTATTAGACAAAATGGAAAATTTGAAAATTACAAAGAAGGACTTCTGAGTGATAATTTTTCACAAGGGAAGGTTTTTTACTTTTTATTCTAAAATCACATATAATGAACCTGTAAGAGTGACAAAACAAGATTATTTCAAATCCTTTACAGTTAGATACAGTGAACTTCACTGAACACAGTGCTATTTAGACTTCTTGTCAGACTTCACCAGAATCTGCCTGCCAAAACAGTCTTCATGAGGAACCAGTTTGAAAACATACTTCCACTTTGTGGAAAGATTAAATAATATTTGTGAGGTGTTTATGTGGATCATGTAAACAACTACACCTTGTGATATTCCAGCCTCTTTCTCTCTCATCTCTCCTCTCTCTCTCTCTCTCTCTCTCTCTCTCTCTCTCTCTCTCTCTCTCTCTCTCTCTGCCTCTGTCAGATTGACATATTGGGTTAATAAGTGCCTCTCCCTAGCCTGAGCAAACTAATTAAATATTAATCCTGAAGTGGAGGTCAGAGAAAACTAACAAACAGCCGCATGGATGCACACACGCTCAGACATAAATACACACACATATCTGCATTATCAGAAGTGTTTAAGCTGTCTAATTAATTTTTCTTCCCATATGGTGGGACTTGGCTGGGCTTTAAAGTGCACTGGCATGTTCATGAACACATATACTGATAATCTCTCATATAGACACACACGCAAATACTCATGAGATATACTAAAGCATGTTCAAAACAATCACCCAAACAAAGACAACCATTAAAGGGATAGTTAAAAATTAATATCATCATTTATTCACCCTCATGTTGTTCCAAACCTGTAAGACTTTCGTTTATCTTCGGAACACAAATGAAAATCTTTTTGATGAAATCAGAGAGATTTCTGTCCCTCCATTGACAGCTACACAACTACCACTTTGACGCTTCTTAAAGAAATCGTAAAACTAATCCATATGAATCGAGCGGTTCAGTCCAAATTTTTTGAAGAGACTTGATCACTTTATATGATGAACAGATGAATTTAGGCTTTTATTCACATATAAACATTGATCAGCGCACACATCAGTTGTGGTAAATGGAAGCTTAAGCATGTTCGCATGATGTGTGAGAACCAGTTAGGTTCATTCTTGTGTTACGCAGCACGTTTGAGCTTCTGTAAGAACCAATGAGGTTCATTCTTGTGTTACGCAGCACGTTTGAGCTTCTGTAAGAACCAATGAGGTTCATTCTTGTGTTACGCAGCACGTTTGAGCTTCTGTAAGAACCAATGAGGTTCATTCTTGTGTTACGCAGCACGTTTGAGCTTCCGTAAGAACCAATGAGGTTCATTCTTGTGTTACGCAGCACGTTTGAGCTTCCGTAAGAACCAATGAGGTTCATTCTTGTGTTACGCAGCACGTTTGAGCTTCCGTAAGAACCAATGAGGTTCATTCTTGTGTTACGCAGCACGTTTGAGCTTCCGCAAGAACCAATGAGGTTCATTCTCGTGTTACGCAGCACGTTTGAGCTTCTGTAAGAACCAATGAGATTCAATCTTGTGTATCAAGTAGGTTCGGTTGAGCTTCTGTTTGTGTTCGCTGATCATTGTTTATATGTGCATAAAAGCCTACATTTAATCTGTTCATCATATTAAACGGACTAACTAAACCACTCAATTCATATGGATTATTTTTACGATGTCTTTATGAACTTCAAAGCGTCAAATGAAGCGTCAAAGTGGTAGTTGCGTAGTTGTCAATGGAGGAACAGAAATCACTCAGATTTCAATAAAAAGAACTTAATTTGTGTTCTGAAGATGAACGAAAGTCTTACAGGTTTGCAGTGACAGGAGGGTGAGTAATTAATGACAGAATTTTAATTTTTGGGTGAACTAACCCTTTGAGGTTTGTGATCTTTAATACTTTTATTTAATTAGAATTGCAAAAATGTATAAAAGTGATGATATTTAACAGTGGTGTAAAGTATTTGAGCAAATGTAATTAGTCACTCTACTTAAGTATCTTTTGAGCTACTTTGCAGTTTTACTGAGTATCAAATATATAAGCAACTTTTACTTTCTACTTGACTACATTTTTGACTAAGTAAATTTACTTTCATTTTGCATGGCACCTAACTTTTTCTGCAGCTGTTTGTTTCTTCTTTAAAAGAAGCAACATCGCCATCTAAGGGCATTGAAGGTACTATATCTTGTGTGTTTTGCCTTTACTCATCCAAACTTGTCAATAATGCTACTTTATGCGATTGAGAGTGGGCAGTTGAGAATCGCAACTTGTTTGATTATGAGATGAGGTCATGACTGCAGCCGGTAATGCAGGCGAAACCAGCACATCCAGTGCTAGTTGACTATTTAATTTTAATTAACTTTCTTTAATTTATCCGCTATATTGACAAGACCTTTTTGAAGGATATTGGTTTACTTACAGCCTTTCTGTGCACTTGAGCTTAACTGAGACTTGAGAGTTTATAGACGTTTAAGAGGCTGTTGTGTCGGCCTTGATTTATTGCAATATTGAGGTGTTCAGTTTTACTTTGACTTTAGAAAATAAACATGACCTCTCATCTTCCAAATCAACAGTTTTCACTGGCATGTTTCTCTTAGGTGTTGAGAACTAGTGCATCTTTGAGCCTGAGTAAAAGTACTGTTAAAATCAGATACTCTAATCCTTTTATTCAAGTCGTATTGGAATAATGGAGCCATTTTTGCTGTAAGGTATCTGTACTTTTACTCAAGTATGGTTTTAGGTACTCTTTGCACCTCTGATTTTTAAAGTACTTTAAAGTAAAGACTTTAAATTAGATCCTAAATAAATGCTCTATTCATCAAAGAATCCTGAAAAATGTATTATGGTTTCCACAAAGATATTAAGCAGCACAACTGTTTTCAATGCTGATAATAATAATAAATGTATCTTGAGCAGCAAATCATATTAGAATGATTTCTGAAGTATCATGTGACACTGAAGACTGGAGTAATGATGCTGAAGATTTAGCTTTGCCATCACAGGAATAAATTACATTTTACAATATATTACAATACAAATAAATGCAGTCTTGGTGAGAATAAGAGATGATTTAATCTCTTGTTTTACAAAATATGAGGGTCGTAGTATATGTCAATGAGGGGCTGACGCAAGCAATTAAAACAAGTGAATGAGTAACTAAGGCAGAAGAAAAGGAGAGGGTGTTGGAGGTTCAACCATCGGAAGCGTCATTCCCAGTGGACTAGGAATTATGGCATAATGATAAGTTTCCCCTCTCCCCAACCATACGACTGGATTTATAGCTTCACTTATTCATGTCTTCATGGAGTCATCTGCTCACACTTACTGTATATCATGAGCTGGGTGTTGGAGAGTTTTCTCATATGGTATTATAATTATCTATTTAACAGGATCTATTATGACGGCAGTACAAAGGGGAATCGTTTTTTACAACCTGCCATCTGTGTGTGAGTGAGCAACAACTACTAGATCATTTGCTGAAGTCTGCATAAGATGTTGTGAAAAATGAATTAGCATTTAATGCACAGTCTTAAATCACACACATTAGCCAGCAATGCCAACTACTGGACGTTTCCTACCAGCATACCAGAAGATTGTCGATTGTTTACAGGACAAAACAAACAACTTCAATTTATAGTCAATGAAAATAAAACTTAATAATTCAGCACAAATGCTTTCTAAAAACCTTTCTGGAAGGAACCAGACACATAACAGAACCTTAGTTCTTTAGAAAACCTTCTGATTCAATGGAAAACCTTGGTTAAAAAAAAAAAAAAAAAAAAAAAAAAAAAAACACAAGAGATCCTTCTCTGTATATACAATAGTTCACCCCAAAATATTGGGAATAGTTACTAAAAAAATTGATCATCATTTACTCACCTTCATGTTGCTCCAAACCTGTATTTTTCTGTGTAGCATAAAATATTTTGAGGAATGTTGCAGTGTTTTTTTTGTTTTTTGCTTTTTTGCCCATAGAATGGAAGTCAATGGTAACTAACTGTTTGGTTATTGGTTATTCTTCAAAAAATATCTTTGTGTTCCAGAGAAAAAAGTAATCCATATGCATATAGGTAAATGATAAATGATTCTGTGTGAACTATCCCTTTAAATCTCAGGAACCGAGAGTATACACAATAACCGGAACCGACTCATTAAAGGGTTAGTTCACCAAAAAATTTAAATTCAGTCATTTATTACTCACCCTCATGTCGTTCCAAACCCGTAAGACCATCGTTCATCTTCAGAACACAAATGAAGATATTTTTGATGAAATCCGAGTGCTCTCTGACCCCTCCATAGACAGCAATTTAATTACCACTTTCAAGGTCCAGAAAGGAAGTAAAGACATGGTTAAAATAGTCCATGTGACTGCAGTGGTTCAACCTTATTGTTATGAAGCGATGAGAATACTTTTTGTGTGCAAAAACAAACAAAAATATTGACTTTATTCAACAATTTCTTCTTGTCTGTGTCTTCTATGCAGTTTACGTTGGCCAGCTCCATCACAAGCATGCGCCGTGGTGCTCACGTGAACAGTGTCGGCCAATGGTAAGCCGACGTAGCTCTGACGTAACTTGGAAGCACTGCACTGTAATTACTATGTCAATATTTGAATAAAGTTGTTATTTTTGTTCGTTTTTTGCGCACAAAAAGTATTCTTGACGCTTCAGAAAATTAAGGTTGAACCACTGCAGTCACATGGGCTATTTTATCGATGTCTTTACTTCCTTTCTGGACCTTGAAAGTGTTAATTACATTGCTGTCTATGGAGGGGTCAGAGAGCGCTCGTATTTCATAAAAAATATCTTAATGAAATTCCTTTTCAGCTGTTAGCGAACATCCCAACACTGCCCACACAGCTGGAAGCGATGATAAGATAAGATGATATGTACTGCATGCTCTAATCTTAATAACGAAATAAACATACAACAAAAATGACAGCGGTGAGAAAACAATTTAGAAAGCATTTGATAAAGTGGCTCTCAAATTGTTCATGTTTTTACTCACAGACTTCTGACCTCGACGGACTGAACAGTAGAAATGAATCTAAGAATATTACCACGTCAAAGAAGGCGGAGCCTCAGATCAACACCTACCTTATATAATCGCCATGTTAGTTCAAAGATGTGTATCTGACGAAGCTAACTTGTTCCGAAAAGTTTCCTGTGGCAAGCTGTTTCGAAACTTGGCCTGATTTTGTTTGAAATAACGTCATACCAGATTGTTCTTTGATTTTGCAGTATATTTATATACTTCTTTTGATTTTTGAAGTATATCAGAACCTTAATGCCACCTCATATAATGAAACTGCATACATTTTCCAGATTACCACCAACAGCGGATACATTTTTTATGATATGGTCACAATTTATTTTTTGTGACCATTTTAGTGGCAGTCTGGGGCCCAGCACAGCATGAACCATTAATGTAACCATAAATCCATGATATCAAAAGCCCACAATGAAGAGGTTTCCTTGCTTGAAAGAAAGTTCAACTGAAAATGTCACTTTCTCACTTGCTTTATGCAGTGTCTCTCTGTCTCTTCCGGTTTTCACCTAACGTATTAATGAACCTCTGTGAATATCTTCAACTTCCGTCTCCCTCATATATTCTCGCACCGTCTTCTCACACTTGATAAGGCTCATGGGAACTTTTTCTTTTCAATCGAGAGAGCAACTATTTATATGACCTATGAACCTTGACAGAGAGAGCTGGACCCTTTACACTCTTAACAAGATTAGCAGAGGTGCATTACATGGACGAAGCCCATCAGTAGAAAATAAAGACTCACATCTCACACTTATCTTTTCTCAGTCTATCACTCTCTCTTAGTCAATGTAAATGTTAAATGTCTGGCAAACGAGCTTCTGAGGAGAAGACCATCTTTTCAGTGATAACTGTAACTGATGTAACCTTGTTCACGTAATCTGGGCAAATATGAGTATGTGCATAGAAAAGGTGAAAATGAAATCACATCTGCACACTGAAACCCATCAAGCATAATGAAAATCTACCGTTAATCGAATTTGTAAAGAAATATAAGCAATGATGTTGTTGTCAAATACCCATGCGCACAAAAACCATCTCTCGCATATAGGCATGCAAGAAGTATGGCTTCCTCACGCTATATATTATTGAGCTAACTCCCATGGTGAGCGTGTCAGATAAATTTTCTAACTGCTGCCATTGAAAAAACACCCTCTCAAATAATTAAAACCAATTCATGTCAATTAGTTCCACATGGAATGCAAATTAAAAGAGCATAATTAATCAGAGCTCTTCGTTAAAGGGGGGAGGAGTAATTAGCAGGGTTTAATTCTGTCATTTTAATTGCATTTTTCTAATTGAAATTTCGTACACTTATCTCACGTTCTGAGATGGCATTATCTCAGCGAGGTGGAGGATTGCGCTCACAGAATGTGTGATTGTCTTTAGGTGAGGTATTCATTTAGACCGGTGATGTGTGTACTTTAGTTTGACGATCTCTTAATATACATTACAATCGAAGGTCGATGTCAATGTGACAAAAGTCTTTCCTCAGATATCTCGCTTTCCAGAACGGTCCGTTGTACATTAGGCCTAAGGATCTAATTAAATGTTAACATGAATGTACATAAAGTGAATGACAATTGATAACTATGCACGCATGCATGCATTTATTTTTTAGGTCTAAACACACCTGCAGTGTCTGTGTGATTGCTACTGTTCAGCTGGTTTGAGCATGGGTAATGATGCAACTCTTGCATCTTAATGAAGGTAAAAGCTGAAAGACATCCTGATGGTGATGATGTGTGTGAACTGTGAGAATTAAGAGAGGGATTTTATTACCAAATCCTGACTTCCTGTACTCTATCTGACCTTACAAAACAGTACAGCGATGGTATCAGATGGTAAAATGATGGTGCTTTGATATATACTATAGTACTTTTTGAGGTTGCATTTTATTTGGTAACACTTTATTTTACAGCATCCTTGTTACATATACTTACCAACCATAGTAATAACAGTAAATTATGTATAATCGCAGGCAAATAAACCCAAATCATAATCCTACCCTAACTATATAGTAAATACATGTAGTTAATCAATATTACTTAGTACTTAAATATATAATTACATTGTAACAATGACACCTTAAAATAAAGTGCAACACCTTATTTCAAGGTGTCATTGTTACAGTGTAATTATGCTTTTAAAGGTTACTTCAGCGATTTAACATTAAGCTTTGTATCAGTAGAAGCCCGGTACATTTGAATGATCGTGAATGATCAATTTGAATTGATCACCCCCACGAGAGATTTATGTATTTTATGTCTGGAAAAAAGCCTCCGATGACGCAAATATCTTCTGTGGCCAGAGGCTAGAGACTACAGCCAGTAGGAGGAGTTAGTTCCGCATGTTTTAAACCCGCCCCTAGGGGGTGGGATCTCACGCACAGAATGTATGACACAGGCGGCCACACGGACATTCATAACGGAACGGTGCGGAGCAAAGCGAATGAAAGTTAAGCTTCCATGGGCATGAACTGAAAACTGGACACGCACCGTAAATGCGGCCGTGAATGAATGCCGGGTGGCTGTGCTCATTTTAGTTTTGATTTTGATTTAGTGCCAATTCGGGGGCGGGTTGCTTGAATTGTGGGTTCATTAGCCTATTATTCTTAATGAAAAACACAATAAAATGGTACAATGACAAACTCACTTAAATGGGTACTTTTACATTTTGCTTTGAAACCAAATCTTCCGCGATCATCTGGTCTGTCAGCCTGGTCCTCACTGTCTGATGAATGAAATCTTGACTCCTGCTGTGTTTGTGCAGCGACTCTCGTCCGGCTCGTGCTGTATTGAGCAGACACATTCAGTTTTTAATTGCAGTGTCTGTTCTCCAACTGAACTAAATGATTTTATTACTATAAAAATCAAAACGATGGTGGGGTGGTGCCGTGGTGGGCAAGAGATGTAACTGGTAGGCGTGGCTTGGGAGTGGCCTCATAGGGCAGCGAAGCAAGTGCATTCTGGGAGTTGTTGTCTTTAATCCACATGAGCCAAAAATAAATGTTCTGTCTTTTCTCAGTCTAGAAGGCACCAACTTCTAAAACAATTTCACATTTCTACTACATAAATGACCCAATTTAAATACACATTCATCTTTCCAGCGGTGAAGTACCCCTTTAAATACTGTGTAATAATTAACTACATGTACTTACTATAGGGTTAGGATTGGGGTTTGGTTTAGGGTTAATTGCATGTAATTATGCATGATTTATAGTTACTACTAACTACATGTAACATGTATCAAGGACACTGTAAAATAAAGTGTTACCCTTAATTGATTACTACTATATAAATGTTATGATAATTATGGCACTCCAAGGTACTTTAAAGAATTCCATGGTATTACTTTGGTACATGTCCCCAAAAAACCCCACTGTATTACCATGGTAATACTTTGTAAGTGAGCAAGGACAAATTCAATGTTGATCACATACAGTTCCATGGTTAGTCCAATGTACTTCAAATAATACCAAGGTATTACAATGGTACATGTCCAACTATTGTTTTTCCATGGTACCTTTTTTCAAAATAGCTTTTAAGCACACATTTACAGATTTCTGGCCATGGTACCATGGTACTATCATGGTATTTTGAGAATGTACCATGGTAGTATATGAATTTCGGTAGTACCATGGCATACTTTAAAAGTACCATGGTATTACCACCTGATACCTGATCCTGATACCACCTGATCACTGTACCATAATGCTTGTAAGGGTGGTAAAATCATGATATTTTGATGTATATTATGGTATTTAAATTAATACACCATGATATTTTTATGGTATTCCAAGATGTTTGCCAAAATACCATGGTACCATGTCCAAAACATAGTACAATTTTCACAAATTGCTTGTAAATTTTACAAATAATTACAAAGAAATGTCAAGAAACACATTGAATTAAATGTGAAATTTTCAAGTAGAAAGACTGAAACAGGACAAAAAAATAAATAAAAATCAAAGGACAAATCCAGATGTTAGATCTTCATGTACACACATACAGACAAATGCCTTGGTGACCGGATATTTTTCATGACTTTTTGACTCCTCACCCTGTGATGCCATTGAAAGGTCAAAGGGTCAGATCTCTGGACGGAAGCGACCCGGGTGGGAATGAAGACTGCAGCGTCTCTCATCCCGTCAACCGTGCACGCATGCACACAAACTCACACAACCGCAAAGACCTGAAGCTGTAACCCCCTCGGCTTAAAACACTAATTGTTTTTGGACAGGGTAACATGAGCGAGGGATGAACCTGAGAGACGGATCAGTCGGAAGAGGAAAAGAGGAGGACGGGACCACGGGGCCAGAGATGTCAAATAAATTATACCTCCACTGGATAATACATTTTCACCTATGCGGAAGAGTGAGAGAGAGCAAAAAGTAGAAAGATACTTCAGGTGGTCCTCTGAAAACTCAAAGCCTCTTTTGTCATGCATGAAACTAAGAAAAAACTTTAAACAAAGATCTTTCCTTCAACCAAAAGCATCCTTGACCATCATCATCATCATCATAATCATCTTTATCAAACAACACAATAGGGCAAGTTTTATTTTTACATTTAAGCGTAGTAGTTAACATCAACAACACTGTAAAAAAGGTTGAGGCCCTAAATTTAAGTACAATCAACTTGGATGTTTAAGTCATTTAAACTTAAATTACATTAAACTGACTTAAATTAGTTGAATCTTGTATAACTTAAATAAAAAAAGTTGAAAATTGCTTAACTTATTTTGAAGAGTTAAAGCATTGTGAAAACATGTTTTCATAACTTCTTGATAATTTTTTTACAGTGCATAAACAATAATTCTTCAGCATTTATTCATATTAATTTCAACATTTAATAATTTAATAGTCAATTCATTTTTAAAACCAATGCGTTAAGAAAATAAATGGTAAAACTTTACAATAAGGTTATTAGTAAATTCTATAATGTATTAACTAACAATAATTACACTGTAAAAAAATTCTATGATCAATATTAAGTTATGACAACATGTTTTTACAATGCTTTAACTCATCAAAATAAGTTAAGCAATTTGCAACTTTATTTTCTAAGTTATTCAAGATTCAACTCATTTTTAAGTCAGTTTGAAATAATTTAAGTTGTAATGAATTAAACATCCAAGTTGATTGTACTTATTTTAAGGCAGCAACTTTTTGTTTGTTTTGTTTATAGCTCAAATCCATTAAGTAATATTAACAGATACTACTTTTGATTTTAATAATGTATATACTATTAGTACATGTTGAAATTAACATTAACTAAGAGGTTATTTCATGTTAACTAATGTTAACAAATGGACCCTTATTGTAAAGTGTTACTGAAAATAGTTTTTTATACAAAATATATACACTTAAAATGATTAAAAATTGATAAAAATTGATAAAAGTAATATTATTGGTCTTTATTAGTTTGTGTTAGGTACATTGATGTTAACAAATGATACCTTATTGTAAAAAGTTACAAGAAGATATTGTCATCTTGTTTCAAACCTTCATTTACTTGTGGAACACAAAAACAGTTAGAACAGCATGAACATACTTCAAAATACCTCTTTTTGTGTTCCACTGATGGACAAAAGTCAAATGGGTTTGGAACAACGTGAGGGTGAGTAAGTGATGAAAGAATTTTCATTTTTGAGTGAACTATCCTTTTAACTGGGGTTGTAGTTGAACACTCTTTCGACAAGGTAAATGAGCCTAATTGAATGCTTTACACCATTAAAACTGCCCCAGCAGAGAGGATGCCAATCTGTGTGAGTGTGTTCCTACTGTAATGGCTTTTCAGTGTGTATATGAATGCAAACGACCCTCTTTTAAAAGCTCCCCCTCCCCACAAAACATCCATTAAGACATTTCATTTCACAGCCACGAAAACGAGAGGGACTCCAATAAGTAACATATTAGACCACTTTAGCTGCATGGTCAAACCTGTTATGATGCAAAGAGTGGATTTCTTTGGATGTACGCACAGGTTAAAGAATCATTTATATGCATAAAAACTCAACCCCTGCCACTAAATAACGCTCTGGTTTAATTAGATTTGAAGGTCAGCGTGTGCTGTTTGGGAAGAGCATGTTATATTATCATAAAACCTTTGGAAAAGTGTCAACATATTCAGATTTGACAGACCCTTATGATTAATTCAATTGAAAAAGTGTGCATTAGTGCAAGCAAACCTTTCAACACATTTTCGTATGGTTTTGTCAGGTAGCCTAAAATGTACTTTATGAGGTAACATCTAAATTAGGTAGTTTTGTTCAAGAAAAAAATGATATTGTTTCAACAAGAGTGCATTAGGTCAGATCAGGTATAAATATATATAAAAAGTTTTTTAGGACTCTTGATTGAAAGATCAAAAGAACAGCATTTATTTGAAACAGAAATATGTTTGTAATGTTAGAAAATGTCTTATACTTTCAGTTTTGATTAATTTAATACATCCTTTCTGAATAAAAGCATCAATTTCCTTAAAAAAATCTTTTGAAATGTGTATTTGACCATGTTATAAATAAATGCACTTCATTTGCAATGCATAAGAGAACAGTTTAAATCTGAAAATGTTGTTAAAAACACATGCAATATTTGTGTCTGTAGCTTTTAATATTGCTTGAATGAATCAATAGTAGTCTAATCAAGTCTAATTTTACAAAATGTACAGTATTGTTCACTGTATCTTTTGCACATGGTTCACACAAAAGGTTGTCTTAATCATTTGCTATGTAAATGTGTGGGAGAAATGGAGAAAACAGTTTCTATGCAGGGTGTTTAGGGGGTCAGAAGGTGTTTGAAGGGTGACAGCTTGTGCTTTGATCATTAGAGGAAGAGGAAGGGACGATTCTTCATGGATTACACGATCAAACGCAGTGAAATGCACACACAAACAAAAAAAAAAAAAATATATTTTACTCACAGGCACACACACGGCGACCGGAGATTTGCGAGTTCCACTCGACTGATAGTCTGACAGCTCTGACTAATCAATCACTCTCTCTTTTCCTCCATTCACTGAATAAACGAAGGGAAAAAACATGAGCGGAGTCCTCCTTCATTTTCTTAACTTGAGCTCTTTCTTTTGCAAGCACACACACAGACATACACATATATATATATATATATATATATATATATATATATATATACATACACACACAGAAACACATTGAGCTTTATAATGTAAAACTAGAAGTTGTTTTTTTTTTTTTTATATTACCACAACTCAATAGACAAAAGGTCACTATTACTTATTGGCGATGCTTGACATAAGCAATTTTGAGAAAGAAAAAATTTATTGTGGAATATAAAAGTAATTCTAAGGAAAAAGTCTGAATTGTGGGATATAAACAGGCAATTCTGAAAGAAAAAATAACTTTTTCTCAGAAGTACTATTCCATGACAAAAACAAGCTTCCATAGTTTCAGTATGAGCAGCTCAGAATTATATTAACCCTGAGATCTGTCAATTATTGTTGATCTCAAATTATTTTTGTGGAAAAAAAATCTAATAAAATTAATGTGTTTTCTAAATTACAGTAACTTTTTAAAATTCAAATCTAAAGTTAATTTCAGCTGAATGTTTCACTGACCACGTAAGTTATTTACAAAAAATCTGACATGGTGCTAAAATCATAGTAAATATGCCAAAAAATACACAATATAACATTACACATATTACCCATGCAGGATATTCAATATTGTACCAGGTGAGGAGTGCAACTGTAATGAGCAGCTTAAATAATAAATATAATGGACATTTCATTTGGTGCTCATGACACAAAGTACTTTACCATAGTACATGGTACTCCAAAATATGTCATGGTATTAGCAGGGTATTTTTTATTAGAGGTGGAAGTAGGTACGTTCAAAGTCAACCTGCAACAATTTCAAGCTCACAAACAGTAAATACAAACACGCATACATCATTTCATCCAGTAAAATCGGATTTGATGCCCAACATAATCGGATGCATTAGCATAAAATGCTTATTTGGTTGTAAATATGTTGCATTGTGAATGTGTGTGTTTCTCACTAAAGCAGTGTGTCGTTCTCATTGTGGGCTGTAAACTCTCTCCACAGGAGTTTAACAACACCTCCCCATGCCACTCAAAACACACACACACACACACACACACACACACACACACACACACACACACACACACACACACACACACACACACACACACACACACACACACACACACCTTGTTATTTTGAAACCTGTGGTAATTGTCATTTTTATCATGGACTGCACTTGTGTCTGGTAAAACCATTGATTTGGCAAATGAGGTCAAATCTGGTTCACACACAACTGTTGTTTACTTAAGGCACACTATTGTCAGCCGTTCGCCCACAAGTGGCTGCTGGCGGACATATAGGGTTAACTCAGGTTCACTGGAGGTCATCTCAATGGCAGAAAGTGTCCCAATCACCCTGAATTCACTCATTTGTAAATGCTTGACAGCTGTAATACTAATAACAATTACACTAAAAGGGTGAAAATGTGCAGTTGATACCTTAAGGAGCTATATATTCACAATCTGAACTCCAAAATAACTATACAAAAATATGAATTTTCTCATGACAGCAGTATAAAACTTGACAAAACTTGTTTTAGTTCACACTGATGATGCTCATATTAGATTACATTATTTACTCGTTACATTAATTACATCTTGCATTTACAGTTAAAGGTTTGTGTACATTGCAAATGGTTGTATCATATATGACTAACTGTCCAATGCTGCCCTTTACCTCGCATTGAGATATTACTTACATCCAACGGTGTAATTTAATATCGTCCATTAAACTGGCACTGAGACCCTTCTCCATTAAAGTTTTATCACCTCTCATATGAGAGGAACCAATATTAGTTTTTTTTAAATCATTTGATTTCCCTGGTTTTCTAAATCTGTGCGTCTCACTAATCAAACCGCCTGTGGCAAACAGAAAAACAATTCTTCATTTACCTTTGCTTATCCCTTTTTGTTTAATAACATTTTAATCTGTCTACAAAACCACAGGCTACAATTGACCGTTTCTGGCATTTTTTCTTTAAAATGATTTAAAATCAAAGAAAACATGAAGGAAGAATTTAATTAGGCAATCGAATTAGTCTATATTGCTTGTATTCAATTAACATTAACTAGTTTATTCACAATGTCTCGTCCAAAGAAACGTAATTTGATAGTTGATCTGCTTGGTAGGTCAATCTAATGTAATATGAAGATAAACAGAAAATAAGACATACAGTGTAAAAATGTTTTGTAAGGTCACCTACAAATGTGTTTCATG
This sequence comes from Paracanthobrama guichenoti, assembly GCA_018749465.1. Taxonomy (NCBI): domain Eukaryota; kingdom Metazoa; phylum Chordata; class Actinopteri; order Cypriniformes; family Gobionidae; genus Paracanthobrama; species Paracanthobrama guichenoti. Next base: position 7,510,705 of record CM031943.1, read on the forward strand.
TAGTAAAATCTAAATGACCAGATTTTATTCAAGGTAAAATAAATATTTAAATGTGACTGAATCAACCTGAACACAATAGGTTTCAACAATGAAATGATTATATATACAAAAATGCAAAAACTGCATTGTAAAAGTTGATATTGTGGCTTTATATGTGGTCAGACACTTATAAAGCTTTATATGTGGTCAGAGTCATTATATTTTTAACAATTTACCAAAATCAAGCTCAAATGGAGTTACAAGGTTTATGAATTTCATCAGATGTTTTGCCTGTCATTTGGCAAATTTACACTACAGTGGTGGCACTGAAGCGCTTCTGAAGTGGCAGTTAGGTGTCTTTACACAGACTGCTCAATGCTGATCAAAGCTGGAATAAATGCATTTACACAACAACTTTTAACAGCATATTGTTATACAAGGGGCTGAGGTGGGTTAGAGCAGGCATAATTTAATCTGGCTTTTATGCTGCATTACGTCTTTACACAGAATTTTGAGCAGGCAAAGAATAGCCTTAACTGCTGTGTAAAGATACTTAGAACGACCATGTGAGGCAGTAAGTGGATCGCATCAAGTTTTCATCCATTTAAGTTTACTAGATCTCAGTTTTTCTGTCATTTGGACAAAATCCAATGCCTTGAAACGTGCAGCATTATTCAATGTGTTGACGTAATTTCCACTGAAACAGGAAGACAGGGCGGGGCATATCCCCCTTTTAAAAAAATAGCCAATAGTGTTTAGTTTATATCACAGCTCGACCAGAGCCGAGTAAGCTGCAGTTTCCTCCTAATCACTAACCGTTTCTCCTCCTAATAGCCTCCTCCTCCATTATCGCTTTAAAATACAGCATTTTGTGTAGAATTCAAATGGGACCGATATGTTTCATGGTCTGCGCCGACTCGCTCATATGATCTGCTCTATGCTATCATGCCTATGGACCGGAGCAAACTGTGTGTGCACTGCGGAGGTTCAAGTGACATTAACAGGAAATCCAGACTTCGTTCGCTCCAATGGAAAGCATATTTACACTGTCTGAATCGTTCCCTATCCCCTATATAGTGCACTATGTGCCATTCATGTAGAAAATAGTAAATGTGTGAGCAAGGGACCGATTTTAGCCGCAGATTCAGCATCTATTCATAATGCAAGGGGCGCTGGGGCGGGACAATTCAGATTCTAGAGAGCATTTGATTGGACAGAAAATCTGATGAGAAGCTGAAGTGCAGAGTGTCATCAAAATCATTGATCCATATTGGCGGAAGTGAAAGAATAAGTTTTGAATGCTTACATCTTCTAAATGCTAATTTTGTCATTGTTTTGGAGCACACTATCTTATAGACATATTCATACTATAAGCCAAAAAACTTTTTAATTTCATAATGACTTTATAGACGAAGTGCTATGCAAAGGCTATTTAAGACAGCATTGGCTATGACTCGATAGCAACCAAGACACTCTGCTCCTCAAATACATCAAACATTAGCCTTTATATAGTGTTTCTTAAGCAAAGAAAATGTTCTTACTCAAACATTCAGTTCTTTACTTACCATTGCATTGCAAACAAGCAGAGGTCCAAGATGCGTGCAGCACTTCATTCATGACAGAGGTGGGTGGAGTTATGAGGTTTGACTAACAGATTGAGGATCCAATGGAGTTATGAGGTTTAGTCACAAGCTCCTTTTATTTTTGTATTGGTTAGATATACACATACATAAAGGGTGACCAATAGTAATGAATTATAAAAAAAAAAAAAGACGAAATATGGAAATTCAAGGTTCCCATCTGAGAGCTACAATATGTGGTTATACAAAGGTTTAAACAGTTCCACCAACTTAATTGTAGCTCCCCAACTAATTATTATTTATGCAACAGTGGTAGTATTTACACAGAGGTAATGGTGATTTTCGAACAGCTGTGGTATAAGCTGTTATATTGTAATCTGGCATTTAAATATATACTTAATATACATAAACAATATACACTTAATATATTACTTAAAATGTTAGGGTTATTCATAAAATATGTATTATTTACAAAATAAATGTATTAAAATGCAACACATTAACAGATCTATAAATGTAAGAATTATTTAATTGGAATTCCAAGATAAGATTGAAAACACAATAAAACAGGGATTGATCAAACGTAAGTAAATCATTTAAAAGCATTCTGAAATCTGCTTAGTATCAGTAGACAATGACACTATAATTTCCTCCAGCCTCCCTCCTTATTCTACTCTCTCCAGTCATGTTAAAGCGGTGATTAGGTGTTAACTAATCTCCACTGCCCATGGTGTGACCTGCGCCTCCCCTCTTTCCCTCACCCAAAAAGAAACAGTATAGCTACATAAAAAATTAGATTTATGCTGCAATTCAGTATTTTTATGCTTTTCTTCTGTCATGAAATCATTATGTGTGACATTTTTATTCAATTACATCTGATTGTTGATGCTGCCTAACTGAAGCGATTGTAAAATGATTCTACATCCCATTATTTTAATGTAAAACACAACATAAATCCTGAAGATAATGGTGATAACAGAAATACAGGATGAGAGAACAGACTCTTGGTGCTAGAGACGTTTATTTAAAGAATTTTATCGCTCTAATAAATGGATTGGTTGTGCTTCTATAGCTCAAGACACAAATGAGGTTGGCTTCCTGGGGACCACTGGAGATCAGGTGTATTTAACCCCACGTGCCTCCCTTTTTTGCTCGCTCTCCTTGCATGCTCTCATTAGAAATGTCGGATTCTTAGGAAATTCCCTAAAAGCAATAACTCGAGAGATATGGTGGCTTTTTATTTATTTAAACAATCACTAATTTTATGGCTATTATATTGGCTATGATAACCACAACAACATCTCATCTTTTTCTTGCCGTCCTTCTGCCCATCCCCCTTGAGAAACCTCCACTGAAGTCTCATCCTTTCTTTCTTTTCCTCCCCCTCGCCTCCACCACTTCCCCTTCATTTCAGTAAAATAGATTTTTCAATTATGCGTAGAGTGGAGGGAAACGTCTCACATCTCAGGGCTTGACCCCATTTGGGTGCTGAGTTTTTCTTGGGCAAATTGACACACTTAACTCCTTCTCTTACCATAATCGGCCCAGATGAAGGCCTCTCATCATAAAACCAGACGTCTTGCGCTCAGGCAATCAATGAGCCAACAAATACTGTAATTGAACATGAACGCATTACACTTGCTCGTGTTTAAATGCAGTTTGCAGTACTTTACTGTAGATTTACCGCAAATCACTTCTAAATCAGATTTCAACATCTCTACTGGGTTTCCTTCTCTGGGCAAGGAATGAAAATCTATCATATGCAAGATTAATTAGTTATGCAATTTATGAATGAAGTCTTAAAAACAAAGATTTCTTTTTACATTTGATAAAGGAAATAAGCAATGCTGCAGTCAGTGCTTTGTTTGGTTGCTAGCAATGAAAACTAAATAAAAAAATTGTGTTAATTAAAAAAAAATTTAACCGAAAAGGGAAAGACTAAACCAAAATGAATTATGACTGCAAAAGCTAAATAAAATTAAAACAAAAATGGCCACAAATTAATTATAGTTTTATGCAGCGTCCCAATTCACATAATATCCGTCCTAAATAGCAATCGAAATTAGAATCAGAATCTGACCCAAACCGTAGTATGTTGAAAAGAGTATTCCAAAGTGAGATTTCTGGTTAGAATCCGAAGTGCAGATCTGTGCACACTCTAACGGAGCTATTGCCGCTGGACAAGGATTTGAATAGACACACTGACTACAGACATGGCGGATGTGCGCATCCAACGGTTAAAGGTGCGGTGTGTAGTATTTATGAGGATCTATTTATGAGGATCTACAGAAATGCAATATAATATACATAACTATGTTTTCAATGGTGTATAAAGTGCTTATATAATGTACCGTTATGTTTTTATTAACTTAGAATGAGCCATTTCTATCTACACACACCACGGGTACCCTTACAGTGAAGTCGGCATTTTGCGCCGTCATGTTTCTACAGAAGCCCTAAACGGACAAACTGCTCTACAGAGCGCTAGCTACTCTCTGCTGTTTCAGACGACGACATCTATGTCCTGTGTCGGCCACCGTAGCTTCTCTATGTGCTTCGAAAGGGTGGGGTAAACAGTGGGCGATTGCAATTCACAACCTCACCACTAGATATCACAAAAATGTACACACTGAACCTTTAAGTAGAGAGGGTTATATTAAGGGGTTTGAGTGATTAATTATCAGTATCTAACCTGATGAAAAGATATTTATTCAATGTTATCCACATTATATTTAATCGGCAACAACATTGTGAACTTTTATAAAGATACGTTTGTTCATTAACGTTTAAATGCATCATTATGCAAACACATGAGGAGAGTTCTCTGCATGAAAGACCCACAACTGGCAGATCAATGTGCTACTACATTTCTCTCAGATAAGGTAGGGAAATTTAATTAAAAAATAAATGAATGTAGAGGATTTTAACTGTGACAAGATGATTGCCAGGGCAGTTTAAACGGTGAAAGGATGCAAGTAACTAAGCGACAGAGCTGTCTATTAAAAAAATGCAATTATGATGAAGTAGTGTGTCCCAAAGCTTGCCTACTCTTCTGTTACACACTTGAAAGTATGTGCTTTTTCTTCACAAAAACAGTACATATTTTTAGCGCATAGTATAGACGAATTGGGATATAGGATTAGATACATGGAACGTTACAAAACTGAAAGGTATTGAAGTGTTTCACTCCATGATTCCAACGTTTTACGTCCTTGTAGAACTTGTAATTACAACTTGTAAACTGGGAATTTTCTGAGAGCTCTGACTTGTACCACATGGCCCCTGTACGACCACTTCAAATTCATTTTGCCATTGATAGCGTCGCCATACAAAAACATAATTCCCAGTCCGTGGACATGAACAGCTCCGAGTATGTCACGTGTTGCCATTTCGAAATTTCTTTAATTACGACATGGCATGAATGCAGCATTAAACATCAAAATGTCACTAGACAGAAATAACACTAGACGATGCTGGGGAAATGTAATACGTTAAACCTTTTTAAATGATACCATTTAGCGCATTGACTCTGGTGGACTGAGCATATTAAAACTGAAACTTTTAAAAACTAAATAAATTAAAAATAAATATATACTGAAAACTAATAAAAATTAAACAGAAATAAATAAAACAAATATTCAAACCCTAATAACATACTCATTTGCATAAAGTTGAGCACTGCTCATGTTGCTGGACAACTCAGCAAATTAAAATATGAATTACTTCAGGCCACTTCTGTAAAATCCTGTCAGCATTAACATCCCAGCAAAAACCACTAATAAAATTAAACATATTCTAAGTGAATCAGCATGCGCACACACACACACACACACACACACACACACACACACACACACACACACACACACACACACACACACACACACACACACACACTATCATTGCTGTTCAGTAAAGGAGATATAAAGATATAGTTTATTGTATACAATTCCTGATTAGTGATTCAACGCCTCAGGTTATTAAAGGCAGCTTAGAGGCTGCATATCAGCTTGACTCGTGTGTGTGTGTGCGTGTGTGTGTGTACGTGTGTGAGGGCTAAAGGGGAATTGATTGCCTCCGGGCATGTTTAACATGCTCTAACAGACACCAGAGATACGGCAAGACGCGAGTCAAATGAACACATAAACTCACACACAAAGGGTGAAGCAGGCCAATGGTCAGACCCTCGTCCTCTGCCCCTCGTCCCTCCTCCTCTCTCTCTCTCCCTCTCAGAGTGGGAGCAGCTTGAGACTGGGCGGATAGTAATTATGGGGGAGTCACGGTTCACGCGGTCCACACCCCTCCCATTGTCTCCGAGTGAGTGCGTGTGTGTGTGTGGAGTGCATTGAGAGAAAGTGCGTGGTGGGTAACATGCTGTAAGGGCGTGCTGACAGCAGCATCTGGACACCAGTGGGTGTTGAAAAAGCTCTCGCACACGATCACAGCGACACACGTTCACCCGGGGCTGCAGAGCAGAGAGGTTCATGCCATCTTGTGGTCAGTGAACACAACGCAAGCGGGTCATTCCTGTTACGCAGAATCACGTCTTTATATACTGCATGATAAAATATCTCTTTTTAAATAATTTTATAGAAATGTATATATTTCTTCATCACGTCTTCATATTTTGGGAAAAATATTAAATATCCTTTTTTTAAATAATTGTATAAAATATAACTGGATAAAATATTAGTCATTTTATAAAATGGAAATCATGTTAGTTAGTTTTCTCCCATCACAGTTAAGTCATGGGGTGAACTTTAAATAATTTCACTATATTTGTTTTAACGCATGTTGCTACTTTAACTTCTAACATGAAAAATTGGCATTTTAATTTTTGGTAACACTTTGTAATAAGGTTTCATTTGTTAACATTAATGTATTAATGAACATGAACTAACAATGAGCAATACATTTATTACAGTATTTATTAGGGGTGTAACTATACCGTCATGTCACCGTTCGATATATATCACAATACTAAACTTGCAATACAATATTATTGCGATATTCTAAGACGTGGTAAAAGGTAGGCCACTTTTGACTGGTAACACAAGACATTTAGCATTATCAGGACCCACAAATTTTCCCCTGTTGCATTATTATATATTATATTCAACATAGTTTAATGTAGTACTGACACTAAAACTGTAAACTTGAATTTTTTCTCACATAGTAATTTTCATTTTGGGTGAACGATACACAATACATATTGTCACCATCCACGATCTTGCATTTTTGTATTGCGATATATTGTGACCCTAGTATTTATTAAAGGTGCACTATGTAAAAATGTTTCAGTAAAATATCTAAAAACCATTAGGCCAGTGTTATATATTTTGTTCAGTTGAGTATATATCCCAAATGTTTCCAACAACTTGTAAATCGTGAGAAAATTTCTATTTTAACCAAGGAACCGGGACGTGTGAGGGAGTCGCCTGTCAATGGTGTCATATCTGCGCTACCCTCGGTTTCCGGTTTTATTTGGCAGAAACGCTTTACTCTCACTGCAGTGTGCAACAAGTGTCATAGCAGCCGCCGAGCAATCGCACAGAGTAACGTCATAACATCATTTTCAACACACTCAGATATATCTGATAAACAGAGCTGCGTTACCTCATACTCATGACTGGAAAAGCGGAAATGCTCCGGTGCTGTGGCATAATTAAAGTCCCGCTGCTCGCGAGGCGTGTGTTACGTTCAGTCGCTGCAGCGGCCTTGCTCAGCTCCACAACACTCGGTCCTGCTCTGCTTCACTACAGTAACGTTAATAATCGCATCCATGAACATTATTACTGCTCAAGTCCTATCCCGATTTTTTTCCACCGGCTGTGAGTTGAAGACCACATGTCCCAAATTTCTGCGCTCAAACTTGGCGTCATCAAACTAAGCCTTTGTTTTGAATAGGCGACCTCTAGCGGACGGAAAAGCTACATAGTGCACCTTTAATCTTTGTTAATGTTAGTTCACACTCCATTCACTAATGTTAACAAATACAACTTTTGATTTTAATAATGTATTAATAAATTATGAAATTAACATGAACTAATAAATGCTGCAAGTATTGTTTATTCTTAGTTCTTGTTAACCAAAGTAGTTAACTAATGTTAACTAATGAAAAGTTTTATTTGGTAATTATTTTATAGTTTTTGTTTTCCGCTTCACTTTTTATTCATCAAATTTTCTGACAAACGCTTATTCCCTAATGACATCATCTTCCAGGAAGGAATCTTTTTGGTGGGAAAACAACAGCACAAACATTAACAAGTACTGGCAATGGATTTGATGAATTCTGTGATGTTTTGTGGTATTACTCAAAGACAAACCAATTAATATGAGTTTATCCTTTTGATAAAATTACAGAAAAAGTCTGCAAAATGTAAAATGTTTGTTTAAAGAAAGTGATTTTCTAGTTTATTCCTTCATGTAAGCTCAGTCCCTCAATGAACAATAGCTAACTTTAGCTTGTAGAGCTAATGAGATTATTAATAATAATGTTAATGCAATTTTAGAAATCTACAAATTCAATTTTAAATTCAACTACAAAACAAGTATATTTATATTTTCTAAAAGAGCTGAAAATGTAGTGACAAGAATGACCCGAGCCGCTGAGGAGGATGAATTGACATTGTGAGGATGAATTGTAAAAACATGCAGCCATCCAAATATGATTCACTTTTAGCCATTTAGATCAAGAAATTCAGCAGTGTTCATGTTCTACCGCAGAAAAATGACAGAATTAAGGCATAATTATAGTGGAACTTGCTATTTTGGAGACATAATGACAGTATGCTTCATTTGGCTTCTAGTTTAATCCATAAATAATGCACATTTCCATAATTGTTTCAAGGCCAGCACTGCAGGATTATTGAGATTTCTAGTAGAAAAACAGAACAAGCGGAACTGTAAAAGAGAGAATGTATGAAGCAACAGAGAACAATCCGGCAAACAAAGAGTTTATCATCTACACTCTGCTTCAGCTTCTTTCTTTTTGTCTCACATTTAATGAACATCCAAAGGCGTAAATATTACTGCAGATTGTGTTAGTTTGCAGAGTGGGCTCAGATAAAGAGATCCGGTAAAAACTTCCAGACAAAAAAAAAAAAAAAAAACTTGCAATCACACATACAAGTATGAGAGTACAAATTGTAGAAAGTGCAATTAGTATCATCCAAAACATTGCATACAGTGTTAACCTATTCATGAGAGCAACTTCTTTTTCTTTGTAATACACAAAACTAATGCACTCCAGTACATAAAGCTGCTTTTACTGATCATTCAGTTCCATGTTACTCTTAGTTTGTGCTCGGAAAATGTAATGAAGCATAATGCACTCTCCTATTATAATTGGATCTTCTTCGTTTAGGAACCCAAATTTAAACTTGTATTGCATTTATTCATCCCTCAATTGAATCTGTTTTTGAAACGTCTTGTCTCCATGTTAACTTCCATAATCTTTTTTTTTATTTATTTTTTATAGAAATTACATGCCGTTCTTTTTCCCCGCCAATGGTCCAGAGTTGACTTTATTTTTTTCAACCTTTGGAATTTTTACCTCCCATCAGAAACCAAACTAACCAAAACCAGTTTTGTGCTCCAGCTATGTTTGTCCAGCTGGCTTTGACGTACATATGCTTGGTTGGCTCTTAATGTGACACACTGTTATTTTAATTTATTTAAGCTGTTTTCCAGTCTCATTTCCAATTTATCTCAACAAAACAGGCCCGGTCTTATATTCATGAGTAATAAAAAATTATTTGAAGTATTTTTAATCACACACACACACACACACACACACACACACACACACACACACACACACACACACACACACACACACACACACACACACACACACACGTATATTATATTCGCCAGGAATGGCATAAAGTCGCCAAGTCACAAAATCAGGGTAATTTCACCAAATATTGATTTCTGAACTCTTCCTAAGTTTAAAAAATTAGTATTGGGTTGTTTAAAAATTAATATAAATTTGCATTATTCGAGGACTGAAAACATGGCATCTTTTTTCGTTATTTTGACCAGTTGTCATTTTCTGTATAAATCTTTAAATGACAATATTTTTATTTGAAATTTGGAAGAAATGTTGTCAGTAGTTTGTAGAATAAATCAAAAATGTTTATTTTACTCAAACAGATAAATAAAATAATATTATAATGTGTCACATATAAATAATAAACTCATAGAAACTGCTAATTTAAGTCTCTTAATTTTTTTCCATAACATGTATGTATTATATATATATATATATATATATATATATATATATTCTTAAATATACATGTATGTATTCAAATATACACCATAATTATACGTAGTACACACATATATATTATGTAAACACATACTTTTATTTTGGATGTGATTAATCGTGATTAATCGTTTGAAAGCCATAAAATTATATTTAATATATTCATATAATTATATTTAAAATTATAGATATTATAGATAGCGACACTGGACAGGACACTGCTAAAACAGCTTAAAAATTGCACATCAACTTGTCATTTTTTTAAATAAACTATAATGACAGCATTGCAATGACATTTGTGTAACACAGCTACGCTGAATTGAAGGATCTACAACCTCTACGAAGAACTATGACAACATCAGCACCATCATCAGTAATATGGCAACATAATGTTAGCATGACAAATGGGTTTGATAGCATAACACACACTACTGTCAGTGAGAGTTAATATGAGATTGTCTGACAGCGCCTGCAGCAGTGAATGAGCATATTAGGAGATGTAATTAACCATGAGATGGTGCGGCGCACAACTGGTGATCTCTAGAAGCAAAAGACAGATGGACAGAGATTTCATTTGGAATAAATAAAGATAGCGAGCAGAGCTAAAGACAATGAGATGCAAAGAAAAGATGGAGGAAAGAGAAAGAAACAAATAAGAGAAAAAGAAGAAACAGAGAGAGAGAGAGAAGGAGAGAGAGAGGGAGGCACCAGCCAACACTTAATTAGCTGTCATCAGCTCAGCACCACAGAGAAAAGAGAGTGACTAATAATTAATGATAAAAATGAGAAGGGGAAAGGGAGAGAAACACAAAAGAAGGGGGAGAGGGGTTAAAGAGTAGAGGAGGGATGGGGGAAGGAAAAAGTGAGAGTAAGAAAGGGAGAACTGATTTGAAACGAGAACTAGCAAAGCCCCAGGGTCATTAAAGTCAATGAGACAAGCGTGCGTGTGAGAAATGAGAGACTGAGCCTTTAAAATCAAACGGTAGGTAATTGCCTGGCTTAACCTAGCCTGAAGCTCCAGGCTATATGATGTCATGAAGAGCAATGAAGGGGAGCAGAGCAGGCGACCAATCCTGATGTGTCCCAAATTTGTGACGCACAAACACAAAATATTAGTCTGCAAAAGCATACTTTTTCAATGGTCATTGTCATAATTAACAACAACAGGAAAAAATTATGAGAACAAATTTTCATCATTAAAAAAACAAACAAACAAACAAACAAACAAAACAAAAAAAAACAGTTCTGTAAATTTTTTAAACAAATTACATTTTAAATTAAATGTCTGCATAGTTCTAATTTAATTCAATTTTAAGATCAATTGATATTTTAAAGGTACAGTGTGTAGTATTTATGAGGATCTATTGACAGAAATGCAATATAATATACATAACTATGTTTTCAGTGGTGTATAAAGACCTTATATAATGTACCGTTATGTTTTTATGACCTTAGAATGAGCCATTTCTATCTCCATACACCGCGTGTCCCCTTACAGTGAAGTCGCCATTTTGTGCCGCCATGTTTCTACAGAAGCCCTAAACGGACAAACTGCTCTACAGAGCGCTCGCTACTCTCTGCAGTCTCAGACAATGACATTTTTGTCCTGTGTCGGCCACCGTAGCTTCTCTATGAGCTCTGAAAGGGAGGGGTGAGCGGTTGCAATTCACAACCTCACCGCTAGATGTCGCTAAAATTTACACAGTGCACCTTTAAAACAATATTGAAAAGTTTTTATTTTAATTCTAAATGTGTTTTAAACATTTCAATTATATAGCTGTATAAAGTTTCAATTAAGTATATGTATAATAGTTTTTAAAATGAATAGGAAGTTCAGTGTACATAATATTTTATCTGATTTAAAACTACGACAGAACAACAAATAAATAAACCATTAAAATGCTTTATATAGTTTTAATTTAATAGTTTTTTCTTTATGAAAAAAATCTAATAATTTCAATCAAAAGACTGCATGTAGCTTTAATTTATTATAGTTTTAATCTGCTCAATACTGATATTTTATGCCATGAAAAGTATTATTCACAAATGCAGTGATCACTTTAAGAGTGACTAGTTAATTGTTTTGCCGTGTAATTCTTTTAATTAGCTACAGCATGTTTGCAGCATGCCAAAGGGTATAATGAGAAAACATCAGCATGAGGAAACAGATACACAAGGATTTGACTATCCTACAGAGGAGAGACTGAAAGAGCCTCTATTTGTATAGCCATGTGTGTGTGTGTGTGTGTGTGTGTGTGTGTGTGTGTGTGAGAATATTGTAAAATCAATGTGTTTGTCTATGGATGCAAGGCTAATTGGAGGTGTGTGGACTGCTCTGAAGCACATATGCCACACAGAGCGGTGCTGAGCCAATAACTCAGCAGGAAATGGTACTGACAGATGAGCACAGAGAGAGAGAGACAGACAAAAAGAGAATGAAACACTCATAACTGTGTATTTTAGATGCACCGCATCTATTTTAAGGTATAGACTACTTAATGAGTTCCAAGGTTAGTTGTGACTGTTATCCCAATAACAGCATTGCAGAAGATGTTTGGCAACTACAAGTCATACTTCATAATCAATCTATAAAGACGATATTTTTGATGTAATCGGAGAGCTCTCTGAACCACCCATAGGCAGCAACGTCATTGCAACTTTCAAGGCCCGGAAAGGTAGTACATAGTTAAAATAGTCCATGTGACTACAGTGGTTCAACCTTAATGTTATGAAGCAACAAGAAAACTTTTGGTGCGCAAAGATAAAATAAATAAATAATGACTTTACTCAACAATCTCTTCTTGTCTGTGTCAGTCTCCTATGCTGTTAACGTGGTAAACACAGTGCTCACCATTGGCTAGCTCCTGGGTCACCATCACATGCACGTGAACAGCACCGGCCAATGGCAAGCTGGCATTCTGTCGTAGAACTCTGAAGTGCTGCACTGTATTTACTATGTCACCAGCGTAGGAGACTGACACAGACGAGAAGAAATTGTTGTTTGGGGAGGGGGGTTTAGTGCACAAGTATTGCTGTTGCTTCATAAAATTAAGGTTGAACCATTGGAGTCACATGGACTATTTTAACGTTGTCTTTAAGTTTCTGGACCTTGAAAGTTGCAAGGACGTTGCTGCCTATGAGTTGTTCAGAGAGCTCTCCGATTTCAACAAAAATATCTTAATTTGTGTTCCAAAGATAAACGAAGGTCTAGGTTTGGAACGACACTAATGATAGAATTTTTGGGTGAAGTAACCCTTTATTGAGAGATGCAAAATATACAGTGCTGGGGGGCTCCAGGAACGTGGTTGAGATTCCACTAAATTAAAATATTCCACCTGTCAATAACAATAGCAAATCATGGCCAAACAAGGCCTTCACATGTTCCACATCAACATCCAATAACTCAATATACACTCACCCAAAGCATTATTAGGAACACCTGTTCAACTTCTCATTAATGCAATTATCTAATCAACCAATCACATGGCAGTTGCTTCAATGCATTTAGGGGTGTGGGCCTGGTCAAGACAATCTCCTGAACTCCAAACTGAATGTCAGAATTGGAAAGAAAGGTGATTTAAGCAATTTTGAGGGTGGCATGGTTGTTGGTCCCAGACGGGCCAGCCTGAGTATTTCACAGTCTGCTCAGTTACTGGGATTTTCACGCACAACCATTTCTAGGGTTTACAAAGAATGGTGTGAAAAGGGAAAAACATCCAGTATGTGGCAGTCCTGTGGGCGAAAATGCCTTGTTTATGCTAGAGGTCAGAGGAGAATGGGCCGACAGATTCAAGCTGATAGAAGAGCAACTTTGACTGAAATAACCACTCGTTACAAACGAGGTATGCAGCAAAGCATTTGTGAAGCCACAACACGCACAGCCTTGAGACGGATGGGCTACAACAGCAGAAGACCCCACCGGGTACCACTCGTCTCCACTACAAATAGGAAAAAGAGGCTACAATTTGCACAAGCTCACCAAAATTGGACATCATGCCTTGTTACCACTGTGTAGGCTGGTGGTGGTGGTGTAATGGTGTGGGGGATGTTTTCTTGGCACACTTTAGGCCCCTTAGTGCCAACTGGGCATTGTTTAAATGCCATGGCCTACCTGAGCATTGTTTCTGACCATGTCCATCCCTTTATGACCACCATGTATCCATTCTCTGATGGCTACTTCCAGCAGGATAATGCACCATGTCACAAAGCTTGAATCATTTCAAATTGGTTTCTTGAACATGACAATGAGTTCACTGTACTAAAATGGCCCCAACAGTCACCAGATCTCAACCCAATAGAGCATCTTTGGGATGTGGTGGAACGGGAGCTTCGTGCCCTGGATGTGCATCCCACAAATCTCCATCAATTGCAAGATCCTATCCTATCAATATGGGCCAGCATTTCTAAAGAATGCTTTCAGCACCTTGTTGAATCAATGCCACGTAGAAATAAGGCAGTTCTGAAGGCGAAAGGGGGTCAAAGACAGTATTAGTATGGTGTTCCTAATAATCCTTTAGGTGAGTGCATTTCACATCATTGTCATATTTTTTCATAGGTTTGAAACCTCATGGTCTATGAAACCTCATGGTCTCAGCAGTACAGCGATGGCATCAGATGACAATACCAAGGCATATGGCCAAAAACATTGTATTTCCACGGTACATTAGGTCTAAGAATGTGTGTACATGTAGAAGTATTGCTGCACGTGCAGTGAACGTAAGGACTTTCCTCATCGCTGGAAACTGATATAGGACGCTTTGTAGGTACAAATCCACTTCGGCGTTGTTTTTCTTTCTTCTTTTTTCCCCCATGTTATAAAGTGCGTTACAGTTTTACCGAGTGAGAAACCGCTCCAGACGTTTCAGAATGATTCAGACTGAATCGATTCGGAACGATTTGGTTGTGCTTACCCGAATGAAAGAAAGGACTGATTCAATCTTTTTGGTAATAATTTTGCTCGCTACACACACAAATTATTTGTAAGTAATGATATGTATCTAAAACACAGAGTTAATGCTGCATGCTGATCACCTAGACTGCTGTCAAATGCAATTAGCCTACAATTTTATACGAAGACAGCATAACTATCTCACCACTAATGCACAAATTAGTAGGTCTGCCAGAAATGTTCAAACATAAAACTTACTGTACATTACTGTAATACTAAATATTTAGATTAGATTGAACATTATTTTTTATTGTGCAAATATGTAAATATAACATCGGCCTGTACAAAATAGTAGGTACTAAGCCTATATTCTTAAAAAAAAAAGTGCAAAAGTGCAAAAGTATAAGGTAGAGACCAGCTCAGTGCAAATGATTTATATATATATATATATATATATATATATATATGTATATATGATGCAACTTAGAAAGACCATACAATATTAATACCTTACCTTTCCTGTAGCTCAAACAATAAGAGCGTGACGCTAGCAACGCCAAGGTCATGGGTTTGATTCCCAGGGAAAGCAAGAACTGACAAAAATGTAAAAATGTGTACCTTGAATACAATGTAAGTTGCTTTGGATAAAAGCATCTGCCAAATGCATAAATGTAAATGTAGTATTCTATATTATATCATATTGTATTGTATACAGAACTAGAACACCAAAGACTGCAACTGGTGCCCTTTTAAAAATGGTGCATAACCTAATTAATGAAAGTGAATGAACTTTAAAATCTCAGATTGCAAAGTTCATGTCCATACCATAGCTGTGAATGAACTCATCTTTGAACAAATTTACAGAAGATATAGGCTATCCGCACTGCCAGAATAACTTGACATGGTAAGCTCATCTGTGAGAATGGATGATCTGCTGATTTCAAATCGTGGGTAAAAGCACATCAAGCAACAGAACAGACATGCTAAAGGATCCCGGTCAGCATTCTGGCATTAGCCATCAGTGGTTCATTTGGGTTGGCATGAATCTGACAGAGATATTTCAGTTTGAGGTTTCCCTGCACATCCATCTCTATTTCTCGCTCTCTCTCTTTCTGGCCAGTGTTTATTTTCATTTGGCTTTCCACTATGCAGTATGGAAATCAGACAAAAATAGCAGCACTGGAAACCTGCAACTTGTGATGTATGTGTTTTTAATAAAGCATGTGCGATTGGACTTTTTTATTTTTAAAAATAGTAATGTCCATGTTTCAGATAGTGGACACTGCATGAAGAACAAACAGCAGAAGATCATAACCTAAATGTTAATATATAACACAAAGCAAACATAGAAAAAGTGAAATCTAGGATTTAACAGATTGAATGGTTTGCACTCGAGTTTTTCAGTGATGAGTGTCTATAGCAGTAAAATCAATATCTAAAAAGACATGTATCTCAAAAGACAAAACCATTGTTGATAATATGGTCTTTCCTAATGATCATGTGCCCCATAAGCACACCTCTACACATCACACTTCTGCTGTGACCCCAGTGCCGCTACCATGGAAGCTGTGTGTGGTAACATTATTACCCATGGGCCTTTGAGTCTGAGGTTTGCCAGTGGGATTTAGTTAGAACAATCTCAGAAAACAGCTCACACAAATGCAAAACAAAAACGTACACATACATGCAAAAAAAAAAAAAAAAAAAAAGAAAAAGAATTTATGTTCTTGGAATATCTTGAAATATTCCAAGAACATAAATGGAATAAAATATATTCCATTCAAAGTCTTATTTTGCTAAACATTAGTCACATACATTATTCAAATCAGAAAGAAAAAGGTTTAAAAATCTTAATATTTGACTTCATATTTTGTAATCAAACAACTGCATGTAACATTTTGTCAGTATGGCTTTATTTAATAATGGATGGCTTCTTAATGATATATAATTTGCATGTTTTTATATATTTTCAATTCACTAACACGTTTGATTTATATTTATATCTGCATGGGCATAAATTTATATTAACATGTAAAAATGTATACATATGTACACTATATTGCCAAAAGTATTGGGACATCCAAATCATTGAATTCAGGTGTTTTAATCACTTCCATGGCCACAGGTATATAAAATCAAGCACCTAGGCATGTAGACGCTTCTACAAACATTTGTGAAAGAATGGGTCGCTCTCAGGAGCTCAGTGAATTCAAGTGCGGTACCGTGATAGGTTGCCACCTGTGTCACCTGAATAAGTCCATTCGTGAAATTTCCTCACTGCTAAATATTCCATGGTCAACTGTTAGTAGTATAATAACAAAGTGGAAGCAATTGGGAACAACACAAACTCAGCCACGAAGTGGTAGGCCATGCATGTAAAATCACAGCGCGGGGGCAGCACCAACTTTCTGCAGAGTCAACAGCTACAGACCTCCAAACTTTGTGTGGCCTTCAGATTAGCTCAAGAACAGTGCGTAAAGATCTTCATGGAATGGGTTTCCATGGTCGAACAGCTGCGTACATCAAATGCAATGCAAAGCGTCGGATGCAATGGTGTAAAGCATGCCGCCACTGGACTCTAGAGCAGTGGAGACGTGTTCTCTGGAGTGACGAATCACGCTTCTCTGTCTGGCAATCCGATGGACGAGTCTGTGTTTGACAGTTTGACAGAAGAACAGTACTTGCCTGACTGCATTGTGCCAAGTGTGAAGTTTGGTGGAGGGGGGATTATGGTGTGGGGTTGTTTTTCAGGGGTTGGGCTTGGCCCCTTAGTTCCAGTGAAAGGAACTCTTAATACTTCAGCATACTAAGACATTTTGGACAATTTCATGCTCCCAACTTTGTAGGAACAGTTTGGGGATTGCCCTTCCTGTTCCAACATGACTGCACACCAGTGCACAAAGCAAGGTCCATAAAGACATGGATGAGCGAGTTTGGTGTGGAGGAACTTGACTGACCTGCACAGAGTCCTGACCTCAACCCGATAGAACACCTTTGAGATGAATTGGAGCGGAGACTGCGAGCCAGGCCTTCTCGTTCAACGTCAGTGCCTGACTTCACAAATGTGCTTCTAGAAGAATGGTCAAAAATTCCCATAAACACACTCCTAAACCTTGTGGAAAGCCTTCCCAGAAGAGTTGAAGCTGTTATAGCTGGTGAGCATACATTAAAGAATCTTACTAAGCTAAAACTTTTTAGCTCGAATAGTAGCACTGTATATATGGTCATGACACAAATTAAACAAAGTTTGCTGGATTAAGTGGGTGTTTATCCACTGTCACATCTTATCCAACTTACCACTACATTTCAAGCATTATAGTTCACTTGGCAGAAAGAAATAATAAATTAAGGTCACCCATTACATGTCACAACAGCTGGGAAGAAAACAGAGAGGATTAAACTATTAAGTACTGTAATATAAAGTCAATTAAGCATATACATTTATGTCGTTACATTAATTTCAAACTAATTACTTTATTACTAACTTAAAAACCAACATAAAATGTATAAATAGCTTAGAACAGCTATCATTTTATACATTAATTATAAATAATCATTTAAGACTTTCATTAGAAGAACCATAAAAGAGTGCAGAGACAGATCAAGACTTTTTCCTTGGAGAAATTCTAATCATAAAAACATTGACAGGTACCTTAGATGCCGTGATGAGCAGAGTTTGTTATATTTGTTGCTGTTTGTATCCAGGCACCCAAATACACATGTGAAAACAAGCTCATTAGTCTGAAGGGTTTTGTGAGTCTCAGAGCGCCGTTTTGGACTTAAAATCCTCTCTGTGGACCAAAGCTGTATTTTAAACCACATTTAATTGCTTAATACCTGGGAAAGGAAATTATTCAAATTCCCAGTGTTTTCTTTGTGCATCACTTGCTCCCCTTTGAGTATTTGTAACCACTTCAAAACTTGACTTCTCTTAGACTCCATTATACTGTATATGATTGTTTCTGCTGTTACTAGTGTAAAAAATTGTCTAGAGTCAATAGCGTATAAAGCACCGCTCACACAGAAGGCATTTCACACAGAAGGCAAGATTTCTGTTGGTCAACCCAGAAAATTTGTACGCGGAAATCTTTCACCCTCATGAAAAATTCCTGTTTGCGTGAATTGAAATGACTGGATTTCACCTGTGAACATTTTCAGACATCGCACCTTAAATAATTCAAGCCATTTTGCCTCCATATGATTCCATAATAGTCAACAATGACTATTTTCTTCTATTATTCTACTTCTTGGTTAGGGTTAGGTCAGTTATACTGACTTCAAGGCTAGGTTTCACAGACAGGGTTTAGATTAAGCCAAGACAGGCCTTAGTTCAATTATGTTAAGTATAAATTAAAATAATAATTAAGCTTTTGGAATAATTATAACCCTTTTGTAAGGTAACTTACGTATGTTTTATTTAATAACTGCCCTCCTGGTCCTCCTAACAATGATAAAGGCCACAAAGTACTTTAAGATTCGCTGTATAACCCACCAGAAATTTGGAATTATATCATTGTATCACATTCTGTAACCAGATATTGCATGTCTTAGCTTCTGACATGTGGGGCTAAATATTCATCTTCTCATTATTGATGCTTAAGGGACATAATCATGACTGGCCTCTTATGAAACAGAATATGGAACACAAATTGGATCAATGGGCATCAAAGCTGGATTTTCCAAACCCGACACGACATTTGCTGGTATAAGGCAGAGAGACAGACAGAGATGTTGATTCAGTGTATGTCTGATTTAATTGCTGCCATATGCAGCTTTAACAGGCACTTCTTTCCACTAATGAGACCCAAGAGGGAGAGGGGTTAATTACTACAGCTGCAGCAGCGAGAGAGAAGCAGAGAGTGAGAGTGACTGAAAGAGAGAAAGAGAGAGAGATGTTCCCCGGAGTCTTCATGTCTCTCTCAAGGAGATGTTTAATGAAGTGCTAAACAGGCAGAACAGTCCGAACATACACATATACACACATGCACCAATGTTCACACCTTCTTTATTCATTATTTGTTCTTCTTTGGTCTGCTATCTGGCATGACACCACTGAAACCACACATCAAGGGTGTGTTTTTCAGCTGCTGTATGTTTACACAAGCTGATGCTGTACTATAAGTTAGTATTCATACTAATAAAGCAGATAAAATTAGACCCTGAACAATGGATTTTAATGTCATATGAGCTTTACACGTGTACAGTGACAGTACCATGGTATGGTAATGCTATGGTGCTCTGATATATATATATGGTATGGAACATTACATTACATTCTCAGAAAAAAAGGTACAAAAACTGTCACTGGTGCGATACCCTTTCAAAAGGTACTGTTTTTACCTAAAGAGTGTATATTAGTACCTCAAACGTACATATTGGTACCAAAAGTGTACGTACGTAGTACCTAAATGGTACTTATTTAAACATTTTGAAGGAAGGGTACTGTCCCGGTGACAGATTTTGTACCTTTTTTTCTGAAAGTGTACCATATTTACGTACTCATGGTATTTGGATGGTAATGTACTTCAAAGAAGACCATGATACTGTATGTAAATAGAGCTTTTCATACTTTTTGTTAGTATAATGTGGGCTACGTATTTTGTAACATTGCATTTTGATGAACGGCATTATTACCATATTTAAATACTGTACCAAAATTTTTACACAAGATAAACCAATTCCTATTCATTTCTGTTGTTTTCTGAATTCATTTTGTTTTTCTATTTTAATAAATTATTGTGGTATCACATATCAATAGTTTCATATACATTTGGCCCTAAATGGCATGTGCGTAAACAAAATGGATAGCACTTTATATATAATACATTATAAAAGTATTTATAAAACATTATTTGATCTCAGTTAACTATACATGATGATTATGCTACTATCAAAATACAACCACACCTGAAGACATTTTCTCTGTGTTTTCTTTGCCACAACAAATGTGTTTTATAAACACACAGTTAAAGCAGCCAGGAAAAAATAATGCTTTAAAAGTCTAAGTCAAAAGCTTAACTAAAGCAAACCCTGATCACCATAATGGTGACTCTTCCCTTCAGCAAATCTACTTGTTAACGGCAGGTGTTCATCACTAATGATCAATCACCACTCAATTAATCATTTAATTATCTATCTCATTAACTTTAACACTGCTTCAGAGTTATTTTTAACACACTTGAGTGTGGACTCAAACAAACTCTGAAGAGTGTTTTTTTTTTTGCTGTGTAGGTAAAACAATATGAGAAAGGAGAAATATGCAATTACTTAAGATAAATTTTACTTATTTTTTGCATAAATATGCTTGTAACCAATTGCTTTAATAAATTGTAATTACTTATCTATCATGCAGATATGCTAATTAGAATATTACATGGCCAAAACACGTATCAGGCACCAGTATTCCTGGTCTAGGAGGAATACAAATGAGTCATTTTAAGGACCTGGTGGCCGACATTTTGAAAATTTCCAAACTTTGGTAAACTTTTCGTACATCTGATACTACTGTAAACTACTGAGAAACCTTTTGTTATAATTTTTTTGGGGTCAAGCCATATTTGCATATTTGACGATTATGCCTTGTAATGTAATTTAATGTTATAATGCATTGTATTGTCTCATAAATATTTATAACAGTTATAATACATTATAATAATTATTTTATACAATAAAATACATGACAAACAACCACTTTGTTTGATGCAACAAGGAATCTGAAAATATTATAGTGCATTTTAATGGTTACAATTACTAATGCATTATAATTAACATTTTACATACTTTATAATGCATTATACATAAAGGGTTTAAGTAAAGTTTTATCATAAATTGAACAGTGGTTGGTCACTTTACATGTTGACCAGACTAGTTTACACAAAGGATGATAACTATAACCATAACTATAGCATCCACACCAGCGAACGATATTGTTCTGTTTATTCTAAGTGCACACTGCAGTTTTGTCAGCTTTAAAATCAGGATGGATTCTGATTGGCTGTAAATGTTTGGATTGTGCATCAGCTGGAGAAAAAGAAACAAAAGTTTATTATTTATTTAAACAATACCATTACTCTATACCGTTACCGTTATACTTGTGGGGTGGATTCTGCCAATATTTTACATTTAGAACTTTATCATTATAGTTACCATCCTTGGTGTGAACAGGTCTTAAGTGGGCAGTTCTTTGCAAAAATAATGTGATATAACAAAATTAAATAAATATGATGAAAGTCTAAAATTTGCTTATGCAAGACTATATGCCTATAAGTAGTTTCAAAATGACCAAAAAGAATAAAGTTAAAATATTGCACATGAATAAGTGGCAGTGTTGCGTTTTTATATGGAATATGGAAGGAAGTCAAACATTTAAAAAGAGTTATGAAAACTTACAGTGTTAAGTCTAAACACAAGCTTGGGTGGTATTTCGCCAATTTGCACATTTTATTGTGTTCTACACACCCATTTTACATAATTTACACATCTCTGCCCAAATATGTTTGATAAAACATTTGGAAAGTTGATTAGCAGTTTTTTATAGCATGTTTAAAAACAATTTGGCACCTATTAGTCAAAGCTTTGTTTTTCACGATTGACAGATGTTTGAGAAACGCATGGTGTTGCAGGAAAAAGCAAACAGCTAAAGCTGGTAAGAGTGAGAACTGAGAATGAGATGAGGTGAATGTGAGAACACATCCACGATGCGCACAAGACATTAATCAAATCTTTTATCAAGATGATATCATGTATATGCGTGCTAATATATAAATTATATGATAGATGGCACAGAGTCAAATGATGCTGTTATCACACAAAGCAATTAACAGATGATATTAACCAAAATATGCATAAATAAATCAGATAATTACAAAATATTTATGAAGTAGTAACAGCACAGGAAAGAAAAAAGTAGATCTCTGCATGTTTCTCTTAGCCAGCAATGAAATGAAATGCAGAAAAATTGAGACTTAAAACATAAACATCTAAACAAGCACACAAATTATGGCAAGCCGTTTTGACTTTTATTCATTCACAGGATATGAATTCTTGATATCAACAATTACCTTTTTACTAGTTAAAATTAAAATCTACCTACCTGTCTGTCTGTCTGTCTGTCCTATCATTTTCACGTCCAGCGCCAAGTTGTTTAAATAGCAAATGCACTCGCGCACATCTGTTTGCCCATGGGTGTGCTGGTCTGAAAACGAGGTGTGTTCAGGCGCATTGTTCACAGGTCTGCGCCACTGACCAACAGTATATTTTTGTTATTTAAAGGGAGCATTAGTAATATGCGCTTATAGGCGGGTCCACAATGCATGACACACAAACATTTTTAAATATTAAAAATAAAAAGATTCCTCTCTGGAGAAGCATTATGTCTTTCTGCTCGAAAATTTCGCCATGTAAATAACGAATCTGCCATGGTGCAAGTTCAACTGGCTTTTAAAGGGAATGGGAGATGAGACTCTGATTGGTTTATTGCACGTTTGCACGCCAAAAACACACCCATGACTCATTAAGAGACTAGGTACAATGCTTTTAGACCATGTGCCTGGTGCGCCAACCATTTTTCCTGTTGTTAAACTAGCAAAAGTGGATTCGGATTCGTAATTTACATGGCTAAGTGCACTTGTGCTGTGCGCTTTAGACCATGTGCTCAGATTGTTAAAATAGTCTGCATTTATTTAATCAAATGCAATGTCTGCATTTATTTAATCAAAAATACAGTAAAACATTAAAGGCACAGTATGTAAGTTTCGCCGCTAAAGGATGCTTATTCAAAACAATAACGAGTAGCTTGATGACACCGTGAATGTCAATGAGCCTGGGACATTTTACGTTGCTGTTTTATTGTGCTTTTATGCCGCAGTCAATCCCTGCCGCTCCTTTCGTTTTGTTGTTTATGTTTATTTTACAATTAAAGTTACGATTAATGTCCATCTCCTTCTTCCCTAAACTTACAGTTTGTTACAATTACATTTGATCACTTAAATTCACATTATCTTATTTCATTGTAATGAAATGACTGTAAGTGCTGAATTACTTCTCATACAGGTCACTTTATTTGACGAATTAAAATTGTGAGGTAACACAGCACAGTTTTACTTCCTGAAAACAGTCTACTAAAAATTACACTTGAGTGTGTGAAAGTTGTTATAACGTTCTCTGTGTGTTAGTTCAGTGGCTGATATGAGACACTTGTTGCACATTGCAGTAAGCTAGATCGATATTAGAATATCATATTAATAAAAAAATACTTAAAAGGATGACTTGTGTTGCTAAATGGCTTTAAACAATAAGACTAACCGTGTTGAGCTATTTTCTTTTAATAAAGGTATCCAAACAGTTTTTCACCTGTCTAATAAAAAACAGAATATATTAAAGTGTCTTTGGCGTTTGTGTCTACGGAAGTAAACCTGGTAGCGTGGATATGACGTCATTGACAGGCGACGCAATGACACAGGCCATTACACTGGTTAAAATTGCTGATTTATCTGGATTTAAATATTGTTGGAAATATTTGGGTCAACAAAGCATAACATTATTCTAGTGGGGGTTTTTTTTATTTGTTTTTTTGTGTTTGGATATTTTAATCCTAAAATCTTAATGTGAAATATTTTACAATTTATTATGAATTTTTAGCATCATTACTCCATTCATCCTTCAGAAATCATTCTAATATACTGATTTGTTGCTCAAGAAACATTTTTTATTATGATGATCAATGTTGAAAACAGCTGTGCTTAATACGGCTTAATATTTTTGTGGAAACCGTTATACATTTTTTCATGATTCTGAATTGGCATTTTTCTTCTTTTTTTTGCAATCACTTAAAGGGTTGATGAATTGAGAAATCAACTTTCCCTTGAGCCTTTAATATATAAAAGTTCATCGTAATATAAAAATATCCTGTAAGTTTCAGAGCTGAAAACTTCCTTGTTAGTCAAAGAAAAGCTTTTATTGACGCCAGGCCCAGCAAACGCTTGATCTCAGAATATGCCAACCTGTGACGTCAGAGTGTGGTGAAACGCCGCCTCAAGCCCGCCCACCGACTCGTGGAGCTAAACGGATCGCGCTACCGAGCAATAAACATGCCGGTTCCAGCTCACGTGCGTAAGACAGTGCACGTTTGTTCGCTTCATTTCACTGCGGAATCGTTTTTAAACAAGACACAGGTCGAGACTGGATTTGCAGATATATTGAGATTAAAGCACAATGCTGTGCCTTCTATATTGGATCCGACAGGAATAGTGCAACACACTTATGTGAGTAAAACATGTTTTTATATGTGATAGTATTGCATTGTTACAGATCGTATTGATTATGTGTACGTGTCTAACTGAACATACCTTAGCACGCTGTCACAGGCTGGAAAATCCTTTATTTGTGGTGTTGTCATTGTGTGATCAGACTCGGACATGTATGGGCCAGGGCTCGTAAAGCTATGCTATGTGTTTTTTAGACGGGCTACCAAAACGTAAGTCCGGCCTGCCGATGAGCTATCTTGAGTGGTGAAATAGCATTCATTTCTTGATGTGCGTTGTTCACTCTCTTGATCTGATATCTGAAGTTTTTGAATGTACAAACCACACAAACGTCATAAGCTGACCTCAGACAACAGTATAAAAAAGGCAGTTCATGACACCTTTAACAATTACCCTCGCACACCTGCATGTAATGGATAGGTCTGTAGGAGAAAGGACCAAAAAAGTCAAAAATCAAAAACAAAAGAAGGTCCCGCAAAAAAGTCTGTTTTTTAGCCAAAACAGAACATCTCATAACTTTGAGTCTCCTGAGCTATGAAAGAGCCACCTCTGACTTGGACCAATAAAATGTTTCCTCCACACAGTATCAATAACTGAAAACACTGCTGCACCCTGTGAGATTTTGGCACTCGCACACACGGGGCAGAACGGTATCACAGTCACACTGAACAGGGACATGAGTAGCTGAGTAGTGATGTGCACTGATATCGCCATGGTGACATCGCTCCTGCTATCACTATGGCGGATACCCACGGTGATGGAGCACAACACACAGCCGGAGAGAGGCAGATACACACGCGCGCACACACACACACACATGCTTCCTACAGATGCTTCTCTGTGAGTGACACCTGTTCCCTGAGCGTATGAGCTTCCTGCCATTACAGGAAGTTAATCCAGTCAACGGCTCTCATGGGTGTGGTGAAGCAAATGTCCACATATATAAAAAAGCGACGTTTACAGTATGATAAATCTAATTAACTAAAAAATATATATATGTATATATAATTATTATTGGTAAGTCTTTCTACTTCATATTAATGATAGAAAATTATATTCGTCAATGACATTTTTCAATTCCTCCTCCTCACTCTCCATATTTTGTCACCTGATCTGTCATTTTAACCTCTTCTGCCAAGCGTCAGACATAAATTTAGACACACACACACACACACACACACACACACACACACACACACACACACACACACACACAAACACACACAGTACACAGACGCACACACCAGATGCCAATTTCAAAAGAGACATCTTAATAGTGCTGTCAATGAATTAATTAGACGTGTTAATGAGCTAATGGCAGCTCACTCTAAATTAAATTAATGCTGTAATGGGTTCAGACAGAGAGAATTAGCTTCAACTTCTCAAAACGATTCTTGAGTGTGTGTGTGTGTGTGTGTGTGTGTGTGTGTGTGTGTGTGTGTGTGTGTGTGTGTGTGTGTGTGTGTGTGTGTCATCTGCTGTAAATGGATCTAAAATGTACACAAAGCCCAGGCTGTCTCCATCCCCCAAAGCTAATCAAGAGACACTTTGCAATTAAAAGCTTAATTACACACAGAGAGAGAGAGAGAGAGAGAGAGAGAGAGAGAGAGAGAGAGATGGTTTCAATAAATTTGAGAAGTCTCAGGGTACATGTACACGACAACAATGTACTAAAAACAGAAATGTTTTTAGACAGAATTATTATTTTTTTTTTTCATGTAAAGATGACAACGTTGTCAAAACGATCCCCACATAGATCTGCAAAAAACGACTAAAAACACTGTATTATGCTGCCAGGCCTGTAGTTGGCGATGTGACTTTGTAAAGAAACGCATTATACATGGTTAAAACTGTAATAGAGCTAACTAGATCTAATTTCATTTAATTTTACAGTAAAATACTGCTTAATGTTGGCTTTATGTTATTATGGTGGTTATCTAAATATGCTTTTCATAGCAGTGCTGCCTTGCTAAATCAACAGAAAAAGGCTGTTGTATTTACCAGTTTAAATTGCATTTATTAATTTATTTTTTGTCAATTACAGTTTCAAATTGTAAAATGTACAGGCTGTTCTGTAAACGTTTTACTGTATTTTACCGTATTCTGTCATTTTCAAAAAATATTTGCGTTTTTAAAAACTGTACTTCATTGGGACACACACACACACACACACACACACACACACACACACACACACACACACACACACACACACACACACACACACACACACACACACACACAAATCATGAATATGATTCAAAAAAGTTAAATGGTCCTGAAAAAATAGTCACGCTTGTACTGCTCCACATTGGAAATTAATGGGAAGTGAATTTCATCTAGTGGAAACATTTGGTATACTGCTCCCAAACAAAATCTTACTTTTTTTTTTTAAGATATCAACCTCAAATTTGGAGCACAACTTGTTTAGTTTTATATTTATTTCTCACAGCTTTAGACTAAAACATGTTTTGAAAACAAATATTTCATATAAAATTTGAAAATAGTATTTTTATGCATTTTTCATAATAATAAACATACACTTCTATACTTTTTAACCTTCTTTTCACTTCAGCAATAATCTGCCACATGTCTAAATTGGAAATGACATTTTTAATTACATAAGTGATTAACAATGGATCAACTATTCCATAAAAATTTAGTACAATAAAATCCCTAAAAATACAAAATATTAAATAAAAAAACCATCATCAAACTAAAATATAGTACATTAATTTTATTGAAATACTAACGTTTTTTTTTTTTTTTACTTTTGACCATCACACGAGCAGCACCAGAGGGTTAAAAAAAGTGTACTAAGATCAAATCATACATTTAAAAAAGTTGCATCTTCACCTTTGTGATTCTGAAAAACAAACTACCCCTCTTCCATTGCACAAGGGATCGTGGGCTGTATTAGTCTAAAAACATGCAACGGTGCATATTGAAAATCCACTGGAAGTAGTATACTATTTGAGTGCATATTGGCAAACATGCAGTGATACACCGCTAGAGTTTTCCATGGATGACATATTTTTGTAGTTCAAGACTGAAGCTCGCATCACCCTGGTTCCCTTGACAGAAAGCCAATGGGATTTTTCCAATGACTTTTGGATAATAGCAGAAAATAAGCCCTGGGACCAACAAAGGTTTATGAGTCTTGTATGTTTTGTTCATGATCATTTTAACAAACAAACAAACATCTCTTGAAGCCTAAATGTAATTGTAAAGAACTAAACCACAGTTGCATGACTTAAACATCATCTAAACTCGACAAGTTCAAGAAGTTTGAGTTAAAATAGTTGCAAATGCAAGTAAACACAACAAGGCTGTAAAAGTAGACTAGTAAGTATAGATGCCCTTTAATGGCCCAGACAGCCTCTTCCAACTTGTTAGCAACTGCCTTTTTAAAGACACATTGAAGCTTAAAATTCATGCATGGGGTATTACAAATGTATTTTATGTTGTAGAATGAAATGTGAAAATATCTTGAGCTATTTCAGGCATTTAACCAAAAGCTCATTAACTTCGAGACAATGGAACCGGAAGTTCAAAAAATGCTAACTTATTCCTGCAGGCACTCTATTATTGCATAATATTGAGGACAAATGAGATGGGATGCAGCTAATGAATTAAAAAAAAATATTACAAAAATAAAATGGTGAGACGTGCAAAGGAAGTGAGAAAAAGAAATGTCTTTTTGCAGAGATTACTTTGGGATACAGCCAGATACCACATACTGAAGAATCACTCTTTTTTATGTTTTCCGTTATTCCAAAGTGTTCTCTCCAGTTGAATTGACTTCATTGTTTTTCCATTTTATTCATAAAATCTGTCAGCCACTTATATTGCACATCACATCACTTTTACCTTCTCATTTCACGGAGGGACAAAGTCACACTAATTGTGTGTGTATGTGCCTGCGTCTGTGTGTGTGTTCCTGGTGTCTCTCTCTGCTGGGAGCTAGCATTAGTTGCAAACACCATCTGCTAGCTACAGGATCACCTGCTAGCAAACATTTAACCAACACACACACACACACACACACACACACACACACACACACAGACACAAATACATACCTGCCTGTCATTGAGTAGCAAAGTCATTACTGTAAGAACAAAGTCTGTCAGAGTTTAAGAAACAAACACATCATAACTTCCATTAATAACGGGGAAAAAATTACATTAATAATGCTTGATTAGAAATAGCATTAAACTTTGATTGATTACTATATATTTTTTATAAATACACTACTGATATTCAGCAAGGATGAATTACATTGATCAAAAGTGACAGTAAAGACATTTATTACATTATAAAAGATTTATATTTCAAATAAATGCTGTTCTTTCTCTTTCTAATCTACTCATCAAAGAATCCTAAAAACATGTATCACTGTTTCCACAAAAATATTAAGCAACAACTGTTTTCAACATTGACGATAAGAAATGTTTCTTGCAGCAAATCATCATATTACAATGATTTCTTAAGGATCATGTGACTGAAGACTGGAGGAATGATGCTGAAAATTCAGCTTTACCATCACAGGAATAAATTAACAATTGCAAATACAATTGCAATTACACTAAATATATAATAATAATAATAATAATAATAATAATAATATATATATATATATATATATATATATATATATATATATATATATATATATATATATATATATATATATATATATATATATGTTTTTACTGTTTTTGATCAAATAAATGCAGCCACGGTGAGCATGAGAGATTTAAAAAAAAACAATTTAACTTTTATATAGTGTTTTTTGGATATGTACAATCGTAGTACCATGGTATTTCTGGAAGTACTCGCTAAACAGTACAGTAAAACACTAATTGTTCTTTAAAGGTGTAATGTTATGGCAAGAAGTACAATAGTGGAGCACAAAAACGGAAAATACAAAGGTAAAAAAGAACAGCGTAACCAAGATATACAGAAGAAAAAGGACAAGATCCACAGCAGGAAGACTGCCAGCTAGCATCGGCTTTTTAAGGCTGGTTCTATTTTTTCACGCTATTTCGCGTTATGGAGGGCGATCGGGTATTTATTTTAATTTCATTATTAATCTGTATTTACGTCGCTCAAATAGCGCGCTTAGCCAGCTACAGATAAACTGGTAGCTAGGCAACAGACGTGACAAATCCTGAGTGGCGACGTCACCACACGTATTCTACCGCCCGAGAACGGTTTGTAATCGTGCCGTGCCGTGTCACGCTCAAGTGAAAACATAACTGGAACCGTTCGTTCGGCCCGGCGGTGGAAAAGCGGCTATTGTTCACCTACTCGTGGGTCAGCCGCGCCCGCCCCTCAGCAGAGATGGAGGGAATCCCCGCCATTTTTATTATGGCTTTACACTACACACAGTTTACTGTATTGCACAGTGCTTTGTGTCTGAGTAATGATGTTGTGATTTTGCCTCAGAAAAACAGGGTGTTCTGCACTGATACAGATGCCTACTACCTGTTTGTTTATAAAGCTAAACCAGCTTGCAGTTGAACTGTGAATGCAGGGAACTCTGCTGCTTTGCTATTCATAGTTACATATTTCCTTTGTAATTGTTTGGCGGCTGTGGTGGCAGAGGGTAATATCTTTCCACCATATCTGTTAACTTAAAGGGCTGATTCTAAGCACTCGGCCTTGTGCTTGTTTGTATTTGTGTTTTGTTTGTAATGTTCAATTTCTCATTGAGGTTCATTGGGGGTGGAGGCTTTACACAAAGAGCAGCCTAGGGGCCCCTGACCACCTTAATCCGTGTCTGTATGTCTATATAATATGATTTGTTGAAAATAACGCGTAAAAAAACAGACAGAGTTGTAGGCTAATGTATATTTCATTCTTTCGATGGATACACATTCTGGCTTTCCAATACATTACAACAGCGATTATCAAAAAGCGTCCATACTTGTATGCGAGTGCTGTCTGCTCGAACATGACCAGTCATTTACCCCGTCATCACCTGGGTGTTGATAGCGCGCAAGCGCAGGTGAGACCTGAACACACACTTTGCTATCTATTTAAACTAAAAACTAATTTAAGCCTTTCCATTTTAAACATTCTAGAGCAAGACACGAAAGAGAACTCACGCAAAGAAAGTTCTCTAATGTTAACCAAACAACAAATGACAAAGAAATTATAAGCTTTTGTAGCTACGATAATGATTAATCTTTATCTAATTTATACTGTGAAGTTTATAATAGGCTATGCAATGTTATTTTATATTTGATTACTTTAATCAATTTCTGTACATGAAAACTACTGTTAGACTCCTGAGAAACCTGAAAAGCACTGTTTATTTTATATGCAACTTTACTCTATTGTATGTATTTGTCCTGTTGTAGTAAGATTATTTGTTCTTATTTTCTTTAATTATTTTTATTTGACAGTTGTCCTAATTTCAAACCAATTGAAGCCTGATTCAGACTTAAAGGGAACCTATTATGCAAAATTCACTTTTACATGGTGTTTGAACATAAATGTGTGTTGGCAGTGTGTGTACACAACCACCCTATAATGGTAAAAATCCACCCACTCCTTTTTTTTAATCCCCATAAATCATATGCAGTGTCTCAGAACAAGCCGTTTGCAGATTCCTGGTAAAGTGACATCACATTTCAGAGGCCCCGCCCACCGGACACTGCTGTATTAGCGTAGACCCCGCCCTCAGAGAGCTGTACGCAGTCCGCCATGTTTATCCTCGCCAGAGCATTTAACTGCAGCATTCAAGTAAGAAATGTGCTCTTAATAAAGCTACTAAAGTTATTCAGTCAAGAACAGTGTGATTTTCTGTTTATCTTTTGTTGTTTTGTTGTTCATATTAACAGCAGATATAGCAGTAGGTACTGTATCTTATTACACTGCTTTCACTTTAGTAACGTTACACAGATCTAATATACACACCACACAGGATTTCTGTACTTGCTGCATAAGTGCACAGACATAACCAACTGTTTTCATGTGAACTTTGTGTGTTTCTGGCATAACTGTGTGCATTTGAAAATGTAATCGCAATAACACATGAAAGAGAACTAGTTTAATAGCCTACTCACGGATGCGCCGACATCCAACTCTCTGTGCGTATGCGTCGGGTGTGTGTGCTCAAGTTGAGAGTGATAAGGCTTTAAAACACATGCAGATGATAATATTTCATAATGATGAAGAACTGCAATGTCACATGAGCATGTCTACGATAGAGATGATCATCAAAACAAACAGATGTATCATGTTTCAGTTTTCATTCATGTGTTCACTGGTGTTCATGAGCTGTGAAGGCTCCGCCCTCTGGGGCCGAGAGCAGCAGCTCATTTGCATTTAAAGGAGACACATACAAAACAGCTCATTTTTCTCAAACCCAAAAATTGGCATTTTCAAAATGGTATATTAAATGATCTGTCAGGAATTTTGATCTGAAACTTCACAGACACCTGGGGACACCTGAGACTTATATTGCATCTCGTAAAAAGGGGCAAAATAGGTGCCCTTTAAGATTGTTAACAAACAAGAGGATCGTCCAGAATGGATTTCATGCATGGACTTCGCAAGCACAGATTTCACAGGACATTTCAGAGTAGCAGAGTTGTTGTTTTTTTCTTATACATTTTAGATACAATATTATACACCATTTAATCATGTTATTTGTCGGAAAACTATGGTAATACAAACAGTAATCGATCACAAAACTGTGGTTAATTTTCCTAGGGGGCGGTGAACAGCCTTACAAAAGCGAGAGCTTACAAACACTACAGTAACATATCAACACTAATGTCGGCTAGCTGGCGAGCAGAGCCAAACTGCTTTGCCCTTTGTTTACATCATAGCAAACAACATAAAACGTATAATTGGAACTGTTAATAGAAAACACAACTACAAATAATAAGACATTCTTACAAGTTGTAATCCAAAAACGACAGATATCCTGAAAGTACGTATCTATAGCATGAATTGTATTTATCATACAATTTATACACAGAAATAAATTTTTACGTGCGTATGATATGCACTTTATGGCATGTAATACGCACGTGACGTAACCCACACCACTAATCCTACCCAAGGGGCTTACAGCATGTATCATATGCATGTAAAAAGTAATTTCTGTGTATAAATTGCACGATAAATACAATTTGTGCTATAGATAATCATTTCATGAGACCATGTTGGATTGTCCCGACAAAGTGGGAACGGATCCATTTCAGGAGAAGCTTTTGTGCGTAGCCTGAATTGTATTCTCTAAGGTTCTGGAAGCTGTTTTCCGTAAAATGTGCAGTAATGATTAAGAATGTGTCAAAAATGGCAAGGAGATATTTTATTGTTTATTAATAAGCTAGTGTTTTCTGTGTCAGTGTCTGCTGCAAAGATGAAGTTGAAGATGCTGACTCGCTATCGCCACAGTAGTGAATGCGCCAAGAGAGAAATGCACATTTCATACGGATTACATAATTAGAGAGTAGCCTATTTATTTTCGTTTTGAATTGTTTCATTTAAAAAAGTATACATTTCTATAGAGAAATATGTCATGTCTGGGAGGCAAGTAGTAGAGTTTTGGTTCACTTATGAGATGCGCTCTAGTTCTGCGATGCAGGAGGTTATTGTCTGCTATATTTGCTTATTTATTTAAACCAGGCAACTGGTTTATGAAACATTGATTCAAATTAAGATACAATTTATACAAAACAAAATTCACTTTAAAGAAAGGCTTTCTAAAAACTTAATCTCTGGGGCCCCAAAAGTGAGTGGGACCTTAGAATCGTCCTAACTTCCCCCTTAGCGTCAGATTATTTAAATGAGTAACATTGTGACTTCATAAAGCCTGGAAAAAACGTGTTGTAGTCCAAATTCATTGTAGTTCTTGGAAAGTGAATTCTGTTAAATAAAATACCTCCCTTTGGAATGGACTTTGTAACCTTGCAGATCTTTTTTATGCTCAAACAGCAACATTACACACTAACTAAAGTTGAAAAAGTGAAAAAGCATAATATGACCCCTTTAAGCTACTGTAGGCTATATATAATGTGTTATACATTTATTTTATTAAGTTATGAAAGTTGGGAAAAGAGGAGCTGGCATGCAAAACAGAACATCTAACTAAAGTGATGAACGTAAAGTATGAATAAACAGCTAGCAAAATTAGATACAAACAAAAATACATGAATAAACACAACAAAAAGTTCTTTGTCGTGTGAAATGTTTTCGCAAGCTTAATCTGCTGAAATTTTCACATAAGTATTGAACTACTAACTGTCTTGTAAGTTGTCTAGTTTGTATGAAAGTTGTTCTGTGGCTCTTCATCCTTACAACCATCATTCAACAAACCGGCTATTCAACACAGACACTCTAACGCTGTAAAAGGATAGTTAAGCTGGACTGCATGACAATTATGGAATGTTTGGAAGAACAAAATAGACAAATTTAACACACACTCATCTTGCAATATTCATACAGAAAATCACCGTAAAATACCCTACGTACAATAGCAGGCTTAAGCTTTTGCCTGGCCAGCCCAGGAGTTTGTCTCTTATTGCTTGTTAATTACTTCATCCTGTTTTTTGGCCAGGAAAGAAATAAATCATGATAATCTTCCGAAGAAGCATTCCCTTGTGCAACCTATAAAAGAACATTTCAAGGTGCAAAATAAAGAACGGCGATTGACGCAGCCCTCTGTTTCCGAGCCGAAACGAGGATTTCCAAACAATTACGTTTTGTTTCTGTGCAACAAGAGTGATATTAGTCACCCTAATTCTGACGCTTATGAAACCAGAATGCTTTCAGAGGATGTATTAAATGGATATAATGAGGTTATCACAACACTGAGGTTATTCAACAAGATGTTTCATGTTCGACAAGAGTGTCTTGTGCAAACACACACACACACACACACACACACACACACACACACACACACACACACACACACACACACACACACACACATACATACGCGCACCACAGCCAAGCAGCTCATCATTAGCATACAATTGCTATACTGGGAGCATTGTTTCTCAATCTCTTTAAAAGGGGACTTAAATTAAATCAGTCTTTTCTTCTCATTCTTCTCGTCTTCAAGCACTCTTTTGTCATCCTGTAATCCCCCCGGCCCAAACTCTAATCCGTTTCCGAAAGATACAAACACAGTGTTCCGAAAACTCCAGAAAACTTTCAGACACATTAAACGCCTTCCAGGGCCTGAAAATCTCCATAAGAATATAATATGCTCCATTTAATGTTTGCTGTACAACATTTGAACAAAAGTACCTGAACATTTCCGAGGCTGTCGTTCTTATCAAATCGAGGATGTCCGAACCTGATCCACTTGTAAACACATAGAAAATGTGTTTTGTGGAAAGCATGAAATGCTTTGTGTTTGCCAAACTGAGAACAAGTAAAAGTAATTTTTCCTTTGCTTTGAGATCCATAAAAAATTCTGAATGTGTATGAATACACAAACACACACACACGTATAATTGTAAATAAAATCGACCAACAAGTCACAGTTGAACCAGACACATCAAATTACAATGCACAATACACACACACACACACACACACACACACACACACACACACACACACACACACACACACACACACACACACACACACAGAGAATCGATTCTCTCAGAACATACGCTCAGGATGTTTCGAGCAGACTCACTCATAAAGGATGTTTGAATGGTGTGTTTCACACATTTTCTCTGCATTAAAAGGCATGGAATAGACAGCACTTTGGATGATTGACTTACAGGCCCCTCACTGTGGGGCCGATTCCACTGCAGGCTGTGACAGACAGCAAAGTAAAGGGTGAAACCCTTTCAGATAGACACGCTACAGCTTCTGATTAAGTCCTGAAGTTGTTGAAGATCATTTGAAGGCTTTTGAAGACTGACTAGAAATTATGTTTTTAAAATAAAATTATATTAATTATTTTTTAGACATGATATTATAGTAATGCCATGGTTTTTGGACAATACTATGTTTATAATACCATTGTATTCTTTGAAGTACCTTAGATTGGCCTTTCAAATGTTTGTGGTATGATTTTTTCATGTTTTTGAAAGTAGTCTCTTATGCTCACCAAGGCTGATGATTTAAAAACAGTTTATAATTTAATATAAAAAGTAATTTATTCCTGTGATGGGAAAGCTGGATTTTAAAAATGCCTGTCAATTTAATGCCCACCCACTTTTTAAGACCAATGACATTGAACCCACTCACTTTTATGTCTCTAATTGAGCACATGTCTATTCACCTACCCATAACCGATAAACACTTTATTATTAAACACCTTTCCAATCTGATATGTGATGGGGGAAAAAGGAGTAGAGTGAGTTCGGCAAAAGGCGGATTCAAACCTTTTCGACGACACATTGATGTCTTATGATACAAACCGATCGGTTCAGAGCGAAACAGTATTTATATCATTTTTTACAACAGCCTTGAGTGCGCCATCACTTCCGGTGAGTGAGGTCTGAACACATAAACTACGGCAGATTAATTTGGATTTGTCTGTGCATGTTTTTTTTGGTTTTTTTACTCTCATAGATTTTGTTACCATTCACATGCATTATATGACTGATAGACTGCAACGGTTGGAGTTAAAAATCTTAATTTGTGTTCTACTGAAGAAACAAAGTCACCTATCTCTTGGATGCCCTGGGGGCAGATAAACATCAAATTTTCATTTTTGGGTGAACTATCCCTTTAAATAGTTTTGTTTGTTTTGTTTTGGCTTTATCTATATATATGCTTTGCTGCATATATGAGGTATGCAGCAAAGCATTTGTGAAGCCACAACACGCACAACCTTGAGGCGGATGGGCTACAACAGCAGAAGACCCCACCGGGTACCACTCATCTCCACTACAAATAGGAAAAAGAGGCTACAATTTGCACGAGCTCACCAAAATTGGACAGTTGAAGACTGGAAAAATGTTGCCTGGTCTGATGAGTCTTGATTTCTGTTGAGACATTCAGATGGTAGAGTCAGAATTTGGCATAAAAAGAATGAGAACATGGATCCATCATGCCTTGTTACCACTGTGCAGGCTGCTGGTGGTGGTGGTGTAATGGTGTGGGGGATGTTTTCTTGGCACACTTTAAATCGTTTAAATGCCACGGCCTACCTGAGCATTGTTTCTGACCATGTCCATCCCTTTATGACCACCATGTATCCATTCTCTGATGGCTACTTCCAGCAGGATAATGCACCATGTCACAAAGCTCGAATCATTTCAAATTGGTTTCTTGAACATGACAATGAGTTCACTGTACTAAAATGGCCCCCACAGTCACCAGATCTCAACCCAATAGAGCATCTTTGGGATGTGGTGGAACGGGAGCTTCGTGCCCTGGATATGCATCCCACAAATCTCCATCAACTGCAAGATGCTATCCTATCAATATGGGCCAACATTTCTAAAGAATGCTTTCAGCACCTTGTTGAATCAATGCCATGTAGAATTAAGGCAGTTCTGAAGGCGAAAAGGGGTCAAACACAGTATTAGTATGGGGTTCCTAATAATCCTTTAGGTGAGTGTATATATATATATATATATATATATATATATATATATATATATATATATATATATATATATATATATATATATATATATATATATATATATATTCAAAAGCACTTCCATTATCAGGCTACAAACACACACACACACACACACACAAAAACACATTGAAATAAACGAACTGATATGCATGCAAACCACTGACGCGTGTGCAGCAGTGCAAATGCGTACACGCATGTGCACATGCATACTCAAAATGCTAATTACGACGAAGAGTGTGAAAGCTCATTCGCCGGCCAGACTAATTAAACAGCATCATCTCATCTATATTCGTAATTAAACACTTGAGCATAATCACACAACGCGCCAGGACTCCAAACGAATCAATTAAAAGCATCTGATTAATTAATTTATTCTGACTACATTTGTCCCACTTTCTAATAAATGGATACTTTGTAGTCATTTCACTTTAGCCTCATTTATCTTTTTTTCTAACCCCTTTGTTGTTCTTCATAATGTTGACCACAGGGCAAATCCATGTCATTTACATTTTTTTCTTTTGCACTATTTTCTCTTTTAAGTTGTGTTAAATTGAGGCTGCTTGAGGCAAGTGCTTTAAAGAGAGAGAGAGAGAGAGAGAGAGAGAGAGAGAGAGAGAGAGGGTGCAAATACACACCCAGTGCTTTGATACCATTTAACATGGTTAACATATGGACACCAGGATTTTCCCAAGTCATATTCCTGGATCCACATATTTAGCTCTAACCCTATTCCTACCCCAGAGGGAAATCAGAGGGAAATAATAGATGAATAACACTGATGTAGAAGCACCTAACCCAGACTTTAAGCCTAAAATTTACATAAACTCTAAACTTGTCCCTCAAATCTGATTGGTTGATTAGAATGTTGTTCCAGGATCATGCTGTACTTGCTAAATCTTGTTCACCATTAAGATACAAACAAACAGAGTTGGGGTCACGCATTACAAGTAACTTGAGTTACGTAATCAGATAATCAAGTAAAATTAGTTTTCAATTTACAACAAAATATCTGAGTTACTTTTCAAATAAGTAACGCAAGTTACTTTTTCTTTACATTGACTGACAGCTCTGCTGTCCCTATGTTAAGAGAAATTGTAAATGCAGATGTGTGAACAGATGTGTGAAGTGTGTGCGATGTGTGAACATGTTGGTTATTGTAGTTCTAGACTAAATGTGAGTAGGCATTTATTCTCGCTAGCAAAAAAAAAAAAAAAAAAAAATTCACAATTATTAATCACAGTGAAATGCAACCTCAGATTCAAGATTCAAGAGTTTTATTTATCACATACACAGTTATATACAGAGTATACAACCGGCAGTGAAATGTAAACAGGTCCGCTCCATGGACAGTGCAAATTCACAGTTAAAAACACAAGGAGGAAATTATATAGAAATAGGATAAAAAAGTACTATGTATATATATGTAGATATAGAATCTGTAGAATTATAAATAATCAAGTCAAGTAGAAGAAACAAGTAAAAAAATAAGAATAAAGAAGTGGAATAAAATAAGTGAAGTAAACTGTGCAGTGAGTAAACTGTAGACTTATAAATATGTGGTTAACAAATGTATAAAGAGTATAATGTGCAAACAGGTTTATAACAGGCTGTTACACAGTAACAACGAGAACAGAAAGTGCAGTGCAATGCCAGTGTATCGATGTTTATCCTGAAGTGAAGTCACGTGATGTTAAGTGACTGAGTTCAGGAGTCTGATGGCCTGGGGGAAGAAGCTCCTCCTGAGTCTCTCAGTTTTGGCCATCAGGCTTCGGAAGCGCTTACCAGATGGCAGCAGCGTGAAATGAGGTTTTGCAGGGTGATTAGAGTCCTTGATGATCTTAGTAGCTCTACCTTTGCAGCGTTTGGTGTAGACGTCCTGCAGAGACGGGAGAGCTGACCCTGAGATACGCTCAGACAAGCGCACGACTCTTTACAGGGCTTTGCGGTCATGACTGGTGCTGTTCCCATACCACGCTGTGATGCACTGAGTTAATACACTTTCTATTGCCCCTAAATAGGAAGTTTTCAGGATAGCTGGTGAAACCCTGAATTTCCTCAGCTGGCGCAGGTCTTTGCCTGGCTTTTTTCACCTGTGTCTGAATGTGAGCAGTCCAGGTCAGGTCCTCGGAGATGTTTACACCCAGGTACTTGAAGCTACTCACTTTCTCTACTGGTGACCCGCTGATCATGAGGGGGGAGTATGTCCGTTGCTGTCTCTTCCTGAAGTCCACAATCATTTCTTTGGTCTTGCCAACATTCAGAGAGAGACAGTTGTCCTGGCACCATGATGTTAGATGCTCCACCTCGTCCAAGTATGCCGTCTCATTGTTGTTGGAAATGAGGCCCAGGACAACAGTATCATCAGCAAATTTGATGATAGTGGTGGAGCTGTGTGTGGACAAACAGTCATGCGTGTAGAGAGAGTAGAGCAGGGGGACTCAGGACACAGCCCTGTGGAGCTCCCATACTCAGGGTGATGGAGGTGGAGGTGGACTGGCCTATTCTCACCACCTGAGGCCTGCCACTGAGGAAGTCCTCAATCCAGTGGCAGAGAGAAGGATTCAGGCCGAGATCCAGGAGTTTGGAGGTTAGCTTGATGGGAACTATGGTGTTAAAGGCTGAGCTATAGTCAATAAATAGCAGCCTTACGTAGTTCCCACTTTTGCTGTCGATGTGAGTGAGGGAGGAGTGGAGGACATGAGAGATGGCATCTTCAGTCGAACTGAAGAGGGTCCAAAGTGTCAGGAATGAAGGAGCAAATGGTGTTTTTAATGAGTCTCTCAAAGACCTTCATGACTATAGATGTGAGAGCCACTGGACGGTAGTCATTTAGGCAAGAGGGTTTACTGTTCTTAGGGACAGGGATGATGGTGGATTTTTTGAAGGAGGTGGGGACCACAGATGTAGCGAGGGACTCATTAAAGATAGATGTAAACAACCCGGCGAGCTGATCAGCACAGGACCGCAGAACACGACCTGAAATACCATCCGGCCCGGCAGCTTTCCTGACGTCCACACGCTTGAGTGCCCTCCGAACTTCATCCTCCGAGACAGAGATCACGTGGTTGTTGCTGCTCTGAGTAATTCCCTCTGACGCGCCACTTGGCGGAGTCGCGTTGCCGCGGTTACAGTCAAAGCGAGCATAGAAAGAGTTTAACTCGTTCAAAAGCGACGGATCAGCTCTGACCTCTGCAGAGGATTTAGATCCAAAAGAGCAGATGGACCTCAGACCCTGCCACATGCGCCGGGAGTCGTTGAATTGTAAATGAGACTCCACTCGGTCTTTATAACGGAGCTTTGCGGCTTTAACTGCACGCCGCAGAGCATAGCAGGACGATCTGTATTCAGTCATATTCCCCGATAGGAGACCGGCGTTGTAGGCGGCAGTGCATGTGTTCACTGCAGCGCGGATTGAATTGTCCACCCACGGTTTCTGATTTGAGAAGGACGTTATTGTTATTGTTTGCGTGGCTTGCTCTGTAAGCATGTTGATGAAGCAAAGCGCCACATCCGTGAACTCGTTGACGTCAGCTGAACTCGCTCGGAACATGTCCCAATCCACATCATCCAGAGCTGCCTGTAGCGTGGTCTCTGAATGGGGCGACCAGCGCTTAACTTCCCGCCTCACCGGGGGTTCCTGAACGAGCCTTTGTTTGTATTCAGGTGTGAGGAAAATGGTGGCATGATCCGATTTGCCAAAGGCTGGAAGTGACCGCGCTTTATAGGCGTTCTTAAACGGAGAGTAGCAATGATCCAGTGTGTTTGCTCCTTGTGTAGGACAGGAGACGTGCTGGTGAAAGTTTGGCAAGACTTTCTTTAGGTTTGCTTTGTTAAAATCACCCGCGACAATGAAAGCAGCATCGGGGTGTTTGTTTATGACGCCGCTGGCAGCATCATGAAGGCCAGATAAAGCCAGCCCTGTGTCTGCCATCGGTGGAATGTAAACAGCGGTCGCGACGACCATAGAAAACTCCCTCAGCAGGTAGAATGGGCGGCAGATGATTGTTAAATGTTCCAGATGAGGCGAGCAGGACTGCGAGAGAATGGTGATGTTCCTGGGATCGCACCATTTCTTGTTGATCATGAAGCATACTCCACCGCCTTTGGATTTACCGGCCTCAGCTGTTCTGTCCATCCGAAAAACAGAGAAGTTCTCCGACGGC
Source organism: Paracanthobrama guichenoti (assembly GCA_018749465.1). Lineage (NCBI taxonomy): Eukaryota > Metazoa > Chordata > Actinopteri > Cypriniformes > Gobionidae > Paracanthobrama > Paracanthobrama guichenoti. The sequence goes on from CM031943.1 coordinate 7,552,435, forward strand.
GTCACAGCTGTGTCCGGGACCGCGGGCATGAGCCATGTTTCGGACAAACAAAAGATGTTACAGTCCCTCATGTCCCGTTGAAAACTTATCCTGGCTCTAAGATCGTCCATCTTATTCTCCAAGGATTGAACATTTGCTAGCAGAATGCTCGGGAGAGGAGGGCTGAATGCCCTTTTCCTCAGTCTGTTGCGGATCCCAGCGCGTTTCCCACGGTGTTTCTTGATTCTTCGCTGTCGGCTCTGTCCATTGTTCAACTCAGCGTTCCGAAGAATCTCAGATGGCCACCGAGGATCGGCGAAAGTGTCCTGAAACAGTCCAGTGTAGAGGTAACCAATGTCCAAAAGGGTTTTGCTGTCATAGCAGATCAATGCAGTTGATAAGTTTGTAAAAATTGAGAGTAAAAGAAAGTAAAATAGTAAATAAAAGCACAGTCTTCGCGGAGCGACCTGAACGGCGACCGAACACGGCAGCGCCATTTTGTGAAGATTATTACACAAACCTGCAATAATTAAATATATTAAATGACACAAATATGTATTTAATCTCACTTTATTAACGTCTTAATGTCTTCGCTGCTCACCTTCGATAATCCACTTAAATCATACTAATAACCCAGACAGCAACATAGTGTCGGCCCAGTTCCGGCCCACATCCGGTACGCGTGGAATCTAAATGTACCAGATGTGGCCCGGACTGACACTATGTTGCTGTCTGGGAAGCAAAAATGACTAGATAAACATCACATTTATGTTTCTTTCTTTCTTTTTTATTAATTGCTGAAGCCTGTTGAACTCCTGCATCCTGTTCTTCTTCAGTCCAGAATGGCAGCTTCGTTTTTTTTTCTTTACCCTCTACTGTAGGTGTGAATTTTCATTTCCTTCATCCTAAGGTTTATTCATTTCACTTTTGGTGTGAAAGGGCCTTTACAATTTGCCAAAAATATAACTTTTTTTGTTGTTATTAAAAAAACAAACAAGCAAACTCAGCCGAGAAAAAGTAAGAGTTATTACTTTTAAGGGAGTAACGCAATATTGTAATGCATTACTTTTAAAAGTAACTTTCGACAACACTGCAAACAAATATGTTGACAAAATTAATGCAAAAAAAAAAAAGAAATTACTTATATGAAACTTATAGAAATTTTATACTACAAATTTACTAACTACAGCTATTGGGAACTGAAGCAATCATGCTTCAGAACAAGAGGCAAAAGTACCATTATAAGTTACTGGTCTTTCTGTTCATTGTTGCAACAGAATCACTGAGTTGAACCTAAAAACCTGATTCATAAAAGAATCATTCAGACATTGAGGTTTCATGAACCAGATGAGGTAATTCACTGAAAAGATCTGACTCAAAGGATTTCATGAATCAGGTATCGCTATACTTCTAACTCATATGAATGCACCAATTTCAATGTCAGTATGTATCTCACATAAAGTTATCATATGATTTCAGCAGGCTTGATATGTAGTTGTATGGACTATTTTATGATGCTCTTATGATGCTTTTTTTGCCCTTTTGGAAGCTTGGATGCTTAAGCCCCCATTCAAAATGTATTGCATAATAAAAATTGGCCAGTACATTCTTCAAAATTTCTTTTGTCTTCCACAGAACAAAGAAAGCCATACAGGTTTGAACAACATAAGGCTGAGTAAACAATAACAGGCTTTTCATTTTTGGGTGAACTATCCCTTTAAAACACAAGCGTTGCATTCATATTGCCAGACATATACAGTACCAGTAAACACATGCAAAACCAGTCATTTAAGTTTAGCACCTTATCATTTCTATGTACTGTGCAGGGCAAAAATGAAAAATGTATGTTGACAGACGAGCGTGTGTGTGTGCGCTCCATCGACTGCTCCCAGCCCCAGCGGTCCCATTTACCTAGTACAGTGTTCAGGTCTGCGATATTAATTAAGATAAATTCGCCTCCATATTCGGCTGCTGTGCTATCACCCCATTTATCAAAATTAGGTTCATTATTTCTGTGCGCCAGCAGAATTATTACCTTTTTCATGTCTGATTTTTATTAATATTCATAATTTAATAACACAGCATTTGAGGCAGTCCGCAGAGGGAGCATTTATGAGATAAAGAACTGTGACATTCATAGACAGGGCGGGCAGAAACACACACACACATGGTCTGTTCACACAAAGCGTGTGTTGATAATTTATTTAGAGAATTATTCATTATATTTACATAAAGCTGTTGTTTAGATTTTTAGTGGCAAAGTATATTCATAAGTATGCATACCCTTATAAAACACTTATGTAAAATTATGATTTACTATGGCAGGACCATGGGGCAATAACAGTATCAAGTGGTAATACAATAGCACTTTGACATATGCTGTGGTACTGAATGATGTTCATATAAGATGGTATTAAAACGTACCATAGTATTACCATGTGATACAATCACTATGCAATTTTGTAAGGGTACTATTCCATGTTTTTACATGTACTGTGTAAGTACATATGAAGGTACCATGGTATTAATGGAAGTATGATCATTTCAGTGTATTATCATACCATCACTGTAACATGGTACTACCACAGATTTTTTTGTTTTTTTGTTTTGTTAACTGAAATTCATGGTACGCCTACATGTACGTCAAAAATACCATAGTAGTACCATGGTAAATGTCCAAAAACCATGATAGGTTATGTTTTTATGTTAGTGTAACCATAGTGTAAAGTACATAAAACATGGTAATACCATGGTAATAAATATAGACTATGCTGAAGGTGAGTGTATAATGAGGGGAAAAACACACACATGATGGCAACTTTGGATTCACACGCAAAACTTTCAAATATTATTCTTATATTGTAATCATTATGAGCAGAATTTGTATCTGCTGCCTTATACATTCATTGTGTTTGCTTTACTGAATACAGGAAGTTAACTAACCACTACTATATTATAGCTGTATATTACTGCCATAGGGACATTACTTTGATAAAGTGTAACACTGAAACAAGCATTTTCTGTGAAGCTGCTTTGTAAAAAGAAATGTAGAAATAAACCTGAATTTAATTTAATATTTAAGAAAAGACGATCCAGCTTTGACATTTCTTCATTATCTGTCCCTGTTTTTAAAATGATGTTACTACACCAACATTTCCTTTCCTCACACTCCATCCATCTCACGTTCACCCTGCAGGTGAGCTGAGCTGAATTGACATTTTCCTCCCCTGTTTTTTCTCACCCTCCGCCTCTCCGGTGCTGTAATTTGGCATAATTAATGCTAACATTACTGCTGATAATTTAGCTACTTAATTAAACTCAGAGGACTTCATTAAGGCCGGGATGGCACCGTGACTTGTGTGTGTGTGTGTGTGTGTGTGTATACATCATGAGTGTCAGCAAATGTGTGTCAGAGACTGGGTGTGTGCGTGTCTGTGACATAATTTGGTTGTGAATAGCGGCTGGGTGGGTAATTGTTTTTGTCATTAGATCTGTGCCGGTGATAAAGATGTGCACAGATAGCTTACTATGCATGCATCAATAGGCTACTATTATTTTTGTGTCCTCAAAAATGAATAACTTTTGACCCCACAATCTGGTTATACAAACTATGAGAGGGCATTTTGCTAAGATTACATTTTCAACATTTGAACTTCAACTCACCAGTCTAAATGACAGAGAGCTTTTGAGTAGACTGGCATACAACATACGATTAATTAGTATTCAGTAGTGCACAGTAATGACATTTTTCAGTATACTGTATAAATGTATGAAACAGCAATGTGTGCAGTACTGTATCCCATAGTGCAACGGGCTCAACTTGTTTTGTTGTCTACATGGATAGCTTCCTTGTTAGGCAAAATCCTAACAGAAACACAATTCACCCTTCGGCAGGAGTTTGATTCACAGACAAGCTGACCAATCATAACTGCGGATCTGCCATTTTGTTTGATGGACAAACCAAACAGGAGAGTTAAGACTGATTTATACTTCTGCGCCGTAGGCTACTTTTTTTTTTTTTAATATATATATATACTTCTGTGTCGTTGTCTGTGTCGACGTGCAATTACACATGCAGACCTCTAGTAGGCAATGTCCACGGGCATGTTGATGATGTAACCCACAGTATCAAGACAAAAGCAGAAGAAGCAGCTTGTTGTGTATGTTGTCAGAGAAGCAGCAGCAGAGATGGCGGCAAATAGACAGCAACTTTTGTTGCAGCTTGAGTTGTTAAAAATCGTAGAACATTCATCATTTAAGCAGAAATGTGTATCGCAGATTTTTTTTTTTGGACCTGAGGGAGGGGTTCTAGCAGACCAATCACAGCGCTTGAGGTCCACGCAGAATTGATGCGTTGTTACATTTTTGCAGAGGTGCACATCAGACTACGGCATAGGCTACACGTTAAGCCCAATTTATACTTGAGTGTATGCCGAAGCTACGTCGTAGACTGTGTGTAGCACGCGTAGACTACGACGTACCCTGACGCGCACGTCTCCAAAAACGCGTGGATTCGACGAGGACCGCAAGCGCTGTGATTGGTCTGCCAGAACCCCTCCCTCAGGGGTATCATGCTCCCTCTGCATGTATAACTGCGCGTCGCCTCAGACAACGACGCAGAAGTATAAATGAAAATCGACGCGTAGCCCACGGTGCACAGGCTACGACACAGGTCCGATGCAGAAGTATAAATCAGCCTTTACACACAGCCTACAGCGTAGGTTTGACACAAAAGTATAAATCAACCTTTAGTAGATTAACCTCCGTGGACTAAAAGTTGAAAAATTGTGTGTATTGTGTTTCCACGGTTGAAACAATATACCTTCTGATGTTTATTCGCATTTATTTCATGGTATAACTAATAGAAAGAGATGATCATTTCACGTGCCGTTTGAACTGAGACACTACAGTGATGTCACGGTACATTAAAGAGCCACAAAACAGTATTTATTGTTTAAATTTCTTAAAAAATTTTACATTTTAAAAGCTTCAACCCACAGACAAAAAAAAAAAAAACTCTTGGCAACAGTGTAAAAGTAGCCCAATTTCACGGGAAAACCGCAGACTTGGCAACACTGTGTGTGGTGTGAGAGTGCTATGGCTTGCCGGACGTAGCAGAAGTAAGGGGGACAGGTCTTTTGCGAAGGGTCAATTTATTTCAAAAGTGTTTTGCGGTAGCATGTTACTAACAACGTAATACTCTAATAAGCATAAAATACACTGTACACTCAAATATTGCATCAAAATTCAGTTTTAATTAGATTGTACTAGATTTTATTGATAATTTCAGTATTAAATTAAATATTCTCAAAATCCGCTCCATCTGCCATCTTGGATAAATATTGAGCTTTTTTCACAATGCAGTCTGGGACTGTCTTATCCACAAAAGATAAGATATAATAATAAAAATAAATAATAAAAACAAATTTGTTTAAAAATACACTGCCAAGATTGGGATTAGTAAGACTTAATATATATATATATATATATATATATATATATATATATATATATATATATATATATATATATACACACACACATACATACATACATACTTTTATTCAGCAAGGATGCATTTAATTGATTAAAAGTGACAGTAAAGACTTTAATAATGTTACAAAAGATTTCTATTTCATGACTTTCCAGTTTTCTAAAATATTTCTATTCAGTTGTAATTTATAAATTAAATCTTTTAAATTGTACATTTTAATCTTTTAAATTATAATACTTTTCACAACATTACAACATTTTTTAATTTATTTTTTTACTGTATTTTCGATCAAACAAATGCAGCCTTGGTGAGAAGAGATTCTGCATCTTTGGAGTTTAATGAAATCTCTAGCGGCGAGAGTGGATTAAAAGACCCATTTAGAAGAGGATGCTGTTTTAGCTAAAGCAGTTAGTCTGCTATAATAATCACTGTCCAAACGGTGGAATGAATTATGCCTCATTCATTCATTATGCATGCGGATCACTGTGTGTAACTTGGCTGGTGAGTTTGAAAGGTCCTATAATTCACTACTGTTTTCTTATTCTGCTCTGACCTCTCTCTGTGCACTCACCACCATCCTGCCACGTCTTATTAAAGTCATCACGGAGACAAAATTGACCCAATTTACTTTGTCAATATATAGTCTTGGTCTTAACATGCATGATCCATTCATGCAAAAAAAAAAAAAAAAAAATGAAATGATGTGCTCTGCCTCTGAAACAACTTTTCTTTTTGGCTGAAGTCTCCTAGGCCAGTAGCCAAATAGTTTTTCATTTATTGTTTTAGGTTGCTGTTGTAGGTAATGCAGATTTGGCATTCGAAACTTGAGGGTCATTAAGCCTTTTTTAAGAAAGTTCATTTTATTAAGCAAGGATGCATTCAATTGTTCTCAACTGTTGCACAACTGTTTTAGAGCAGCAGATCAGCATATTAGAATGATTTCTGAAGGGTCATGTGACACTGAAGACTGGAGTAATGATGCTGAAATCCAGCTTTGCATCACAGGAATAAATTACAATTTTAACTTAATAACATATATTAAAATAGAAAACTATGGAGCCTCTAAAGGGACATGGGATGGGAGAAAAAATTACTTAATGCTTTGTCCCCTGAGAAACTTTGCAAAACATTTCGGGGAAACGCAAATGCATTGACATATAATTTTTCTTCCCATCTCATTTTTTTCATCACCCTTTAGGGACTCTGTAGAAAACTGTAATAATACTTCACAAAATTACTGCTTTTAACAATATTAATATTAATAAAAATTGTACTGTATTTTTGATTAAATAAATGCAGTCTTGTTAAGCATGAGAGACTTCTTTCAAAAACATTAAGAAATATGACTGAATGATGCACGTAATCAAACGTATTTCTAAGTAAAACAGTATGTTCAACAAGAAAAAAAAAAGAGTTGACCTTCATCCACCACAACATGGTTAAAAACCCTCGTCAAAGGTGGGCATCGTCCCATTTCACTCTAAAATATTACACAAGTAAAATGAGTTATGTCATTTTCATGTTGACTTTCAGCTAGTACCTGACCAGACAGAAAGGTGGTGACCCTTTCACAATAAGTCCAGTGTTATTAGAAATGTGTTTTCAATTCTGCATGTATATGTGTGTGTTTAAGGTGTGTACCTGTGTGTATTAGTGTGCTTGTAGTGGCAGGCTCCAAATCGGTCTGTTCGCATGCTGAGTGGGTTTTGGATTATCTGTGTACTAATTAACGCCCGGGCCGAGACAAGGAGAGAGGGTCTGTCTTAACCCCATGAAATGCACACATGCATGCACATGCAGGTACATGCAAAATGCACACCAAATTACACACATCGGTCACTGATGAAAGCATAACCAAACATACACATGCATGTCCTCAAGGCTGACATAAATGTAAAGCTCCCTGAACTTGATGAACTCGATTTTTACTAATGCAATACTCGCTGCAATGGTTCTCCAGGATATTCCTATATGTTTGGCAGGTTTTTCTGAGTGAGTTGTTAGCATGTTGGTTTCTAGGGGGTGTACTAACCCAAGTCAAAAAGCATTTTTTCTCATGACAGTGTGAACAGCACAAAATGCATGGAATCAATTCTGATTTGGGCCACTTTCACATGAGGTCCTAAATCCGACACAGGTCAGATGTTTTGCAATGCAACCTCAGTCTGAACAGTCATATCGGTATTCATACGATTTTACATCACTCTAGATCAACATCCATCACAATTCTGTGCTCATGGGAGTCAGATTTTACTAGAGGTTAATCAAGACGGTTGCGAAAGGTAGTCGATGGAAGGACAGTGATGTGTCAGAACTCATAAGTATTACAGTGACAGCTCTACAAGCAAAACATGAGGGCTTGTATCATAAATGTTTAAAAACTCTTTTTTTATATATTGCCTGCGCATACATTTGCTGGCTTCCGCGGCAGATCACACAATTATTAATGCGTAATCGCTTACTTTAATGTCCTCCATGTTTACTTCTGTATGACAGCGTGATGCATATTAATAATAGTCCATGTGATTACAGTGGTTCAACCTTATGAAGCGACAAGAATATTTTTTGTGCAGCACTTTCGAGTTCCACTGGCAGAACGGTGGCTTACCATTGGCTAGCTGTTCCGTCAGCATCACACGTGTGCGAGAAGAAATTGACGTGACAAGAAGAAATTGTTGAATAAAGGTTTTTGTTTTTTTTGTTTTTTTTAAGAATACAAAAAGCACTCTTGTCGCTTCATAACATTAAGGTTGAACCACTGGAGTCACATGGACTATTTTAACGATGTCTTTAGCACCTTTCTGGGCCTTGAAAGTGTTAATTAAATTGCTGTCTATGGAGGGGTCAGAGAGCGCTCGGATTTCATCAGAAATATCTTGATTCGTGTTCCAAAGATGAACGAAGGTCTCACAGGTTTGGAACGTCATGAGGGTGAGTAATACATTTTACTAACCCTTTAAGGCTTGCAGTGTGAACGTAGCCAAAAAAGTCAAAAGATTCTGTCCTTCAATCACCCTGTTTTAATGCCCATTTTGAAGTATCGCATCAGAAACGAGTGGTGGAAATGCCAAATTATTATTATTATTATTTTTTTTTTTTAATTCCCGGAATTCGCAGGTGGTTTTTGAAAAGAGTTAATGCGAATAATGGGAGATGGAAATGCATTTGCCGAATAAATTCTGACATAGCGAACATTAAACCCATGTGACTAATCGGCTGTTACCGCTGATGGTGTCAATAATGTTGCATAACATTGGCCTCTGACATTCTGAAATGTCCTAGTTAAAATGTCCTCCCAGAAATCCTGCTGACGTTGTCTTTCTCATATGTAAGGGGCTCGACGTCATTGTAATGCTCTTGCTGCTAGTGCCTTCATCAAAAATTCCACATTTCTTCTTCTGTGCATATCATTCAATTTGGCAATTACAAGCTGATAATAGATTGGGATTACTTGCCCAATCGTAACTAATTGCAGTCCTGTCTCCATTTTCTATGAGTGTTATGTTTTATTTACTGTTAGTTACTAGGATACCAATTTTTTTTTTGCAAACTTTGAAAATATTCTCTTGACGTTTGGATGGAAACCCAGCTTATGTTGAAAGTCGTAAGTCTGACTGTTTAGAAAAATAAGTTTGGCTGAAATTTTGGAGTTGACCAAACCAGTGATGTTAAATTAGCATCTAATTACAAACCCAATTCCAAAAAAGTTGGGACACTGTACTAATTGTGAATAAAAAAGGAATGCAATAATTTACAAATCTCATAAACTTATATTTTATTCACAATAGAATATAGATAACATATCAAATGTTGAAAGTGAGACATTTTGAAATGTCATGCCAAATATTGGCTCATTTTGGATTTCATGAGAGCTACACATTCCAAAAAAGTTGGGACAGGTAGCAATAAGAGGCCGGAAAAGTTAAATGTACATATAAGGAACAGCTGGAGGACCAATTTGCAACTTATTAGGTCAACTGGCAACATGATTGGGTATAAAAAGAGCCTCTCAGAGTGGCAGTCTCTCTCAGAAGTCAAGATGGGCAGAGGATCACCAATTCCCCAATGCTGCGGCCAAAAATAGTGGAGCAATATCAGAAAGGAGTTTCTCAGAGAAAAACTGCAAAGAGTTTGAAGTTATCATCATCTACAGTGCATAATATCATCCAAAGATTCAGAGAATCTGGAACAATCTCTGTGCGTAAGGGTCAAGGCCGGAAAACCATACTGGATGCCCGTGATCTTCGGGCCCTTAGACGGCACTGCATCACATACAGGAATGCTACTGTAATGGAAATCACAACATGGGCTCAGGAATACTTCCAGAAAACATTGTCAGTGAACACAATCCACCGTGCCATTCGCCGTTGCCGGCTAAAACTCTATAGGTCAAAAAAGAAGCCATATCTAAACATGATCCAGAAGTGCAGGTGTTTTCTCTGGGCCAAGGCTCATTTAAAATGGACTGTGGCAAAGTGGAAAACTGTTCTGTGGCCAGACCAATCAAAATTTGAAGTTCTTTTTGGAAAACTGGGATGCCATGTCATCCGGACTAAAGAGGACAACCCAAGTTGTTCTCAGCGCTCAGTTCAGAAGCCTGCATCTCTGATGGTATGGGGTTGCATGAGTGCGTGTGGCATGGGCAGCTTACACATCTGGAAAGGCACCATCAATGCTGAAAGGTATATCCAAGTTCTAGAACAACATATGCTCCCATCCAGACGTCGTCTCTTTCAGGAAAGACCTTGCATTTTCCAACATGACAATGCCAGACCACATACTGCATCAATTACAGCATCATGGCTGCGTAGAAGGAGGATCCGGGCACTGAAATGGCCAGCCTGCAGTCCAGATCTTTCACCCATAGAAAACATTTGGCGCATCATAAAGAGGAAGATGCGACAAAGAAGACCTAAGACAGTTGAGCAACTAGAAGCCTGTATTAGACAAGAATGGGACAACATTCCTATTCCTAAACTTGAGCAACTTGTCTCCTCAGTCCCCAGACGTTTGCAGACTGTTATAAAAAGAAGAGGGGATGCCACACAGGTGGAAACATGGCCTTGTCCCAACTTTTTTGAGATTCAACTTATTGAAAATCAACTTATTTTTCCCTTAAAATGATACATTTTCTCAGTTTAAACATTTGATATGTCATCTATGTTGTATTCTGAATAAAATATTGAAATTTGAAACTTCCACATCATTGCATTCTGTTTTTATTCACAATTTGTACAGTGTCCCAACTTTTTTGGAATCGGGTTTGTAAAGTAAATCGGCGTCTAATTTGTGCACACAATGTGGATAAGCTGCAACAGGTAAACATGTTAGCAGTGTGGACACACTTCACTGTGACGAAAAAGGATGCTAAAGTAACAATAGCCTACATAAAATTTGTTCCGCTGAAAAATGTTTCCGCTTTGTTGCTAAAGAACTATTGTACTACAGCAGAACTATTACCCAATTACCCTAATTTAATTACGCAATGTTTGTTTTTCAGTTTTGGCTAAATGAAAAATTTTGATAAAAAAAAGGGGGGGGGGCCTGCCATGTCCTGTAGCACACACCATGCAGAACGAGTGAAGCATTGATGTTTAATACTCCTAAGCTAGCTTCACCAATGTACGAAACTCTGAAGTCCTTCTCATCTAATAATCAACATGACTATCTGGGTGTTGTTATAAACTGGGACATATTATTGCCAGATCTGAACTACAAGAGATAGTACATCCAAGAGATATGCAGTATCTTATGATTCAATCTCTAATCATCCTTTCATAACTAACAATATCCCATTCATAACTCAAGTTACAAGTTAACTCTTCAACAGTATATGAGAGGATACAAGCTATCCATTGCTATCTGACTTTCTCGCACAGACCATGAGAAATAGGTTTGAAACATGCCTGGAGGGCATAAAAAAAGATGCGAAATTACTTGCAAAGAGAGGGAGAGAGTGCGAGACGTATGGAGAGCAGGCCTATCAAACGACTCTGGGCAAGATGATACGATAAGGGCATAATCAATCAGGAGCGTGCAGAAATCCTTAAGTGGTTGGTGTAGCCTCCCTCAAATTCAATCAGCCAGCCTTAAAGGAAGCTTACATGCCATGAAGACATGCTGGAATGGGAAGCTCAGATATCAGCTAATTCTATCATAGGGGCATGATGAAGTTCTACACGCCCGTTGGAAAGGCAAAACTAAAAGGTCGGGGGCCTTTTTAATATTGAAAACTGAGGAATATTATATCATTCAATTTGTAATAGAGGGAGGGGAGATCTGATTAGGCCGTCTAATGTGCTTTGGCTGAGAGAGGTGTCTCTTCCTCAATGGCAAGCCAACAGAGAGGTTGTAATATACTGTGATTAACTATCTAATCTACTAAACGTAGTAGGATCTGTCTTTATCTGTGCAGACTACATGGGCTGAAATCAAGTTAGCTTAGAAACAAGACGACGGAAAACACAAGAGGAGAGGACTAAAAGTGTTGAAATGAGAGAGCAGATAATGGGGAAAATAGTGTAATGAAGAGGATAGATGGGGATATACGAGAAATGAATGGGCAGAAGTCGGTGTATGTATGTCTGTAAAGTTTCTTGTGGCCTACTACTTCTTTTATTACATTGTTATCAAATATCTAGTATAATTACCAATCATTCCATCAATTCATAATCTTTTACCACAGGGGCCGGGTTTTGCATTACATTACGATATTTTCTGTTAGTTTTTTTTTCTCAGTAAACATTCGTTAGATGGATGTGTTTGACAGTTGCGCTGTCTCTCTGCTTTTCTGTGTTTTGAGCATTTTTTTCAAATGCTGTGACTTTTAAAAACATGCATTGAGACCGTCATGCAGCACACGGTCTAATTTTAGGTTCCCAGAATGTTCCAGGAACGTTTGTTTTGGGTTCCCAAAACATTCTGGGAATGTTCCCAAAACATATGTGTAACGTTTGTTTTTGGTTAGCCAGGAAAGTTTTCATTATGGAAATATAACTTTTTTTTTTTTTTTTTTTTTTAGGTTTGCAGAACGTTCCCTAACCTTCCCATAACATTCCCTTAATGTTCTATTAACTTTTTTCCCATATTCTCCTAAATCCCATGTTATAAGTGGCATGGAAGACAGATAAATGGGTATCAATAATCATGTCTTGTTTTGAACTATTGTTTATTCAATAGAAATAATCCGAGCACATAAACTGTCATATGGAGGATGAAATCAGATTGATTTTATCCATTAACATTTAAGATTTCGTAACTTGTATCACTGTACCAAAGTGACAGATTTTACATTAAGCGCCAAATAACAATGACTTCAAAACAATATGGGTTTAAAAAAAAAGTTTATTCACATACATTAAAAAAATTAATAACAATTATGGCTAACTATAGGATATTATTACATTTATTTCTTACCACTGAATTAGCAGAATGTGCTTCTCTCTTTTGGTCAGTAAACAAAAACTTCTAGGTTAACTTAAAGTCCCAGTGAACCGGAAGTTGCAACTGATTTTATTTCAGTGCTGTGATGTATTTCCAAGTGAAATGGAATATTGAACAGAGGGCAGGGTTTGACTTCAGCGCTCCTCCTCTCCATCTCTCGCTCATAGCAGACTAACGGCTGGAGGGGAGTGGTTACGCATTTTCAAACCTAAACCGTCAAACTGACATCATCTGAGAAGGAACGCCGTTTCCAGACCTGAAGTTACTTTTCAGATTTTGATTAAAGATTACCATGGCAAACAATTTTTTTTCTGTGTATTAACTTGCACGGATAAATCAGAGAGACACAAATGAACCTACTGAGAATGTTCTTATTTGATTCCTAAAAATATCCAAATGGTATTGTGTGACATAAAAAATATGTTAAGAAAAGTTTTTTGTTGACAATGGTCACCATAACTGTTTGATTACCAACATAACTGTTTGATTCTTAATATATTCTTTTGTGTTCCGCAAAAGAAAGAAATTCATACACATTTGAAATGGTGAGTTGTTTTAATTTTTGGGTAAATAATCTCTTTATTAATATAGCTACTTAGTCTTAGTAGCTTTTAGTGTGTAACTAGAATGACTTTCTTCCATTTATTTACTCTGCTGCGAATTTGTTAAAACTCCCAACAACAGGACAATCAGCTTCATTTTGCTAAATTAATATGCCTACTGGAAAAACCCTGACGTATTCTCATTTCTTCTCAATATTTAACAGACTTATGGGACAATACATCATAAACTGGAATAATACAGGATGGAATAACTCTTGAATAAGTTGTCACATTTTGGGCCTGGTCTTGTTGGTGTGGTGACGCCAGTGTGTGTTTTTGGGAGATGGTTAGTCATAAAGTAATAAACGTCAGGAGAGAATCATAGTCACGATGATGGACAGGGCCAAAATCAGACCCTGCTTCTCATGTTGGGTCACAGTCGCCTGCGTTTAGACAGACAGACTGCAAAGTGCTGGACGAAACCGCACATGAGCCACAACATTCAATCGCACACAAAACAAAAATACCAAGATAGAAACTTCACTTGCTACTGACGTCATTTTGTGCACAAACACACACGTCTTTAACGTGGTAATTATGCTGCGCCATGTTGGGCTTGGCAACCGGTCCTCCTTCACCATGATTTTGAATTATCGCTTTGGAGAGTCTATATACGTGTGAGCGACAGAGAGACACAAATGACAAATTGTTCATGCACTCTGACACTCACGTCAATGGGGGTGATTCACAACCTTTAAGATCGAAAAAGCAGAACCGCTTTGAATTACACAACAGAACACACACATCTAATAAGAGTGGAAAAGTGAGTATCATAGGGCAAGAAACCCGAAAGCAAGAGAAAAGGTGAGATAATTTAACTCGTCTCACTCTCTCTCATATCCTACAATGATGTCAGCTGCCTCAGAGGGATCAAGTGAAGCTGTGCGCTTGCCCCCCTGTGCGCACACACACACACACACACACACACACACACACACACACATGCGCGCGCGCACACATCAGGAAAACGGCTTTAATCAACAGTCATTCCCCCATCAACACCAAGAGCAGTGACAGTACACACTTCATTGATTATAACAAGAGAATTATTTTAGACTGTAACATTAGTGTTGTTTTCTATTGACATGAATGAAACCTCAAACCCAAGCTTGGTTTGGAGAGGTGTTCTATAGCCAATCAGAATTACTCATTTTAATTGGACCTCTTATTAGTTTTTTTCTGATAAAAATTGCATTTCTGTTATGACAACAAGTGTTTGGCATGGTAATGGATATGACAATGCTGATATGTTTGGTCTTGGCACAAGTTAAGGACCAATCAGCCTGCACCATCTAGTTTCATGACAGAACTTTGTAATTGGGATTTAAAATGTGACTTAAAGGCACAATATGTAAGATTTGTAGATTAAAATTTCCAAAAACCACTAGAATAATTTTATATATTTTGTTGACTTGTGTACTTACATTATCCCAAATATTTCCAACAATGTTTAAATCCAGAGAAGCAATTTTAACCACTGTTACGGACCGTGTCCTTGCGTCGCTTGTCAATGACATCACATTACCCCCGGTTTCATAGAAACCACAGAATCACCAAAGACGCTTTAATATATTATGTGTTTTATTAGACAGGTGAGGAACTGTTTGGATACTTTACAATTTATTTTAAATCATTTTAAAATTTAAATCATCCAGTTTTTATTTATATGATATTCTAATATCGATCTAGATTACTACAAAATGCAACAACAAATGCAGAGAGTAACGTTATAACATAAAATAAGAGCGTAATCGGCCAACTGCAGCATAAGCATAATAAAAGCTCTGCTGGCCTCGAGAGCCTTTTTTTTTTATATATATATATATATATATATATATATATATATATATATATATATATATATATATATATATATATATATATATATATACATATATATATATATATACACTCAACTAAAGGATTATTAGGAACACCATACTAATACTGTGTTTGGCCCCCTTTCGCCTTCAGAACTGCCTTAATTCAACGTGGCATTGATTCAACAAGGTGCTGAAAGCATGCTTTAGAAATGTTGGCCCATATTGATAGGATAGCATCTTGCAGTTGATGGAGATTTGTGGGATGCACATCCAGGCACAAAGCTCCCGTTCCACCACATCCCAAAGATGCTCTATTGGGTTGAGATCTGGTGACTGTGACATTTTAGTACAGTGAACTCATTGTCATGTTCAAGAAACCAATTTGAAATGATTCGAGCTTTGTGACATGGTGCATTATCCTGCTGGAAGTAGCCATCAGAGAATGGGTACATGGTGGTCATAAAGGGATAGACATGGTCAGGAACAATGCTCAGGTAGGCCGTGGCATTTAAATGATGCCCAATTGGCACTAAGGGGCCTAAAGTGTGCCAAGAAAACATCCCCCACACCATTACACCACCACCACCAGCCTGCACAGTGGTAACAAGGCATGATGGATCCATGCTCTCATTCTGTTATTGCCAAATTCTGACTCTACCATCTGAATGTCTCAACAGAAATCGAGACTCATCAGACCAGGCAACATTTTTCCAGTCTTCAACTGTCCAATTTTGGTGAGCTCGTGCAAATTGTAGCCTCTTTCTCCTATTTGTAGTGGAGATGAGTGGTACCCGGTGGGGTCTTCTGCTGTTGTAGCCCATCCGCCTCAAGGTTGTGCGTGTTGTGGCTTCACAAATGCTTTGCTGCATACCTCGGTTGTAACGAGTGGTTATTTCAGTCAAAGTTGCTCTTCTATCAGCTTGAATCAGTCGGCCCATTCTCCTCTGACCTCTAGCATCAACAAGGCATTTTCACCCACAGGACTGCCGCATACTGGATGTTTTTCCCTTTTCACATCATTCTTTGTAAACCCTAGAAATGGTTGTGCGTGAAAATCCCAGTAACTGAGCAGATTGTGAAATACTCAGACCGGCCCGTCTGGCACCAACAACCATACCATGCTCAAAATTGCTTAAATCACCTTTCTTTCCCATTCTGACATTCAGTTTGGAGTTCAGGAGATTGTCTTGACCAGGATCACACCCCTAAATGCATTGAAGCAACTGCCATGTGATTGGTTGATTAGATAATTGCATTAATGAGAAATTGAACAGGTGTTCCTAATAATCCTTTACGTGAGTGTATATACACTTCCTATGAGAAGATGGTTGGTGCATGTTGTGTTCCCGAAAAAGCGACCCAAACTCAGATGCAGTTTGTGTGCAGCAGCAGAACAAGCCACTCTGAGATGCTGTAAACACCAGTGTTTGATAATGAGCAGCTCTCATGTGTAAAAACACATTGGCATGACGCCACCTCAACAATTTCTCTGCAAACTGACATGAAACAGATTAGAATTTCCTCTCACCTGTCCAATAAAACAATGAAATCAGCATCACTGAATGCGAAGTATATATTTGTTTTATATGTTTTTGTCAAACCCTAACTAATCAGAAGCAATTCCATTGCGGTAATTTAAACCAGAGAATGAATTCAAATAGAAAGTGTGCACACAAACACCATCATAGAGAACAATAAGCATTCTATCAAGATAAATATTCAGTAACGGTAACAAAAGGTGTAATCTGATAAAATATGCAAGACAATGTATCTGACTGGTTTGTTTCCTGTAATGATTCTTTGTTTTCAGTATGGAGAGACTTCAGGCCAGTCGTGTGTTGGGAGTCATTTTCTTACAGCTTTTTGAAGTCTTTTACTCAGCAGCTTGAATAGACTTAAAAGAGGTACTTTTTCATACTTTAAAAATCTACACAGCTTTATCAATTCACAATAAACACTTCTGGTTTTGTATATTTGTAGAGATTTTTTTATCAATAGCTGAAAAAGCAATAAGATATACAAAAGGCCATGTTGTAGTGAAATTATCACAGTTAAATATATTTATAATTACAATATGAGTAACATTTATATAATTGTATTTAATATACAGTTTACTAACCAAGCAACAGCTTGTTTCTGCAGTCACAGGTGTTTATTTAAAGTTCAATGTTTATTAAAATTTAATGGCTTTAAATCAGAATTCAAAGTTTGAACAATTGAACAATGTTGTATATATGCATATCACCCATGCTCTCTAGATAATCTGAATAAGCTATGGCACCCTAGTCTCTTATTTCGGTCTCTGCAAACTTCAAAAACAATATCTTTCCTCAAATTGAAAAATTTAACATTCACATAAAATAGGAAACTTTCTCTAAAGTATGCTCATGACCCTTCATGGGTGTTTACTGTTTTATTGAGCCATCAAATACAACATGTTTAATTGATAGTTTTGGGTTCAAACTTGGCTCAAATACTTGAGATGTGTGCGTGCATGCGTAACTCTGCACATGCTGCTGAGTCTGACACGGACTATCTCTCCAGGTCAGTGTAGATAGCTTTTCCATCTCTAATGTCTTTCCCAGAAAACTCCTTACACAATGAGGGGCTTATATTCTGCCTTACATGTGTATGTGTGTGTGTGTGTGTGTGTGTGTGTGCTTAAATTCATTTAACCCAGAGCAATTACGACGATAAATTACACTACTCAGCACAGTGAACCTACTGAAAGAAAACAATTATACACATTCATACGGCGTTTCGAAAATTAAGCACCTGCAGAGAAATTCTCCATTATGTCTTTCACATAAATAACCTCCAAGATAAGTGTTAATAAAATCACAAGCCACAATAATATTGTTTAAATTGCTGAAAATCTCTTAACCTTCAATAATTTGTATTATCTTACACTCATTTCTCACACGAATCACGATTTTCTCTTTCCAGGTACAAATGAAAGTGAATGGTGAACAGAGACTTTCAAGCAACAAAGACGCTAAAAATAAATAAAATAAAATAAAATAAAAATCAGAAGAACAGATTCAACCATATGAACATTTACAATTTCAAGAGCTAACATGATAAAAGTGGTACAACTTGTATTGGTATATTAATATTATATACACATATTATTTGTAAATAAAAAATCTTCCACTCTCAAAGCTCAAAAATAGAATGTTCATTGGATTTTTGGAACTTGTGAACATCATTCACTTTCACTATACACAAAACACCCAGGCTCATTGGAAAAAAGTGCCAATAGTGACATTTTTGCAAAATGATATTACATTGAGGTTAACACATTACAAGTAACAATAATTATGTAATCAGACTACATTTTCAAGGAAGTAGTAATGTAACGCATTACTTTTAAAATTTACAACAAAATCACTGTTACTTTTTCAAATAAGTTTTGATAATTCCCACTTCTGAAGTCGTGATTACGAGCTCATCCCATGCAAAATGGGAGGGTGTTCATGTGCAATTTTCACCTAGGAAACTCGTATTTACGATAATTCCGAGAGCATGTGAAGGCAGCATAAGAGCAGAGACATTTGTGCGCACTGGGTAAACATGATGGTTATAGTAATTCTAAATGTGAGCAAATGATTCACAAAAATGGGTTCAGTGTTCGTCAAATATACTTTATGTATTTAATCTCACTTTATTATCCAATGTCTTTGTTGCTGACCTTCGATGAGCCAATTCAATCATACCAATAAGCAAAAATGATTTGTTTTTGTTGAAGTAAGATTGCAGCATGTTTGAGAGCTGCACGCTCTACTGTATAGGAGTGAATTTGCATTTCCTTCAGCCTGAGACCTATTCATTTTATCCATGTTCACACCGCAGAACTTTCCCCAGGAATTAGGGACTTTGGGGTGGTACTCGTTGTGTATCGACCGCAGGGACCACGGATCTAAATTAAGTTCTGGGTAAAGATTTCCACCCCAGAAAGTCCCTGCTGGAAAGGTAGAACTTTTTTTCAAAGTTCAGGAACTTGGGCGCTGAACATGTTGATTGGTTGAGTGCATGTAGCGTATCATTTCAACCACCATTTTCAAAAGTCTGTTGCTGTGCGTGCAGTAAGAGTTGTTTGCTATTTGAATCAACAATGGAGTTTAAAAAAATACGACCGATGGACCGGCAATGAGGTTCAGGCTTTATTAAGCTTATATGCGGAGGACGAAATCCAGCGGGAACTGGAAAGCCGTGCGCAGTGCTACGTCACCGGACTAATTTGCCTAATCTTCACAGTGCTTTAGGTCGCGATGGAAAAGCAGTCAGCAACAGGTCTGGGGGAAACAAATTCCGGGGTGTAATTTCGGTGGAAACGCGGCTTTTGAGTGTGAAAGTGGTTTTACATTTGCCAAAAGGAAGCCCAGCTCAGGTGGGGAAAAAAGTAACGTAACATTACTTTGCATAAAAAGTAACGCAATTAGTTTATTTTTAGGGAGTAACGCAATACAACACTGACGTTGCTTTTTGCACGTTTCACTTTCAAAGTGAAATGTCCAGCGAGTGGCACTAAAAGCAAATTCAGTTTTATTAGAAAGAAATTAAGTGAATCTGGCAAGGTTTTAATATGCTGGTTGTTGCACGTACTGGGAAAGAAATGTCGGGTAGTGCTAAAAGGTTAATGCTCTATCGTGTTTGAAAATAACATAGAAGCTACCCTAAACCTAACCAGTACTGTTAACAAAAGCAAACGTAAAAAACGCATTTGCTGAAGCAACCACACCATTTTAGCTGCTTCAAGTCTTTGAGCTCTTTTATCATGACTCATGTTTCACTGGGCTTCACTGGGCAAAAGCCTTACATATAGAGCTGGTTATGTGATAAAAAAAAAAAGACATCTATTAGTTTATAAATCATGCACTATGGCAAAAGTGTTCTGAGGTCACAACACTGCATTCTTGCAGTTCCTTGCACAAAAGTAATTAAAAACAGCAACATGAACACGATCTGTTAAATGTCTCTTTTTGTGTTCCACAGAGGAACTAAAAAATGTTTGACATTTTTTGCAGAATTCTCATTTTTAACAGACTAAACAAGATCACAAATCTATATGCATCACTCAATTCAAGCAGCAAACAAACACTCTTAGCATAAATGCATATCAAAAGCAGTGCCACATGTTAAGCACAATGGGGTGTCCTCGGTTGAAGGCACTTTCAGTGGATCAGATGGAAGGAAACACAGGTAATCCACTCGCCATATCAGTGCTGACAGAGCATCAACACGTACATTAGCATATGTTAGCATTCCCATTCTTGTGGTCTCGCATGCTCTATAATCTGTGTCGCAGCAGATTTCTTCATCGAACGACAAAGCCAAACAGAGACAGAACCGGAATAAATTTGTGTGCATTAGAAGCCAACAAACACATGCTGCGAGACAAATGCTAACATACATTATTGAGATGAATCTTGGCCAGGTAAGTGTGTACACAGACACAAAGTGTACCAAGTCAGTTTCATAGGGATTCCCCATAATAAGACCAAGCATTCAGTTTATTATAATCTGCAATGTTATGAGTTTTCCAAGAGTGTTTACACTCACTTGTTTGGAGCATCTAAGTGACATTCTATGCTGGATCTTCCACACAGGAGGAGGCATGGAGGCCAACAGCCATGACAATCACGTTATTTTACCTAAAGGAGCAGTATTTCCCAGTGTCCACATGCACAACTGTTCAAAAGTTTGGTGTCAGATGTGCGTTAAAGAAAAAAAAAGGAATTAGTACTTTTTTCAGCAAGGACTCATTATTCATTGATTAAAAGTGACAGTGAAGTTATTTACCTTGTTACAAAAAAAAAAAGTTATATTTCAAATAAATTAGGTTCTTTTTAATTTCCTATTTATCAAAGAATAATGAAAAAAACGTATCTAATCAAAACTGTTTCTTGAGCAGCAAATCAGCATATGAGAATGATTTCTGAAGGATCATGTGACACTGAAGAGTGGAGAAAATTGCCTTTATATACAAAAGGGCTTATTTAGAAATAACAGAGGCTCAGATTACAGTTTACTGGTGAAAAATAACAATGGCCATACCTAAATTTCAAGTTAAAGGTTTTTTTTGTTTTGTTTTTTGCATTCATTATTTAAAATGGAAATTTATAGTGCTCACACAGCAATTATGGTTAAAGTATGCAAACAAATTTGTCTCGTTAATGGAAAATTAAAAAGTGCTGCATAAGAGAGTTTAAATAATTATATCTGATAACTGCAGATGGACTAAAAGAAAAGCATTCACGTTGATATTAAAAATTTATTGTACACAGTATAAAGGTCTGAAAATAAATGTTGGGTACTGGGTAAAAACAAACCTTTTGGCTTAAATTAAATTAAAAACTGTTTTGGTATAAATACTTAAAACAGTTTGTTACACATTTTAAGATACCTTCGATCAAATACAGTGAAAAGAGAAAGGGGGAAAAAAAATGCAGATCATATGGAGACAATTCATATTTATGGAAAAAACAAAACATAATGCTACCTGGATAGTGGTTAAAAGCATAATCCTAGTTCTGTAGCAACATTACAGACTCATAAATGAACAATCCTAAATCATTTCTTAAAAAGCCCCTATTAAATCAGTGCTCACAGAGAAATTAGATGTCTAACAGTGTCCTATCGCTGAAACCAGTCACTGTCTGCCCCCTGCTGCTGAGACAGTACAAGTGTGTCAGGTTAACAGAGCATTAAAATTATTCAAATAAGAAAGAAACATATTCCCAACGAAAAATACATGAAAAAAAAAAAAAAAAAAAAAAAAGCATCAGAGTGAATATAGTACAGTGGGACCTCAACCTGTCCATTTCAGCTTTGATCCAATATGAATCGACATGACAAAGACTTCCTTTCCCTCAACACAGTCCAATTCCCAAATGAAACGCTGACTGAGAGAAACAATCTACATTATTCAAAGGATTCAAGTGCAAAACGATTGCTAACAAATGCACAAATCACACCCACAAAGACAGGAGATGAGGAGACAGATGAAAAATGTGCAAAAGTGTGTGAAAAAAAACAGTGTGACAATACATGTGATGTGATTTCAAAAAAAAAAAAAAATACCATGTTATAATCTGCCATTTAGATTTTGTGATTTGACCTCAAACTGCAGCATAAACATTCAGCCTGAACACACACACACACACACACCATGAGGATCAGTCTTCAGCAGACGGCCGTTTACTTTTCATGCTAAACCACCGGGATATGGAAGATTTTCTCTTGACTTTTTCTTTCTTCATATCTGCAAATGGTAGAGCACAACCCATACTTAACTGCAAGGTACATAAAGTTCATCTCAAGAGGTCGTTTACTAATGGTGACCACAGTCTCATTTGGTTCCACAGAACATCGGTAACAGCTTCCAGGGCTTTCAGACCATTTTTGTGTCATGAATTGCAAATGGTTATGACTTTTGCCCACATTTATGCATTGGTTTAATTGGGTTGGTAAATTATACATTTTATAATAACTAATTTTAGCATTGAAAATGCAGACCGATCATTAGCCAAGGCTAGATACCTATGGTTTCCATTAGTGATCATTAAATCAAAACTGGTTGCATTACTTTTCCTGTTTGGCCTTTCGAAACATGGAATATATAAACATGCATTGAGTAATTACTCCCAAGATTCATAGCATTTGAGTTGGTGGGTGGAGAGTTGAACAGGTGCTAGTTATTCCAAAGAGAAAACTTTAGTTTTACCATCAATGATAGAAAAAAAAAAAAAAAAAAAAAAAAAAAAAAAAAGAACGGAACTGCTGGGTTAAAAGTGCATACAATAGTGTGCAATTAATTCATGTTTTTAATTAGAAAACTTTCCTAGCTTTCCATATTTAGCACATCAGATAGCAATGCCTTTAAATTACAATACTGCCTAAAATCTCTTGTGCAGTCAACTTTACTAAAAGGGTTTACAATTACTTACTAAATATCTCTGTTTATATTGTTATGTTGACTAAAATCAGACACTAAACATTACCAATAATAATCCTCTGTGCCATCATTGAACAAATGGTGACAATAAACAATTGCCTGTTGAACAATGGCTCTGTTGCCAGCCTCTTATTATTTGCAAACAGGAAGGGATGTTCATTTTGAATCCTCTAACAGAATGGACTATAATAAATAGAGTTGGCTGCAAATTTCTGCCTCTTTAAAATCAGAGCCAGCTGGTGCACTGTAATCAGTTTCTAGCTAGGGAAATGTAATCTAATCTATTGTATGAGAAATGCTGGGGAAATTTGTGGCAATTTATGTTAAATTCCTTAATATATTTATTTTTAAAGGGAGGGTTGCTACATAAACTTACCAAGATTCTGCATCATCTTATTCAGCTGCTCATCCTCCTCTTCCTCCCTATGGATGGAAGAGTAAAATAGCATTAAATAGCAGTCTGGTTAAATATAAATAGTATACCCATATTTAATTATACCTAGGATACTTAGCCATATTGTGCATATTATTATTATTATTATTATAAAGCAAAATATTTTTTATTATTTCATCAAAATGTAGCAACTTTCAACTCTAGCTGATGTAACCAAGGATGTATGTGCAATAATATCAAATATCCAATAATATCATCCAATAGCATTCAAATCTGAACCTAATTAAATCCCAATAAGCCAATTTTTTATTAAAAAGTTAAAATTAAAAAGAAATTTCAGTTTCTTTATGCAATTCTAAGCAGTTATTTAAGATTAGGCAAGATTAAGCAATTTGATTATGATGTGATATACAGTGTGTATGTATGCATGTATACATCTCATATGATGTATACAATATGAGATATACACCAATCAGGAAGAACATTATGACCTTCCTAATATTGTATTGGTCCCCCTTTTGCTGCCAAAACAGCCCTGACCCGTCGATGCATGGACTCCACCAGACCCCTGAAGGTGTGCTGTGCCTCCATGAATCAGACTTGTTTGTTCAGCACATCCCACAGATGCTTGATTGGATTGAGATCTGGGGAATTTGGAGGCCAAGTCAACACCTCAAACTCGTGTTCCTCAAAACATTCCTGAACCATTTTTGCTTTGTGGCAGGGCTCATTATCCTGCTGAAAGAGGCCACAGCCTCCAGGGAATACCGTTCCATGAAAGGATGAACATGGTCTGCAACAATGCTTAGGTAGGTGGTACGTGTCAAAGTAACATCCGCATGGATGGCAGGACCCAAAGAACATTGCCCAAAGCATCACACTGCCTCCGCCGGATTGCCTTCTTCCCATAGTGCATCCTGGTGCCATGTGTTCCCCAGGTAAGCGACACACACGCAGCCGGTCATCCACGTGATGTAAAAGAAAACATGATTCATCAGACCAGACCACCTTCTTCCACTGCTCTGTGGTCCAGTTCTGATGCTCACATGCCCACTGCTGGCGCTTTCCGCGGTGGACAGGCATCAGTGAGCCTTGGCCGCCCATGATCCTGTCGCTGGTTCACCACTGTTCCTTCCTTGGACAACCTTTGATAGATACTGACCACTGCAGACTGGGAACATCCCACAAGAGCTGCAGTTTTGGAGATGCTCTGATCCAGTCGTCTAGCCATCACAATTTGGCCCTTGACAAACTCGCTCAAATCCTTACGCTTGTCCATTTCTCCTGCTTCTAACACATCAACTTTGAGGACAAAATGTTTACTTGCTGCCTAATATATCCACCCACTAACAGGTGCCGTGATGAAGAGATAATCAGTGTTATACACGTCACCAGTCAATGGTCATAATGTTATGCCTGGTCAGTGTATCTCGTATCATATATCTCGTATCATGTGAAATATGTGTGAGATGTGTTGCATTCTGCACACCTCAGTCGGTCTTCATCCAGCCCCTCCACTATGGCATTCCGGTCGTTCACTATCTCCACAAGTTTGGCCATCAGCTCTTCCTCTCGTTTACGATCACGATAGGTCTTCAGATTATCTACCGGACACAAAAAAATATTTTATAGCTAGATTAGATTTTACTTTGAAAGAGACACACTTAAGCCTTTAAACAAAAGTAGACCTCTTGTTTGTGTTTACTACAAACGTCTACACAAAGGTTCATCAGCATCCTGAGTTGCAGTGACCACAAAAAGTATGAATGCCATAGCATTATATAAACAAAATATTAAACCAAGTGGATGATAAACTTTCTAGTGTCGTACAAACCTGGTTTCTCCATCAGTCTCCTGAGCTCGGCCTCAACACTGGGCTGCTCTTCTTCTAGATCCTGCGTCTTGGCACTACCATAACACAAATCAGAGATAATAACACCGTCTAATACACAGAGCATTTAGAAATACAGGATATTCACTATCAGCTTTCAACAGTTTGCACATACATGTACACAAGCTCGGATTCACGTCTCATGTAGACCTGCTTGTTTCTGATGAGGGTAAACCAGTCCACCATTAAGTCATTCATTAATGTATCCTCTTCTCCTTCTGAAGAAAAATAAAAAATGGAAGATTAATTTACACATGGTTTCATTCTTTTACCAACAAATACAAAGTTAAAGAGCTGAGAATCTACATTTGTAATATTGGTCTCCACCTGCTGGAGTACCAGAGGACGACATCAGTCTCTGAATGGTTGTTTTAATAAGCATGTTTAAATAATGGTTAGACCACCAAAACATTCGACTAAAACATACATCTCTAATCAAATAACTTCCCCTCCCTCTTGCAGCAACATCTCTTCTTTGATCACGTCTCTCTTTCCAGAGAGAAAGATGTCAAATTTGCCATCAATACATCAGTCGTTATATTAAAAACACCCTCACAGCAGCATTAATTACTTTTTTTTGTAATTTACTGGCATGGTAATATAACACAATATATAGCGTTATAGATGTGTATTCAATTTTTTAAAGGGATAGTTCACCCAAAAATTAAAACGCTGTAATTTACTCACCCCCAAGTTGTACCAAACATGTGTGAGTTTCTTCTGATGAACACAAAAGAAGCTATTTTGAAGAATGTCAGTAACCAAACAGTTGACTATAGCCATTGACTTCCATAGTAGGAATTAAATAAAAAACTACTATTGAAGTCAATGGGTGCCGGCAACTGACATTCTTCAAAATATCTTTTTTGTGTTCAGCAGAAGAAAGAAACTCATGCACGTTTAGAACAACATGAGGGTGAGTAAATGACAGAATGTTCATTTTTGGGTGTTTATAACTGGAAATGCGTCACAGTCGTGAAAAGGGTCCATAGCAAATGGCAATGATCCAATCAATTCTCAAACAAAATTAAGTCCCGGCTTACACTTTTTCTTTTTACGTCACAATAGGGAATATTGTAAACGTATTTCATAATATGTATCTTTATTTTGCAAAAAAAGTGACAAAGGAAGAATTACTTTAATGAGAAGTGGATATGACAAAAGGCTATAATGAATAGATCCAACAATTTTTTCTTTGTCATGCGTGTCTCTATGCATCCCTTCATTTTATTTGATTAACTGTAAAAGGTAAGCAGTTTCTTAGAGTGTGTGTGTGTGTGTACAGACCCTCATCACTTTGTCTGAGTTGTTTTTCCAGCTCTACTCCTCTTTTCTCCAACTCGTTCATATTCATCTCAATTTCTCTCAGTTCTTGCTGAATGTCGTCTTTCGGAATGTAACCCGGCTAAAGCAAACAAACAAAATGTAAAATGTGAACTTTTGCACAAATTACTCATCCAGTAATACTCATTACACAAAGTACAGATCCTCAATGGTTTACTTATTCCTTTCAGTGCTTTTTTTAGTCTATCTGAGGAACTGAATAGATTGTTCAAAAGTCTGGGCTTACTATGAAGTCACCATTTTGATTCCAGCAGTCT
Organism: Paracanthobrama guichenoti; assembly: GCA_018749465.1. Classification (NCBI taxonomy): domain Eukaryota; kingdom Metazoa; phylum Chordata; class Actinopteri; order Cypriniformes; family Gobionidae; genus Paracanthobrama; species Paracanthobrama guichenoti. The sequence goes on from CM031943.1 coordinate 7,579,619, forward strand.
ATTCAAAGATAACTGTGCCCCAAAGGGTCCTTTTGACTCTCCAAAACAGTCTAAATAGGCCCCTTGACAAAATAATCCCTCAACACTCACATACATCAGTGCAGACAGAAATACACAAGACCAGATAACATGTAATTATTGTTTTGACACACACCTTGTGCAATTTGAGAGTTTCAGTCCCTGAGGGACTAACAGGAGATACACTGCTGCCACTGCTGGAGACTGGAAAACACAGATGAACTGAGAAATGGAGAAACTAAAAAACCAAAATGCACGGCACACAGTGCTCCTTTATACATGTTAATGCAATTAATATTAACATTCATTTATTAATGCAAGTTTGTCTGTACCTGGCAGCACCCTTAAAGAAAGTATCATGGTATTACCTTGAATGCATTTAAGTTAACTTGGTTTACATTAAGCTGATATTCTTTGAAATAATTTGAAGGACTATGTGTATAACTACAAACCCGATTCCAAAAAAGTTGGGACACTGTACAAATTGTGAATAAAAAAGGAATGCAATAATTTACAAATCTCAAACTTCACAATAGAATATAGATAACATATCAAATGTTGAAAGTGAGACATTTTGAAATGTCATGCCAAATATTGGCTCATTTTGGATTTCATGAGAGCTACACATTCCAAAAAAGTTGGGACAGGTAGCAATAAGAGGCCGGAAAAGTTAAATGTACATATAAGGAACAGCTGGAGGACCAATTTGCAACTTATTAGGTCAATTGGCAACATGATTGGGTATAAAAAGAGCCTCTCAGAGTGGCAGTGTCTCTCAGAAGTCAAGATGGGCAGAGGATCACCAATTCCCCCAATGCTGCGGCCAAAAATAGTGGAGCAATATCAGAAAGGAGTTTCTCAGAGAAAAACTGCAAAGAGTTTGAAGTTATCATCATCTACAGTGCATAATATCATCCAAAGATTCAGAGAATCTGGAACAATCTCTGTGCGTAAGGCTGGAAAACCATACTGGATGCCCGTGATCTTCGGGCCCTTAGACGGCACTGCATCACATACAGGAATGATACTGTAATGGAAATCACAACATGGGCTCAGGAATACTTCCAGAAAACGTCGGTGAACACAATCCACCGTGCCATTCGCCGTTGCCGGCTAAAACTCTATAGGTCAAAAAAGAAGCCATATCTAAACATGATCCAGAAGCGCAGGCGTTTTCTCTGGGCCAAGGCTCATTTAAAATGGACTGTGGCAAAGTGGAAAACTGTTCTGTGATCAGACCAACCAAAATGTGAAGTTCTTTTTGGAAAACTGGGATGCCATGTCATTCGGACTAAAGAGGACAAGGACAACCCAAGTTGTTCTCAGCACTCAGTTCAGAAGCCTGCATCTCTGATGGTATGGGGTTGCATGAGTGTGTGTGGCATGGGCAGCTTACACATCTGGAAAGGCACCATCAATGCTGAAAGGTATATCCAAGTTCTAGAACAACATATGCTCCCATCCAGACGTCGTCTCTTTCAGGAAAGACCTTGCATTTTCCACCATGACAATGCCAGACCACATACTGCATCAATTACAACATCATGGCTGCGTAGAAGAAGGATCCGGGGACTGAAATGGCCAGCCTGCAGTCCAGATCTTTCACCCATAGAAAACATTTGGCGCATCATAAAGAGGAAGATGTGACAAAGAAGACCTAAGACAGTTGAGCAACTAGAAGCCTGTATTAGACAAGAATGGGACAACATTCCTATTCCTAAACTTGAGCAACTTGTCTCCTCAGTCCCCAGACGTTTGCAGACTGTTATAAAAAGAAGAGGGGATGCCACACAGTGGGAAACATGGCCTTGTCCCAACTTTTTTGAGATGTGTTGATGCCATGAAATAAAAAAAAAAAAAAACAACAACTTATTTTTCCCTTAAAATGATACATTTTCTCAGTTTAAACATTTGATATGTCATCCATGTTCTGAATAAAATATAGAAATTTGAAACTTCCACATCATTACATTGTTTTTTTTTTGGTTTTTTTTTAAATACACAATTTGTACAGTGTCCCAACTTTTTTGGAATCGGGTTTGTATACTATGTGTGAATATAATGGTTTTTCATACACAAAAAAAAAAAAAAAAATCAGTATCTTGATCTTGTTTCACGGTAAACAAGATATATTTATGAGAAGCAAAATCTGACTAGTTTTCAGCAGTGTTATAGTTAACTAAAACTACACTGTTAATACAGCAAAAACATTATATGAAAAATGTAAGCTTAATAACCTTGTTGCACTGGGAACTAATTTAAATAATAATTATTGAAGTACTAAAATTACTAAAACTGAAATACAAACTAAAGGAAAGAAATAAATGAAAATGACAAAACCCCATAAGATTTCTAAAACTTCAAAATATGAACTGAAAACAGTGCAAATTCCAAATATTAAATTCTATAATGGTATATAAATAATAGGGGAAACACAGAGTAAGTATTCTTTTCAGAGGAAGTATTTTATCTTGACTGTGGTATTTAAGCATACATTTATATAATTATTTTGTTATAAAAACAACCCCATATTTTTAAATATGTTTTATTATAAACTCACATATTTTCAAGCATTATGCATTGCTTTGCAATTGACAGGGGTAGTTTTTTCTTTTTTCTTTTATTATTTTCAAACTTTGCCAGAACAAGTACTTGTTCTTTTGTGACCTTTTGAACAGAGACATTTCTTCACATTTTCCTACGGCCTTACCACTAGGTTTAGGCCCGTTGTTCATCAGGCTAGGGGAGGGCCCTTTGGGGGAGCTGATGCTGGTGGAGATTTTGGTGGTAGATGGAGCAGGAATGGATGTGGTGGTGATTCCCAGACCTGATGTCTGCGGAGAAGCTGCTGCTTCGGGCTTCTTGGATGGTGAGCCGTTGCATTCTATATTACTGGGAGTTCTAATAAAAAGGAAACAAGAGAAAGATATTAAACTTTTCTGCCGTGTTTCTGAGCCACTAAATGTTTAGCATCTCTTCTCTCACCTCTGACGGGTGAAAGTTTGGGAGGGTGGGGCAGGAATTTAAAGGGGTATTTACAGGTGAAAGATCTTCATGGGGGAAGTGCATGTGCACTGAGCTCTATTGCTCTGGGGACTTTCAGATACGACCCACTGCTGGTCTTAATGGGCGCAGCGGGTTTACACGCCCATCAAGAAAACCAATCACAATAGTGTGAGAAGAAGTGGGAGGGACAGACCGTCTGGAGAATGAAGTGGTTAATCAATGAAGAGCAGGATGATTTGGTTAGGGAAATCATATAGAGAAGATGATAATACATGATTTTACTGAGAAAGAACATGACATAAAATGATTAAACCATTTATACTACGCTAACGAACAAGACAGTATTAGTAAAAAGATCAGAAGCTGGTTTCGTTTGGAGAGACGACAGAAATGAGCACACTTACTTCACAGGCTTGAGCATGGACCTCCAGCCAGATGGAGCTGTATCATTTTCTGAAATCACAAATCAAAAGATTTGAATTATACCTAAATAGCTTATAAAGTTTACACACATCTTTTTACACCTTCAAAAATTGACAGAGCAGATATTTTAAAAATGAGAAAAAGAAAGTTAATTCTATTTTTTAAAAGGGATTGTTGGCATTAAAAAAAAAAAAAAAAAAAAAGATTTATTTGATTGATTTGAATGTTATGTTAAGAAATGAATCGTCTTTACTGTCAGTTTTGACTATTGAATGTGTCCTTTCTGCAATAAAACTTTTATTATGTTACAAAGATGTCTATTACAAATATATTCTGTAATATATTTTAATATGTTCCCATTTTTAAGCATCTAAATGTTCAGCACCATTACTCCAATCTTTAGTGTCACACTGCCCTTCAGAAATCATTCTAATATGATGATGTTGTGCTCAAGAAAAATGTCTTATTATTAATCAATGTTGAAAACAGTTGTGCGCCTTAATATTTTTGTGGAAACTAAGATACAGATTTTTAAAGGATTTTCTGATGAGTAGAACTTTCAAAAGGACATAATTTATTTGAATGTTACTTATAACATTAGAAAAGATTTCTGTCACTTGATCAATTTAACACATTCTTGTTAAATAAAATAATTATTTTCTTAACAAAAACAACTACAGACCCCAAACATCTTGTTGATCAATTTAATGCTTCCTTTCTCTAATAAAAGTATACATTTTTCAATACTGCTGTAAGCCAAAAATCTGATTTGACTGGTTGATAATAGTGCGATTCTAATCTAAGACCAACAAGGAAGCTGGTGTATGAACATTAACCAAAGTAAAATAACTGCAAATTTCTAATTTTTAAAATATCTGCTCTCCTCTGACCCTTTTTGAAGGTGTAAAAGAACTTTAACAACAGTGTATGTTATACCTCTTTTAATTATCTTATAATCCTCAAATGGAAATGTGACATGACATTTTATAATAAAGAAATAAATAAAATGAATGAATAAATGAATAAATCTAACCCAGAGAGGGTGCTTTCCCACTACACACCACCAGAGGGACTATTTGTTTGACAGGAATGATTCAATCAAAAACCAACAAAAGCTGCTGATTCCGGTTTTGAACATATCCTACTTTAAAGTTAAGCATCTATATTAAAATAACATATCAAATGGAACAGAAAAAATTTAAAATTAAAAAAATAAATAATATCAAATCAGTCAAGCAAAACCATCTCTGCAAATAACCAATAAGACCAAGCTCTGTAAATGATCAATGTATGAAGTGACAGTATTGGTGAGTTTGTCTTCCTCACCCTTGCTGTTGGACGACAGCGTGCTCACAGGCCTGGATAAGGTTTTATCTTTGATCCAGGATGGTGCTGTAGCAGCGGGGGCAGTAGGTTTTACATCAGTATCCTGTGCTTTGAGACGCACCCTACCAAAGGGGCCTTTAGCACCCGATTCCATAGGGGAAGCATTACTATGGAAACCAAAGTAAGAGGAGTACGTGTTAATGGATGTGCCACGTCAACAAACACTTCAACATGGATTTAAACAATACTTGACAGTACATAGAGGCTATAATTCAGTTTTATGACACTTCCACCATATAAAACCAACTGATACAATAAAGGCCAACTATGTAAAGTGCTTTATATAGGTGAATGTAGCTCACCTTCCGCTTGCTTTCAGCCCAGCTGGATTCGGAGACGAGCTGTTATTATTATTTTTTTCCACCGTCACCATCTTCCCAATCATAGCCTTGGCTTTCTCCTTTTCATTCTCCTTCTCTTTTCCTGCGTCCTGTGTTTTTGCCCAGTCTCCCACCCGTAGCAGGACTCGGGTTTTACCCGTTCCGGCCCCTGCAGCGACTCTAGGCGTTGTACTCGCTGTTGTAGGAGTAACACTCACTGTACTCACAGATGTAGTTGAGGTGTGTGATGAAGTGCTCTTACTGTCAGGTACTGTCAGCAGTACTGTCACAGTACTGCTGGACTCAAAGAATCTAACCAAGAAAAGAAAAACAATATTAAGGTTCTGATTAGCACAATAAGCTGAATATTGCCAAGTTATGGTGGATAACTGATAAATGGCCAACACTGAAATTAAATTGTCTAAATAAACACATAAACTAAAATCAATAGGCTTACAATAGGCACTTCACTTTGTGAAAACAGGCTCATTTTCCAACTCCCCTAGAGTTGAACAGTTGAGTTTTACCGTTTTTGAATCCATTCAGTCGATCTCCGGATCTGGCAGTAGCACCTTTAGCATAGATCATTGAATCGGACTACACCGTAAGCATCTCGCTCAAAAATGACCAAAGACTTTCGATATTTTTCCTATTTACATCGTTACATCGTGTACTAAGACCAACGGAAGATGAAAAGTTGTGATTTTCTAGACCGATATGGCTAGGAACTTCATTCCAAAGGACCTTTGCTGCCGTACCATGGGCGCAGCGGCGCTAACTTCCGTCAACATAACCAACGTGACAACCTGCTTGCACAGAGTGTGCTGGGGACTATTTTCAGGCGCTGCGTAATATCATTGCACCTCTGCACCCATGGTACAGCAGCAAAGTTCCTTGATTATTACGCATTGGCTGAATGGATTTGAAAATGGTAAAACTCAGCTGTTTAACTCTTAAAAACAGGTTGAGATAATTTTCCAACTCCTCTAAAGTTAGCATTTTTGGGCCACAAATCGCTGTGTAAATGAACAGCAAAAACACATAAGTTTTCCATTTTTAATTGAAAGCGTCGTTTAAACACCCCCTAAATGCTTAAGTGAGTTTAGACATCACAACGTTACATGACAGTAAAAGGAAATCTAGAATGTATAAATTGGGGAAATGAGCATCCACAATTAAATATCCAATATTGTCCAATTCTGAGCGATACAAATAAATTGAAAGTTGTAACATTAGCAGACATGATACTGATGTCATGCATCCTAAATACATTATTTGAAAAATACAATTCAACAATCTCATATACAATAAATTCTTCTCAAAAACCATATGTAACCATATGTATATGTAATTTAGCACAATTATAGTACTATATTTCAGTTTAGCTGAAATTTGTCATTTTGTTATGCATTGTGATTTTTATTTGTTTTTTTCTCTATTTTTATTCTATATATAGCTTTCATTTATTTTTATACAAGTTTTAGTTATTTTGGTAGGTAACTTGACTTTTTATATTTTTATTTTACATTAAGAACACTGATCAAAAATGCAAGAGAAACACACACCGTCAGTCAGTGCTGGTCACAAACTATATTTTATCCAAAATATTACAGTTTCACAAACAAAATATCAGAATACTGAACTGAAAGACTTTCACCTCTTTCTGGCTTCTTGGCTCTTCTGTACACTGTTGCTTACAGCTTTAAGAGGCTCCGTGGGTGTTCTGGGGTTAAAAGAGGTTTTCAAAGTTGTTGTCTCTGGTATTGGAGTTGTTTTTGGTGCTGGTGTGAGTTTAACTGCTGGAGTAGGTGTGACAGCTAATCCACGGGTGGGTGTACGGTCACTTTTATTGGCCAGCAAACCTGGTTTAGATGCGTTAGGTGTTAAACCAGCTTGTCCAGTACCTCCACCTGATGCATTCTGGTCAGTCTTGGATATAAAGGTAGACTGCATCTTCAGTGGAGTCACTGTGATGTGTGTGGTCGGCGCTGTGATGCGTGTGGTCGGCACTGTGATGCGTGTGGTCGGCGGGGTTAGAGGCTTCTCTGTGCTTGTGTGCGTCTTGCAGATGAAACTGCCCGGTTCTTTTCCAGCCTTGTATGTGCCAGAGAGAAGAATAGTGGAACACTCTCTGCATCTGTTGAAAAAGGAGGTTGAAATTAACAAAACACTTAGAAACACCAATCCAGACTTAAACACAGAGGAAATGGTGCATTTGCAATTGCCAGTCCCTGGCAAACTCTGGAACAATGTTTCACATTCGAGGCCCACATTACACATTAGCACTGCCCCTTCTATTTTGATTTTTATAACTTACCTATTTTCATCAGCTATTATCTTTGAATCTTCTCTGCTGCCTCTATGAGTGCATCTTATGTTTGTTTGGTTTGTATACTTTTATTGTACAGAACTTCTGTCAACCTCAGTTGTTTTTAAATGTGCTATATAAATACATAGTGTGTTGTATTATATTGTCGGAAAAGTCTAAAGGGGTATTTGCATTGGACAGCTCTATGATCATGAAGAAAAAAAAAAAAAAAAAAATCAAGTGTAAATGTTTTCCAAGACATCAGGAGGTGAATGATTATATTTTTAGAATATTATTCCAACATATATTTATCTTCACTCCCTTTCAGTCATGCATACTAAATTATCAGGTGACAAAAACAATGAACCTATTTGACGAACAGCAAAACTGACAGCTATTACAAAAATATTTCCCACATTACAATGCACACATTAAATTATTGTAATAACAAATCAAGCATGATTTACTAGTCATGTGAGGTGAATGCATTTGCATAGATGTGCTATTTTTGCCCTTAAAAGTTAAAAATAAATGAATAAAAGGATCAATGGCTCAAAAAACATTAGTGACTTACTTAAAGCAGCTCCTGTGGTACAGTTTCCCATCTACTAGGTGGCGCTGTACAAGGTGAACATGTTGGTTGCAAACACTACAGCTGCTGCTCAGAGTTCCTGATTTATTGGCACGTTCAGACAAAACTTCTCTCTGGAAATGAAAAAAAAAAGATCAATTGGTCACTCAAGTAATCATTATGTGCAAAACATTATTTACATAATTTATCTCAGAATAAAGTAACCTAAGACAAGGACAGGGTTATTGCTCATGTGCCCTCATTATCACACACTACCAAAAATACAGAGCTGTCAAACAGTTCAAAGTTCCTATATGAGCTGACAGATAACTCGCATATCGTACCTTATTTTCATTTGCTGGTTTCGGCACCTTAATCTCTGTGGCTGGTTTAGGTGAGGCGAAAACTTTAGCAGTGACAGGTTGGTTCTTCTTCTCAGATGGTGCTTCATTAGATTCTTCCGCTGGTCTTTTAATCCCCGCCATACCTCCAACTGCACATCCAAAGAGTGAAATGTTTTAGCAATGCTAAAAATGACTACATGGTAAACATCTTTAAAGAGGACCTATTATGCTTTTTTACATTTTCAACTGTAGTGTGCAATGTTGCTGTTTGAGCATGAAAAAGGTCTGCAAAGTTACAAAGCACAGTGTCATTTCAAAGAGAGTTATTCTCTGTATCAGTTTCTGAACTCCCTGAAACACCTTGTAGTCTTGAGGTTTCCTGGTTGAGTTGCATTAGTAGTGTGTTGAAACTCACGGTTATGGAAAGGGGAGTGAGATTTCCCAAACACGCTCAAAGATGTTGACTAGTCACAACACACTGGTCCAGCCGACCAATCAGAGCACATTGTGCTTTTCGGAATGAGGGGCTTCATAAACTAAACTAGGCTGCGCATCCCAAAAACAGCATAAGCCCAAGCAGATCGTAGAACCATCTACAATCAACTTAGCTCATGATGATTTTGAGAAACTCAGCCCAGAGCATTACTGACAGACTGGGAAGAGTGGCACTTCAACAATGTAAAATATGTGAAAAATAATGTGTTTTTTGAACATTCAAAACCCCCAAAACAACATCAAGACTTTGTAAAATGCCATAAAAGGTCCTCTTTAAGTGAAGGGTGTAATTTCTGCACCACTAGTTGCACCAAATAGAATCGCAAAAACTGAGTCTTCTCATTATACTACTTTTATATTATCATTACTGTTCTTTTTGAACATAACCTTTATCTCAAGATTAAGTGTCGTTTAATGACTTCTGTGGATATCTGTACATCTGAAAACAATTATACCTTTTGTAAATTAGGTAGGTAACAGCTTTGCAGCGACAGTACTGATATGTGTGTGTGTGCGTGTGCGCATGTCTTACTAGGAGAACGTCCATGGAAAAAATTGTAGTACTGGGACACATAGGTCAGAATGCTGAGCCGATCAGGCACTTTTAGAGCCACCATGTCTTCAGCATCCAGCAGGGCAGGTATACCCAACTCCTTCTCTGCCACCTCAAAAGCCTGGTAAAAAAATAAAATAATTAAGGGTGCATTAAGGGTGTCTCAGTGTGTATAATAATCGCTGGAACATCTGTGTGGCAGAACAATCAGAGGATTTCTTATTGAAAGCGTTTTTAAATTAATATACCCCTATTAAGTGCTAGAGCTGCAAAAATCATTCCAAATTTTAACATGTTTGATATCTGTAGGCTGCAAAAGGAAAAAACAATTCAGTCTGTTGATGAATATGAATTTATTGAATAGACAAGGGGATTAATTTTTACAAATCAAACAACTATATTTCTGCTTTTATCAGCTCTTACACAGAATATACTGATTGACATTAGCTAGCTATTAAAACTGAGTAAGTTTTGAAAGTTTTCTTTGTGGAATGTTTGGTCAGTGTTATTCTATTCATAATCGTGTGAATCTCACTAGATCAACACATATCTTATGTATAGTTCACAATGTTACAATGATGAACAGTTTGGAAAAAGTTTGTAATTTGTGGTGATTTTCCATCCAGAGGAGAACCATAATTCCTCCTTGCCATTACGCACACACAAAAATGTGAACTTGGCCTGGATTTCTTTGGGGAAAAAAAAAACTTCTATCAAAAATAAACAAGAGCAGACATGACCAAGGAGAGAGAAATTAAAGTGAGGAGGGAAAAAAAAAAAAAAGAGATAAAATCTAGATGAAGAGGAATAAGGGGGAGGCATTTCTCTGTAAAAATTCATTCAAGAACTCACAGAACTGGAAATGCAATTCAAAGAAAAGACCACAAATCTAAATGTAAACACTGGGAATCACTACAGATAATTACTAACACTTCCATGCCAAAGTTACAGTTAGCAAATGACCGAGAATGTTAAGACTTATTTATTTTGTACAAAGTGTATTTTATACATACATTCGCCTTTTTTTCTTATTTATAAAATAGCACAGCAATGAGAGGGGGACAAAACATTTCATTACTTTTGCGCCATTATGTATGTGACAAAACATTGAGCCCTTAGTCAGCGCCACGTTTCTATTTACCATATACTGAATCTCCACCCTGTAAACCACCTTATCTTAACACTTTCACTTTCTTCTCTCACTCATGGGCTCTGTTTGGAAAGAGAATGTCTTCCTTACATACACACAAAGCTATTCATTAGCTTTTCTTATGCAGATCTTTCATTATTGTGTTGTCTCTTTCACAACAATGCCCTTTTGGAAAACATTCCCTTTTCCGTGGAAACAGGAACGCAAGTGTGTGCAGATGATGATTTATAATAGTCTACAACAGCACAACATGTGATTCAGCTGCCTCAGAAACAGATTGAAACCACAAGAATAGGCCTCGAGTACACATCCAGTCTGTCACATCTTAGCTGTGGTCAACCACACAAGGGTCAAATAGCTCCATGAGAGGTCTAGGAAACATACTAACTGTTAAAATGATGAGATTGTGATCTTCTTGGAATGAAGGCATTTCCCAAAAACTTTTAAGTTGTTTATCTGCTCACTTACAAATAAAGAACCAAAATGTTTACTAGCTGAGGCTATAAGAGAGCATTTTTATATTTAACAAAGAACTTTTTTTTCCCTAGTTCTTCAGAAAAATATGTTTATGGGAATGCTTTAAAGAACTTAAACCAACATACTGATCTGAACAACATATAATGCATCAATGACTTTTTAACCTGAAAGAACTGTATAGCCAATCCAAAAACCCTACAAACACTCTTAAAAATAAAGGTTATTTTATTGCCATTGATTGTTCCATGAAGAACCTTAAACCTCTATTGAACTTTTCCATTCCAATAAAGGTTCTTTATTGTGGAAAAGGGTTCTTTAGAAATTTAAAATTGTCTTCACGTTAAGTAAAAAAATGGTTCTTAAGAACGGTTCACTGAAAGGTACTTTGGGAATCTGATATGGATCTTCTATGGCATCGCTGCATAAACCCATTTTGGAACCTTTATTTTTAAGAGTGCATGGTGCCAAATGTTAATCTGCCTTTTCATATCGCTGATGATCATTTTGAAGGGCTGTTAGTCATATGAGGAAAAGTGAGACGGTTATGATATTAGAAGATAACCTAAGTATGAACCTAGGTAACCTAAATTAATTACATTTGTTGTTTTGCAACTAAATGGATAAATAACATGTAAAATGGTTATGGTAAAGTTGATAAAGAGATCATTTTATAAAGTAAACAATATCTTACCCGTTGATTATTTTCGTAAATATTTTCCTTGCTCAAAGAGTCAAAGTCTCTGCAAGAGAGAAAAGTGAACATGAGTGAACAGAAAGGGATTTTCCCATGCCAAATATTAACAATGTAAATCAATCTGACACTAATACAAACACAAAATCACAAGCATGCATGCCATGTCAACATACAAGTGCCAAATACTCAACTAGAATGTTACAAAACATTGAAGTTTTGGCTGAACGTTTCCCATTATGTAATTTATTATTATTATTTTTAATTACTGTTTTAAATGTCATCCAAAAGTTCCAAAATTATCATCAAAACATCTATTCTGAAAAAGTTTCAATATTCTTGTGCTAAGTTCGTAATGGAAGTTCTAAAAACTCTAATGTTCTGGTCCTAAATCAAAAAAAAAAAAAAAAAAAGAAAAAGAAAATTTAAAAAAGGTTGCCATAAGTCATTTAATAATGGTACTAAATGTAGCCTGCCAATGTTCTCCTCCTAAATTCTAAAAGTTCTCATCATAATTCAAAAGTAAGTGACTTTTACTGATGTCACCATACGTTCCAAATGTTCTAAAGTGTGTGTAATGCCCTCGTCCCAAGTTCAAAATGTCTTTTGTTTTGAAACACAATTCTAAATGTTCTGAAGTCTGATATGAGGTATAAACTGTAAACGAACTCTACGTTTGAATGTTTAGCATTTAAACGCTCGTCCAAAGTTCAGAAAAAAAGAGCTTTTCTGAACACAATGCAACGCCAAACCGCGCGTTGTTCCATGGGGGATATTACTTACATCAACTCCGGTCTGTATTTGTGAATTAGAGCGCAAAAAGCCAAGCCGTCCCGGAAAGATGTGGTCATGTTGGTGATCGACACGTCCCGGTATCCTTCACACTGGATTTTACACCACTGTTGAAGCGCTTTCACAGCAGCCATGGTGCGAACGCGATCGTACTTGAAACTGAACACGGATTCTGAAACTGCCTCCTTCCAATGGGGTCTACAAGCGAGGAGAACGCTGAATGTTGAACGCTTTTGGTTTTCACCCACACTAAGTGATTTCACCGTCAGCTGAAGTTGAGAAACTCTTGAAACTCCTGAGAAGAGTTATGACGTATTCAAGGGTGGAGTTTAAGGTAAGCGTTTTTAAAGGACTTCCCTTATAGAAATGTAATATGGTATAGTGATGGTAGCAGATGGTAATGTCATGGTACAATGTGATTTACATATTCATGTACTAAGCACTTAGAAAAAGTACCAAAAATGTTTGCTATACTATTTTATTAGTTATAAAACATCAAACCAAGTGCAAGCCAATTATGCTTTAATCGCGTGTGTGTGTGTGTGTGTGTGTGTGTGTGTGTGTGTGAGAGAGAGAGAGAGAGAGAGAGAGAGAGAGAGAGAGAGAGAGAGAGATGGTAATTCTCTTCACACAGGTGACCTACCAGGTGTTGTTCATTACATTAACTACGAGAACGTTAGCCTATACCAAAAACTATACATAGGCATATTGAATATGGATATCCTTGAAAGGGACTTTGGTTATACTAACCCTTATTTTGGAAAATGTTTTGCTTTTAAAAGTATACTACAGATCATTCCTTAAAGGGGTCATGAAACTGAGAAATCAAATTTTCCTTGATCTTTTGACATATAAGAGGTCGTCATACTATAAGAATATCCTGTACGTTTCAGAAAGGAAAACTTCCTTGTTAGTCCAAAAACAGCTTTTATTGGAACCAATCCCAGTGAACAACTCGTTGTGGAATGTGCCTATCTATGATGTAATAGTGTAACTAAAGACTGCCTCTGCAGAAGAAGATCAACGCCACCTCATCATCACAACTTTGTTCTGGCGTGTTAGTGAGATGATAAGGAAAGGAGAGCGAAACAGGATAACTGCACTAAAAATAACATTACCTTCAAAAGGATCCCAATGCTAAGAATGGTTATTTGGTTATTTATCTTCAACAGTGTGAATGTCTCAGTTGAGTATTATTTATTTGTATGCAGTACATTTCACTGTGGATTCTACAAACAGACTTTTACGACATGGACTCGACAGTAATACAACATGTAAGTAACCGTGTTACTTCTAATGCCTGATCTGTGACCAGTGATTCTGAAATGTAATGATTCATGTACAGTCAGATGTTCTTTGTCTATGTGCCAATAAACCAAACCAACTTCACATTGTTTCTCTTAGTAGAGTGAAAATAATCTGTTATTTAAACACTTTAAACTTTAATCTGTAAATTATATATAGAAAGCGATCAAAGATCAGTGACTGAGTTCTGGACTCGCGGCAAAACTGCTAAAATCAACAAATCTCTTATTTACATTGTGTTTGTACTGTTAGTGAAGATGAAAGCATTCGTTAGTGTGCAGAAATCCAGTTGCAATGACGAGATTGCTGCATTCATGCACTGAACGTGTGCGATCGGCTACAATAGTCATCACTGCAACCTTTCATGCCACGATAAATATAATGCTACAGATCTAAATATAATGCTATAATCATCACTTTTCACAGTTAGTTAACATTGAGAGCTGAAATAGTAAAAATGTGCTAAAAGTTTTCGAGTTAAACTTGTAATAGTTATTTAAAGGGTAACTAAACCCTAGAACAACTTTTTTTTAGTTAATGATCTGCAAGGCTGGGGCTTTATTAGTGCTGTTCATTGATTCAAGTAAATGTTTTGACATTTGGGTATAAAGTGTTTTAATTTACAATATATGGTGTAAAAACCAAAAACGTCTGAGTGCTGCCCTCTTAAGGTTGAATGGTGGCCACTGCAGTTGAATTTTCCTATTGAGTGTTGTTGGCCATCGTGACGTATGTTGGCTCTTCCAGCGGTTCACTACCACGCCCCTGGCACGAGCTAACCACGCCCTTTGCATCGGGAGTTAAAGCAGGTTGAGTCAGCGGCTCGAATTGATAAGGCTCTGGCCCTGTGTCAACAGACAATTCACCCTCCTCCACTTCAGGTGAAGGTGGGGGAGAAAAGTCCTCTACTTCAAAAGACCGATCTGTTGCAAAACCACTGGTGTCACTCCAGTCATTCTCCATCATGCGAGTCTGACAGCTGTCAATCAATCCGTCACTACGGGTCTCAGCGTCACTGTTCATGGGTGGAGTTTAAGGTAAGCGTTTTTAAAGGACTTCCCTTATAGAAATGTAATATGGTATAGTGATGGTAGCAGATGGTAATGTCATGGTACAATGTGATTTCCATATTCATGTACTAAGCACTTAGAAAAAGTAAAAAAAAAAAAAAATTATATTTCATTAGTAACAAAACATCAAACCAAGTACAAGCAAATTATGCTTTAATCTTTAAAGCATAATTTCGTGTGTGTGTGTGTGTGTGAGAGAGAGAGAGAGAGAGAGAGAGAGAGAGAGAGAGAGAGAGAGAGAGAGAGAGAGTGTGTGTGAGTGAGTGAGTGAGTGAGTGGTAGGTAATTCTCTTCACACAGGTGACTTACCAGGTGTTGTTCATTACATTAACTATGAGAATGTTAGCCCACTTCATTGATAGTGCAGGCTTATGCTGAAGTTTATTCTTGTACAAACAGACCCTGTATTAAGCAGTAGCCCTAGCCTACATAAAGTACTGAATGAAAATGTCTTCTGAAACATCTGTGTATTTGACAAATATTGCATTTATTTAACTTTTTTAACACGGGAAGCAGAAAGTATCCGACCTTCTTTAGCACGCGGCTAGTCTCGCCGATCGGTTACATACATAGACCGTAAAAAAATATGGACGACGTGACTTCATTCTCTTCCGCTGAAGATATTGAAGCCTCCGGAGGTCTGAATATGGTGCTGACTTGCGCAGATTTAGGACAGAGTCTGCGTAGTAGAGATCTCGTGACCGGAGTCTGCGCAGTAGAGAGCAATAAAGGGCAAATTCCGCCCACACTCTCGCAGATGCAGAACAATTCATTATGTCAGTGTGAAATAAACAGTTATGGAAATGTAGAAATTAAAGCTAAAGCTCCAATCTCCTCCCAAAAATCAGTGACAACTTCACTCAGAGAAGCCGTCAATCTCATCTGTCAATCATGACGTCAAAAAACAAACACTTGAAATGAAATCATTGTGATAAAAACTGCCTACAATGACAGAAACCATAAAAATATTTGAAGTGTAATTTGATTGTTTAGTTTGTCAGGGGCGGGGGTTATGACCTATACTGGGACCAACCACCTGGGGGCGTCGAGGCGCGGAGGCTTCAGTTTCTGAGAGGAGTGCTACAGGCTTGGGGTGCGTCTCAATCAGCTCCTAGTTGAGTAGTCAGGACACTGATCAGGAGCCAGCCCATTGACTTATGTCCTGATCAGTGCCCTGACTACTGAACTAGGGAGCTGATTGAGACGCACCCCAAGCCTGTAGCACTCCTCTCAGAAACTGAAGCCTCCGCACCTCGACGCAGTGGGTGTTTACACTGTTGCCTGACAGCAGACATGCCCCTTCAAACACGTAACATTATAAGTGCACCCCAGAAAACATTATAAAGTAACGCAGTACATGACCTTTTGACCCTTTTCAAATGCCACTTTGTCTGTTTTTGTTGTTTTATTTTTGCAAAGTGTGCTGTTAGTTCAAATACTTTGAGTTGTCTTTAAAACAATGCACAGTGTAAAATACTAAAATGGAATTGGTACTGATAGAGTAGATACTTTATAATTCTGTATAAACCTGTGAGTCTATATTCCTGCAGGTGCATTATTGCAGGTCAGTGTTCATATGCAGGTGGTGTTCAGTATGTTCTTATGGGTGTGTCTTGGCTGGGCTTTGTATGTGTAGTTGGACATGTCTAATCTTGCTGAGTCACACTGAAGGAAATAAAAAAATCGAGGTTTGCACTTTGCATGATTGACCTTAAGATTTGTGTTCATATAAAAAGTATATATTTTTTAGGTATAAACCAACTTTAAAACTGGACTTTCTTACGTATTTGTTCATATTTAATTATCAACATGTGTCAACGTTTAGTAAGTCTTTGCTCTAAGTGAATAAATTAGTGAATGAATAAACTTTCACAATAAAACATAAAGAATTTAGAATATATACAGAAATATATAATAGAATGCGTCAAACATTTGAAGACTTGGAATGGTTGTCATTCTTTATTTGACCAATAGATGTCAGTAAGAGACCAAATCACAGTTGGGTATAGTTGCCATAACATGAGTGTAAGAGTATGGTCATTTGATAGAGGCCTAAACTGAAAGGTATACACAAAAAAAAAAAAAAAAAAAAGGCCTCTAAATGGAAGATGTCCAAAATCATGTTAATCATGTTAATACCTTGGTATTTACATAATACATTTGTTATGTTAGGGGTGCCACTGTATATTTTAGTGAATTTCTCTGACACCATACATGCTACAGTTTGGATGTCCTGTAAAGAGCACATTCAGGGCTTTTCAGAGATACATTTTGTTTCGAGGTTTCACCAGGACAACAACTTTTCCTTGGTCTTAAAAATGACCAAATTATCAAATTTAGCACTCTTATGGAAATATGATTATATTTTGTAATTATCATTTAAATCTGACTAATTTTCAAATGCTTTATGAATCAACATCTCATGAAAATGTAATGGGGTTTCTAATCAAAATATGACTTTCTGCTTCTAAACAGCTTGATTTCCTACATGCTCTCAATAGAGGACACTGGGACTCAAAGCATGTTTATCAGGCATTTTGGGAGACACAAGTGAATAGGGAAAGAAATTAAATAGGTCTATCAATGTTCCTATAAAATATTATATATATTATTATGAAAATGTTACCAAATTACTCATTACATGTTGCTCCAAGAACACATTAATGTGCAAATTAGAAACAGTGTATAGATACATTGCATTGAATGGGAAAACCCGTAGGCTATGTACGGCCATTTTACCCACATACTGCATAAAGTAAAATGGTATATCAATTCATTCTGTTATATATTTCATATCATAGTTGAGAATCATCTTTAAACAAAGTTTGGTTAAAAAAATCCTGAAACCTGAAAATTGATAGGTGAATGAAAAAATTGTTTTGCCTATACATGTGTTATGCTATGTCCACATGCGAGGACATAGCATAACACATTTCCCCCCGCCACATGTAATGACATGAAAAAATACTAAATTAAAAAGACTTTGTTTTCCTGGGTCTTAGGAGGTCAAACGCTTTTGGTTTTCACTCACCCACACCAATTTTCACCATCTGAAGATCCCGCGAAGCGTTATCTTCATGGGTGGAGTTTAAGGTAAGCGTTTTTAAATTACTTAAACGATATACATTATGTATAAACCAACTTTAATGGGCTTTATTACTATTCTTTTCATATTTAATTATCAAAACGTGCTTAAGTCTTTGCTCTTAGTGAAAAAGAATGAATGAGCTATTTGTCAGTGAAGAAGGGCTAGTTCACCCAAAAATGAAAATGTTGTCATTACTTACTCACCCTCAAATTGTTCCAAACATGCATGAGTTTCTTTCTTCTGGTATTTCCTGGTTGGTAAAAAATACTATGCAAGGCAGTGGGTTACCAACATTTATTAAAATATCAACAGAAGAAAGAAACTTCTATACAGGTTTGGAACAAAACTTACAGGAAAGTAAATTATGAGAAGATTTTCATTTTGGGGTGAACTAACCTTTTAAATCTAGTTTGTTCTGGATTTAAATGTGGTTTTGGTGTATTTAAACAGTCCTAAATAATTGCATGCAGCAGCCCAGACATACTTTTATCTTAACTGGAACATAAAGAGGAAACAAGAAATCAGTTTTTGGTCAGAAATGCTGAGATTGCATGCCAAGATATGTTTAAAACTCATTAAAAGACAAAGTGGTATGAATGAATAATTTTCCACAAACTCTTGCACTGTGTAAGTGTGATAAAATGTTTCTGCCCCCCTAAAGCCCTGTGGGTTACCTAAACATGGTGACAGAAAGAAACTGACTTACTCATGGTATAATGTCACATGGCAGCAATGGTATAATGGCAGCAAGGAGTAAAGCAAGGCAATGAAAGAGTGAAAACGAAACATCTGGAAGCTGTTATCCCTAAAGCCCTCAGTATACACAGAGAATGAGGGGGAGTATGTGATGCTGTGTTATTGTTTTCTTCTGGGCTAAAATGAATGCTATTATGCTATTTTTAAAGCGAAAATAAACTATTTCATTCTGAGAGAAAAATGATGAGAATGATTTCCAATTAGCATATTAAACTGGAATTACACAGACAATGCATGTAAATGATATCTGCTGTGAAGTAAATTAAACAATATTCCAGAATTAGTGTTTGTTGCGCATTCATTTTTATTATAAATTTGATAGGTTTGGTTTCTTGCATGAGTAAACTTGCTAAATGCAGCCAGTGCTGAAATTAGGTTCTTCAAACAATGGTCATCAAAAACAAGCATAATTGCTGGACCTTTGTACATTTTAGATATTTGGTCCATGTTAGCTAATATTTGACTTAAATTGTCATTGATTTTTAAAAAAACATTTTTTATATGATTTACAGATATCTTACAAACCCCATATTCATGAACAGTGTAAATTAATAAGACTGTAAATAACCAAAAACCTTCCAATGGGAATATCATATTTTGTATCTGAGTGTCATTTAATACTGTGGGACATAAAGCCTCCAGCTGAAGAGTCTTTATTTGACTAAACGGTCCTCTTGATTCAGATGTTTTCTCACTGCAGAATAGGCCTATCACAAGGGGAATGGAGTGGATAATGACAGGCGCTCGCTTTGACACGTTTCATATTCATCATTAACTTGTCAAAAACACATTTGCACTCTAGTAATTATGACCAATATCTTGGTTTGCAGTATTTTGTCATGTTTTAAAGGTAATTATGATTGCTTTGTTATTAAATGGAAATCTTTTGTCAAAGGAAGCCTATGTATTCCTAATTGTGTTTGGACCTTTGAAAAACATGCTTTTCTACATGCAGGATCTTTTTTTAATGTTTAATTCTTTTAAATTAATTTATAATCAAGAAATGAAAGTTCAGCCCCATACTTAATTCCTTGTTTGTCCCCCTTTTTCTTTCTTTTTGCCTTTATTTCTTTCAGCTTGCATTGCGCCATACAGAAACACGGCTTTCAACCTGCTGTCATATCATACTGGATGTGGAAGCAAAAGTCTGGCTTTGATCTTCAAACAGCTCTTGTATCTGTGTGAGATGAAAGCTGAAGGTTCAGGCGTGCAGATACACTCCCAGAGGAAGCTACGATTGACTATCAGCTCTGGGTTTATAACAATGCTTCTTAACAACAAGAAGAATTTTTTATTAAATGCATTTACTGAAACACATTTTGCTTAAAGAGTCTGTAATTGATTTAATGCTCTGATTTATTATACTAATGTTAACTAAAGTGAGAGTTACCAAAAAAATTTTTTTGAATTTATTTTCTGATGGCATTTATAATACTAGAAAAATGTGGTTTAAATACACTATATTTGTGAAAGAATGGGTCGCTCTCAGGAGCTCAGTGAACTTAAGTGTGGTACTGTGATAGGTTCCCACCTGAGCAATAAGTCCATTCGTGAAATTTCCTCACTACTAAATATTCCACGGCCAACTGTTAGTGGCATTACAACAAATAACAAATATTTAAGTGGAAGCAATTGGGAACAACAGCAACTCAACCACAAAGTGGTAGGACACATAAAATCACAGAGCAGGGTCAGCGCATGCTGAGGTGCACAGTGTGCAGAAGACCCCAACTTTCTGCAGAGTCAGTAGTTACAGACCTCCAAACTTCTTGTGGCCTTCAGATTAGCTCAAGAACAGTGCGTAGAGAGCTTCATGGAATGGGTTTCCATGGCCGAGCAGCTGCATCCAAGCCTTACATCAAGTGCAATGCAAAGCATCAGATGCAGTGGAGTAAAGCATGCCGCCACTGGACTCTAGAACAGTGAAGATGTGTTCTCTGGAGTGAAGAATCACGCTTCTCTGTCTGGCAATCTGATGGACGAGTCTGGGTTTGGCTGTTGCCAGGAGAGACTGCATTGTGCCAAGTGTGAAGTTTGGTGGAGGGGGGATTATGGTATGGGGTTGTTTTTCAGGGGCTGGGCTTGGCCTCTTAGTTCCAGTGAAAGGAACTTTGGTCAAACTACAGTAGTTTGGGATGGCCCCTTCCTGTTCCAACATGACTGCACATCAGTGCACAAAGCAAGGTCCATAAAGACATGGATGAGCAAATTTGGTGTGGAGGAACTTGACTGGCCTGCACAGAGTCCTGACCTCCCGATAGAACACCTTTGAGATGAATTAGAGCGGAGACTGTGAGCCAGGCCTTCTCGTTCAACATTAGTGCTTGACCTCACAAATGCGCTTCTAGAAGAATGGTCAAAAATTCCCATAAACACACTCCTAAACCTTGTGGAAAGCCTTCCCAGAAGAGTTGAAGCTGTTATAGTCGCAAGGGTGGGCCAACTCCATATTAAACCCTATGGATTAAGAATGGGATGCCATTAAAATTCATGTGCATGTAAAGGCAGGCGTCCCAAAACCTTTGGCAATGTAGTGCAACTAGCTGACTTTGCCTCAGGGCTCTGAGTCTGCACTGAGCTGAGAAAAGCTATTTCCAATAACAAAGTGAAGGAAGTATCTCCAAATCCACTTTCATGTAGCAATAACCTGGCCACATATAACTATAGCTTTGACTGCAAGACATAAAATAATCAGGTTTGTTAGGTTCGGGTATAAAAATGCTTCTTTTTATTTCCTCAGAGTACATGCTGTGGTTTGAAAGTTCATGCTGGACACCAAGAAGACCAATGGAGATAAATGATAAAAAGAAACACAAATTGCCTTTTATTCAAATATTTGGCAAGTTGTTTTTAGCATGTTGCTAAGGTATTCTGGGTGGTTTATATGGTGTGTCTAGGTAATTTGCATATCACTGCCTCAAATCAAAAGTAAAAACACAAGAAAAAACATGAACACTTTGAATTTTTATTGCACACTACCCTGTATGTCCTCTGAAACTCTGTACAGCAGTTTGTTTAAGGTCATTTAAAGAAAAGAAGCCCTAAAATGACTCATATCTTTTATATTCAGTTTTAGGAGCACACCTCAATACATTTGAAAAGTTGTAAAGCAGCCCAGTGTTTTTTCGAACAGAGGGTTTTATACATTCACAGTAAAGCCACTGCATGTTGAATCACAGCTTTGATGAAATATAAGGCACAATGTTATGCTATAAATGGTAATCTCAACAGCATGTGGTGGCAATTTACAAATACTGCACAATTATGCCCCTTTAAGCCTTGATGAATACTGTATATTGATTTACTTTCATAATATTTTCATGGTTTTACATTTTAGAATTACTCACTTTGTTAATTACAAGCCTGTCAGTACATAGAAACAATGTTTGCTAACTAAAGCTAAAACATGCATTTCTGCAGCCTCAGAATGTCATGAACTGTGCAAACATGCTTGTAAACAAATATATATACACGTGCAATTCACAATAATATCAACATAATTTAAAAAAACCTGAAAGGTCAGGCAGGATCACTTTTGAATGTGCAGTTGTTTTGCTCTGTTCTGTTGGTCCATTGGATCACTACAAAAATATTTGCTTTAAGATTTGCTTAAATTTTCATTTTGAACTTAGGTTTTGATGGCATGGCCTATTTTAAGATGAAGAGCTTTATTTACAACTAAAAGGTTCAAAACAGAAGAATAATCTTTCTGATCTAGAAACAATATCAGCAATAACAGGCAGTAATATAACATCATAGGTAAAATATCTATCCATTCATAAGATCAAACAAATTAATTTAAATCAAAATACACAGAATACTTCCTTTCGGTTTTGCTTCCTCTGAGTGCAACTGGCCACTGCTGGGTCAATAATGAAGAGTACACATGAGAAATTCAACATACAATCAATAATCTGTCATATCCTTTCTGGTTCATATTTGAGTTCAGGCTGGAACCAGAACCAGCACTGTCCAAGTACTGAGATAATGTCAGAGATCATAATGATTTCAGCAGAAATTTGCAATTCACGTTTACATCCAACTGATTGTGAAGTTATGACTGAGGTTCAGACCCAAGTCTGTTACTGTCAGCACCTAGACAGACACAAGACAATAAATAAACATTTCTTTACGGCTCATTTTGCATACATTTAAGTCTTTTTTTTTTTTTTTTTTTACTGAATTTTTAGCTGTTTTTCAAATTCTAAATATAATTTTTGACACCACTGCTAACTGGATCTTGATCTTTTTTCTCTCCAACCTAGATATTCTGACCTAGATCAGGGGTCCTCAAATTATGGACTGTGTTCCGGACCCTGGTTTGGTTCCAACCGGACCATGAGACGGTTTGTCCGGTAGCACCATTTTACCATTTCTACAGCAGCACGGCAAAACAACGGAGCAGTGTACACCACATGCGCTCAGGGTCGTTTATGATATCTTATGAACATTTACGACGAGAATACTTTCAAAATGACAGAAATTTAATTTCTGGGTGAACAAACCCTTTAAAAGCTGCAAATGATGCAATTATTTTAACAACAATAGCAGAAACACAGCGAACAGCAAAATAGATGAGTAGTTCTACTAAAACACTGTAGAACACAAGAATGCAGCAAATACAATTATTTTTGTCATACATACTTTATATGACTATTGTCTTTTTGTAGTTTTTAAATCTACATCTACATATAGTATCAGTGTGTGCAGAATTATTAGGCACGTTGATTTTCTGATCATATTTTTTTCCAGGCAGATTTTAGGCATTTCATATGTTTTTGACTTTTCAGTCTGAGTTAAAACTCCTTTCTTTCAGGATCACTATTAGCATATTATTTAAATTGGCGTATGGTTCTGTTCTGGGCAAGAACTCCCTGCACATCCATGCAGCCTAGCATGGATAAGAGCAGGGAGAGCAGCGATAACCCCCCTTAGGGTAAACAGAACAGAACCAATGATGTATTGTAGATATCATTAATGTCAATATTAAAGTGTACAACCTAATTCAGGAATTTAGTCTGATTCAGGGGGAATCAGAATATCAAATCCTGACTGACGAGAGGAGGAGCTGGGGATGGAGGAGGGTAATTAGCTCCGGAGAAACGTGATAGCTGCTGATAATACTGAAGAAGCTTGTATATACACATGCTGTTATAGGCATTGTATTCCTATAGGTAGACGTGATCAGCTGATGCGAGCTTGACTAACGTGCCCTGCCAGAACTAACGCTATACACTGGACTTTTGGCACATTTTATCTGTAAAAGAAAACGTGCCTAACAATTCTGCACACCTGAAGGTGTCTTTCATTTCAGCCTTAATGAACAATTATATATCACTTTATATTATATTATATTATATACAAAATTAATAGTAGTTATTAAGATTAATGTGGTTTGGAATTGGTAAAATGTGCCTGAAAAAAAAAAAAAAAAAAAAAAAAAAAAAAAAAAAAAAAAAAAATCAGAAAGTCAACGTGCCTAATAATTCTGAACACACTATTAATCAGCATGTTAAGATGTTATAATTGGGAAAATGAGGGTGTTTTATGTACAGTGTTTGTTTGTTTTTAGTAGATACTAATTAAGCAAAATATAAAAATGGTCCAGACTTCAAAGGAGAATCCTTAACCCCCATACAGTATCTTTTTTGTCACATAGCCTTCTGCCATGCATATGCATCTAAATGTAAAAATAATAATAATAGCTGAATAAAATTCTGATCTTACCTTTTAATATTCATTAAATAAATTGGGCTTAACTGATTAAATTTTTTTTTTTAATTCTCAGACACCACTGCTGTGGCTCTGAGGGCCCAATATACTCATTTTTGTTAAAGAAAAAAAAAATCCTAAATAGTCAAAGTACTACTGCCACCCAGATGGAGATTTATAACCATTTAAACAAAAATGACTGTCTGGACCTCTGCTGGGAAGGAAATATATAAAATACGTCTTGGAACTTTAATTGGGTGCCCCTAACCTAGATATTTTAAGTATTTAAATATTTTTAAAATGCATTAGCTTCCTAAAAACAATATTAAAGTATATTACCTGATTGTCACGGTAAGTGAACGCTGCCTCTTGTGAATTCACTGTTACATTTTCTGGCTCTGCCTTCACTCCATAAAAGGAAACAGTTTCCACAGTAATGTAAGTAGCCTCCTCATGACTATGCAGCACCTCTGATGTCATTGTGTTCTGAAGATCATTAATAAAGACCATTATTATATACAAGCAGTTGGCAGCAGAACAAGCAAGTGATGCATTTAATAAAATAACATTGAATAAAAATGTCTATAAACTGAGTATTTATTGAGAAAACTTAACATGATTACATGAAATGTGAGAACCTTTTATAACATGCCCAGTATGAGGATCTAATGAAAGCTTACTGAAAGTAAAGCATTCTGGTGTGCTGCAGTAAAGGTGAATGGTTTTCTGTACCTTTTCTACTGTGAAATAGATGTAAGCATACTGATCAGTCTCATATGAGTCAAGGGTCTCTCCGTCATCCCAATACAAATCACCCTTGGCCAGACAGTCCTCACTCAGACTTGCAATCAGATGAAGAGGCTGACCACTGCTCACCCACAGGGTGGTGTTCGGTCTCTGAAACAAACACATAGAACAGAATTCAAATAAACATGCACACAGATCAAAGTCAATAGACCGCCTACACTACTACTAGTAAATTATGGTAAATTTGAGAAAGATTTCCTTAAAATCTGGACAAAATCTGGATTTTATTTACCCTTAACGGTTAATTAAATGTAATAATAAGAACCATTATTAATTATTGAGCATATGATGTATATAATATGATCATGTGCACCAATAATAATTAATAATAATTGAGCACTAAATCAGCATATTAGAATGATTTCTGAAGGGTCATGTGACACTGAAGACTGGAGTAATGATGCTGACAATTCAGCTTTGCATCACAGGAATATATTACATTTTAAAATATATTCAAATAGAAAACAGTTATTTAAAAAAATGTATAATACTTCACAATATTACTGCTTTTAATGTATATGCTGAAATTATAAATAAATTATTGTTTTTTTAGTAAATGGAGAAAACCTCCTTAACAGGAAATGTATTTATTATATATAAAATCTAGATTATATTTATAAATAATTACATATAAATTACTTAAGGAAGTCGGTCTCCATTAACTGAGAAACAAATGTACGAATATGTATATAATGGGCTTCTTTTACACCTGTGTAGGTATGATGGAACCCTCTCTGAGATGCAGGTTGATTTTGTCCATTGGAGCCTGAAGTCTGATCTCTTCTCCTTTGCTAACCAATGAGTCACCCTGTATGTGACAAACAAAAATGAATATTGTACGTGACTACAAAGTAAAAGAATTGTGAATTTCTAAAGGGTTTCTAGAGAGGATGTGACTTACAGTGTGGAAATCGTACCAGAGACCTTTAGGGAAATATCCTACAACATAATCTCGTCCTGCCTCCAAAACCGGTGTGACCAGCAAACTCTTTCCCCATAGGAACTGTTTATCTATCCCATACGTCTTCTCATCGGTAGGGAACCTAAAACACAACACACATTATATACAAAGAAGTCAATTAAAGTGGACATATATTATGTGCCTGGATCTGTATCTGTATACTTCAAAAATAATACATTTTGTCATCAGATGCTGCTAGATAACTCCAAGGTTTGCAGTAAACTATTCCTTTAAGAATTCGATACACATACAATCACATGCATTTATCTTACTGAAAGAGCAGTGGTGTGGCGACTGTGTGTCCACTGATGTGTGCGTGATGGAAGAGTGTGTAGAGATGTGGGAACAGGGAATAACGGAGAAGGATGGCTTCTTTCATTGCTGTACGAGCTGCAGGGCTGAATGCAGTTGGTTCCTGATCCTGTTGTGAAATGACAAAACTGTTAATCCATCAGAGTCTTGTCTTTGGAATGCAGATAAAAAGCATTATAAAAACAGAACATTGTACTGGCAAAACAACAGGCAGATAGGCAACTAATCATATGAACAGATAAAATGCCTCAAGACTGCTGAAAATCAGTAAGATAAAAACACAGCAGATCCTCTAAAACAGCATGTATCTTAGCATTATGAGTTATGACCAGCAGCAGCTGCAGATTCTTCTGTAGTCTAAAGCTAAAGTAAACAGTTATAACAGCGTTTGGTTAGATTGGAGAAAGTTCACCTGTTCATCTATGGAGTTGTGGTTTCTTGTAAAGGGGTAGAAAGCTCCAAGCTGGGTCCATCGGACACACAGTTCTTCTGTAGTGCTGCCCCCAAAGCCACAGATGTCAGCCCCAATAAGAGGAATGCCCAGGATGTTAAATGTCAGCATACCTGGAAAAAAGTAAAGAAAACAGTTAGTGAGGTTGTAGTAAATACAACACTATTTGGGACTAACTCTGACCTGAGCAGAGAGTGTGCTTTTTACCTGGTATAGATGTGGCCAGATCTTTCCAATGGCTCCTGTTGTCTCCAAGCCAGTGGCCCGAATACCTGCCTTGACTGGGATACGTAGAGCGGGAAATGACGAAGGGACGCTTCCCTGTGATCTTCCTCAAAGCACTGAGAGAGACAAATGGACATGATCCTCAACCGTTTGATAAACAGAAAGATGCATTAAAGGAAAACTTCACTTTTTTTGAAAATAGGCTTATTTTCCAAATCCCTTGAGTTTTACCGTTTTTGAATCCATTCAGCCGATCTCTGTATCTGGTGGTAGCACATTTAACATAGCTTAGCACAGATCATTGAATCGGATTAGACCATTAGCATCATGCTCAAAAATGACCAAAGACTTTCGATATTTTTCCTATTTAAATCTTGACTCTTCTGTAGTTACATCGTGTACTAAGACCAACTGAAATTTAAAAGTTGCGATTTTTTAGACCGATATGACTAGGAACTATACTCTCATTCCTGCGTAATGATCACGGAACTTTGCTGTCGTCCCATGGGTGCAGCAGGCGCAATGATATTACGGTAAAACTCAACTGTTTAACTCTAAGGGACTTGGAAAATAAGCCTATTTTCAAAAAAGTGTAGTGCTCCTTTAAATTGATCAAGTGGAATTTACAATGTCACAAAGATTTCTATTTGAAATAAATGCTGTTCTTTTGAACGTTCTACTCAAATAATCTTTCATGGTTTCCACAAACATTAAGCAGCACAACTGTTTTCAACATTAATAAAAATAAGTTTTTGAGCAGCAAATCAGCATATTAGAATGATTTCTGAAGGATCATGTGACTGAAGACTGGAGTAATGATGCTGAAATTCAGCTTTGATCAGGAATAAATTACATTAAAAATCACAATAATAATGTTTTTTTTTTTTTTCTGTATTTTTTATCAAATAAATGCAGCCTTGGTGAGCAAAAGTGAAAATTCAGCTTTATTATGAGAGGAATAAATTACATTTAAAAAAATAAAAATAAAATAGAAAACAGTTATGCAAGTTGTATTAATATTTCACAATATTACTGTTTTTACATTATTATTTTTAAATGAATGCAGCCTTGGTGAGCATAAGAAATAAAACAAATTCTATTTTTCCATATACTACAACTATTTTTATATTATTATAATAATAATAATAAAAAAAATATATATATATATAATAATAATAATAAAAAAAAAAATATATATATATATATATATATATATATATATATATATATATATATATATATAATAATAATAATAATAATAATATATATATATATATATATATATATATATATATATATATATATATATATATATATATATATATATATATATATATATATATATATATATACACACACACACATATATACACACATATATACACACACATATATACACACACATATATACACACACACACACATATATACACATACACACACAATTATCGACCCTAACTTTTGAATAGTAGTATATGTATATATTTTTTGTGTGATTGTACGTACCTTTCAGTGGCCTTAGCTTCCATGAGTCCATACAGACTGTGTATGTTGTAGTGGGAGGAGATTTTCTGACGTGCAGATGCACACACAGTCTTGGCCTTTAATGTACCACCCAGAATACCTACAGCAGACAGTACCATGTAATATTGTTGGAAGAAACGTAGCATGAATAATGTAGATAACAGCTAACACACTGATACCTGGTGTGTAGGGAGGATTGTCCAGTTCATTCTCTGGACAACCATTCAGTGATCCATCAAAGAAATTAGACGGCTCGTTCATATCCTTGAGGAAGAGACAGACAGAAGAAGAGTATACTGAGCATATTAAAAAGCAAGATCAATGCTTAGCTAAATACAAATAATGAACCATCAAACAAGGAATAATAGAAATGCACAACATACAATCCACACGCCATCAAATGGCACTTTGTCATGGAATCTCTGCAGATTCTGGTACCACCATTCATGTGTGTCTGGATTGGAGAAATCTGGAAAAGCAGTGAGTCCTGGCCAGACCTTAGAAACGAGCAAAAAAAAAAAAAAATCTGCAGTCAATTCACATTTAATATTCATAATTACTACTTTGTTTAATCATAACATTTTAAGCTTCCATGCACTCTTAAAAAAATATTAATTAATTCGTTTTTGTGTAGGTTTCACCTGGTCTAGGACTTCATATTGACAACTATTTGTGCAATGCAGCATGACACTTAAGTTTACTGATTACGATTGTAAAAATGTTTACTCGAGTCATCATCACCCATGACTGATTTATTCCACAACCAATAAGGCATGAAATTACTGCAGAAAAGTCAGTAGTATTCATCTGGACATGTGATCATGGTGGCCAGAATCCTTATGAAGAATAAAAACAGCTGCCACAGAGTCGGTTTTGTGGTCAGCACTTTTCCCCAGAAATTAATACTTTTATTTAATGCAGGGATGCATTAAATGAATCATAAAATTCATTAAAAATAAAGACATTTATAACATTGCAAAAGATTTCTATTTTAATTAAATGCTGTTTATTTGAACTTACTATTCAAAGAATCCTGAAAAACATATTTTTTAAATTAAGCAGCACAATTAGAAACATGATCCTTCAGAAATCAAATCACTAAAGACTAGTAATGATGAGAATTCAGCTTTGCATCACAGGAATAAATTGCATTTTAAAATATATTAAAAATAGAAAAACGTTATTTTAAATTGCAATAATATTATTTCACAGTATTACTGTTTTTTTTTTTTTTTTTGTATTTTTGATCAAATAAATGCAGACTTGGTGAGCATGAGTGACTTCTTTAAAAAAAAAAAAAAAAAATAAATAAAAAAATACCTTCCCAATAAGGGCGTCTCCATTCGAGTCATTGATGAAAACGCCTCTCTTCTTCCCCTCATCAAGCGGCCAGTAGGAGCCACCCGGCTGAGAGCTACTGATGCCGGGATCCTGATGAGGAAGCGCAAAAGAGACAAACACACAAACTGCAGTTTAAATCAAGCACACTTCAGCTAAATCCACAGTGACACATCCAAATGCTTTAGTGAGGGTTTCAACTGCAGTCATGTGAAACATTCAGTTGCCAAATCTGCCTCATGACTGTCAGTGTGATTCTAATGCAACACAAAAGAGACGAGAGCCGAATGAGGAAGTGTGTTATATGGATGTTTAATATACCCACAGAACATAGAACTTCCTCTCATTTTGATTTTTAGTTAATTTGCTTTCTGCAAATAAATCTATTGACAGTCCCACATATGATTTAAGCCACATTGAACATGTATGAATGGCATTGCATATCAAAACAAGTGACACCTTCAAAAAAAAGATGCAGGAGCTATTGAGCGGGAAAAAAAATGTGTCCTGCTTTGTCTCGTCTGTTGGTTATCACTGTCAATGATCACAGTTTCCCATTCAATCGCGCACTTAAATACAATTGTCAATCCAGAAACTTTACAATATACTTACCAGCATGAAAAACTAAACTTGTATTCAAATTGTGAATGGATAATAAATGAAGCAAGAGAAGAGCCTCCTTTATAAGCACTAAGTACTGTCAACTTTTTTTTTTCGTACCGACTGATACCGGTAATACTGGTACGTTTGACAACCCTAGTATGAAGCAAGTTCCCTTATCCCCATCCAGATCATTTAGGTATCCTAGCAGAGTAACCTAAGGTGTAGTTCATAGTCAATCAAAGTGTGTCTGTGTGTCTGTGTGTGTGTGTGTGTGTGTATACCAGAATCATGACGTAATGTTGATCATGTCTGTGAAGGTCTTTCACAAGGTCAGGTAGGGTGGAAAAGTTCATAGGCTCATAAGTAAAGTCTAGAGCACGATCCATGTAGTCAATGTCATTCCACTGAACATCCTGAAAGATAGGAAGAACAAAAATCTATTCGCTTTGTACAATTTGCAATTAATCATTTTGCTAAATGCAAAATGCTAAGTCAGTGTTTTTCTGTGGTTCATTATAAAATCAAAAATCAGACTTCTCTTTGCATGTCAGCAATATGATCAAGTTGGATCAATATTGAGTCAAAGGATCAAGTACAATATGCAACTTTCACTAGATTTCAAAAGTGCTGTTTTAATGTCCCTGAGAACAATGAGTGTTTGTATTAAGGCAAACTAGCATTGCAGAAAGTGACTAGCATTAATTATTTATATACTATTATAGTATGCATTACTAAACTCAGCAAAAAAGAAAAATATCCTCCCAGTGTCTTAGGGACTGGACTGTTCCACAGGTGCATGTGCAATAATTGTTTATGGTTCATTGAGCGAGCATGAAAAAAAAAAAAAAAAAAAAAAAAAAAATCAAGATCAGTAAAGCTTATTTGGATTTTACAAAATTATCTGAAAAAGGGACATTTCTTTTTTTAAGATTTTTCTTTACTTTTTTTTTAAATACTTACATTAAATGTATTTTAGTATACATTTTAGTCATTTTGTTGTGCTAAATATAAATAAAAATATATAAATTTCTTTTTTAATCTATTTTATTTTTATGACCGTTTGTTTTAATTTGATCACTTCAACTTATTTTTTTATTTAATTTATTAGCCACTGCAACATTTCTAAAATTAATTTAAGTTTAATTTATAAGATTTATCGCTTTAAAAAAATTTATAGTTTTAGTGAACAATAACACTGATGGAGACGGATATATGTTCATGGCATACATGTTTTGCATAATCATTTTCTGTGCTGAAATATTTCATTGATGTCTATTGAAAGTGCAAATCCAGTGAGCTACAGCAGGAGATTTGATTTGAATTCTAACCAATCAGTAAACATTTGACTATGAACTGTAACTACCTACACCAAACCAATAATTAATGAAAATTATCTAACAGCTATAGTACCTGAGGTATCCCATAATTCCGCATTTCTCTCACAACATTCCAGGTTTTGTTGCTTGACTTGTAGCCCCATCGGCAGAGATGATAGCCCAGAGCCCAGTAGATGGGCATTGCAGGCTTACCTAATGTAAAAAAGAGAAGATACAATCATTAGTTGGTCAACTTTTGATTCTTCCTGTCAAAATGCCAAATCAAATATTTCTTATGATGCTTGCTGACCTACAACATCCAGGTACTGTCCAATCACAGAGATGGGATCTGGGCCCATAAAAATGTAAAAGTCGAGGATCCCACCAATCATACGCCAGGTGAGAGCAGGTGCAGGCTGCAGAGCCACATCTACATGACAGATTATTTACACACGTTAACGCAAAGCTGAGACAATTCAGATTTACAAAAAATGTGCCATGGTATTTACAGTAACAGTTTTCTGGATATGGTAGCATTCTAATCCCATACGTTTGACATCCAATCAATTGACAATCAAGATATTTATCTAATGACTGGCTGTTTTATCATGACCAAATACAAGGCTTATCATAAACATGACAATCAAACAAACGTCAAAAATAGATGCAAAACAAACATAAAATACTGATTACTGCTTCAACCATTACCGCAAGATCATGCTAAAACGAAGAATTAATGTGATGAACCCACCCATTGCATTGCTGTTGAGCATGAAAAACCCATGTGCCATTCCATCAGATTCCACAGAAAGATAAAAGGGATGGACGCCATAGAGGTTGGTCAGCTCCTGAAAGAACAAGTAAAGAAGTACAGAAAGTGCAATCTAGAACATGTATTAATCTATGATGTTTACACTTTGCACTGCTTTTCAAGGGGTCGTGTGATATAGTGAATTTCACAAAATACACCCTAATCAGAACCCCAATGTGAAGTGGAGGTCATTATGCCATTATCCTGCTTATTACATAAATAAATGTGAAATGCTGATTTGAGTTTAAAGTGTAGAGTTGAAAGCTTCAAGCTTCCATGAAGAAAAACAGTCCATTACAACACAGAAAACAATGCAAGCAAAATCCAATAAGACTAGCAACAAGTTGAACACAGTAACAAAATTACACTATTAATCCAAGTTTCTTTTCCTATAGACTAGATAAAGGGCCAATAATAATTGTGCTTAACTTCTTGTTATGAAATTTGAAAGAGCACTGACAGAGTATTACATCACAAGACAAAAGTCATGTTGTTACCATGGGTGGAACATCTCGAGCCCACATGGTGAGTGTGTTCCACTGGACGTCATGCAGAAAGTTGGAGCGATGTTCACCCAGTCCATATATGAAACGTGATGGTAATGAAGTGGACATCTGCAGGAACTGATCCGCATAGAAGAGAGGCGCTATGGATGTGTTCAGCCTAACGGCATGTGAAGATGCATGTTAATAACTTAATAATGATACAGAGACATGTCAAACACTAGATCTGTAAACAAGAGTTTTCTGGTCATCATCTTCACAATGGTAAAAGAAACTAAATCATTGCCTTTTCAATTTAAAGGCAGTTTTCTGTTTTCTCAAGCGAGTTGACAATAAACAGCACTTACAGCACAGTTCCTGTTTGGGTTCTCTTGACAACCAGCCCGAAAGGTTCTTTGATCAAGTCTACGGAGTAAGAAGGATTTGATGCTCTTTTCTGAACCACAGGAACATCTATAGGCACCTCGTACCTCTTTTCAGACGGGTCTGTTATCTGTATGAGACAATTGAATATTGTGAAACAATAAATAACGTCTTCAGACCAAAAATGTTTTCTTCTACTAGGGACGTGCCGATAATAATATTCTGGCTATTATCAATAAGCTGTTATTTACTGTCATGTTAAGGCGGTCGATCTTAAATTCTATATTATGTTGTCTAAATAAATTAAAAATAAATTGATTTTGAATGCTACAAGTGAAAATGGGTATTATAATTATAATCCAGACTATGATATACAATATTAATAATGGATATTACTTTTGAGATTTGCCAAAGATTAAATTTAATAGTGTAATTGAATTATTAGTACTTGAAGATTAACTTTAGGTGAGCATTAAATAGATTAAATAACCAATAACTGCACATTACCGTTCAAACGTTTCAGCTACATTTTTATTTTGAATAAATTAATACTTTAGCAAGTATGCTTCACATTGACCATACGTGACAGTAAAGACATTTATATTATGAAAGATAATAATGTATGATTATGAATGTAAATATTCTTACATTGTTACAAAAGAAATGTATCACTTGTTTCACAAAATATTAAGCTGCACAGCTGTGTTTCCAACTGTGATGAGAATAAGAAGAAATGTTTCTTGAACCGCAAATCATCATATTAGAATGATTTCTGAAGGATCATGTGACTCTGAAGACTGCAGTAATGATGCTGAAAATTCAGCTTTACCATCACAGGAATAAATGATATTGTACAATGTATTCAAATTGAAAATAGTCATTTTAAAATGCAATGTTTCACAATATTACCATTTTTACAGTATTTTGAAACATTAAAATCTTTTATTGACCCCAAATTTTGAATGAATTCAAAATGACAATTAATAAATGTTACATTTATAAATTATTATAAATAAACAGTTTTAAAATTATTAATTAAAATGATTACATAACAACCCATCTTTTACCAATATACTGAGCATCACTATTTTTGTCAGATCTTTTTAATTGCATTTTGGTGATCTGTGAGTGATATGAATACTAACAGATAATTACACCACTGAAATTCACTTTATTTTAAAAGACAAATAAAGTATTTAGGACTTCAACGTCAACATTAATAACTGAATAATTTTGAGAGATCACAAGCATAAAGAGCCAGTAACATGAAGACCCAAAGTGCTCTCACCTTCACACGCAGTCTGCTGTCTTCCTCATACAGCACTTCCAGCTGTAGTGCATCTATGTCTTTTGGATAATATGTCTTATTGTTCCGGAGCAGTTTTCCCACCTTCCCCATCTCGGTGTCAACAACAGACACCAACTCATAGGATGGATAGTCAGGTGTGTAGAAACACCATGGCACTCCATTCTGTCCCGATGTCTTAGCCTGTGACTTCTGTATGAAGCAGCAGTTTCGAGCGTGGCACATCTCCTCCGTGACCACCACACCTCTCTCTGGATAACAGTCAAACCTCCAAGCTTCCGGAATCTTCGAGCAGGACTGTGGCTGCAGCCATGTCCTGTTTGGACTCTTAGCCATAGCGGGGGGAGGGAGTCTATGGGGATCTGTAGAGGGTGGATTATGAAACCAAAATATAGTTCCAAGCAGCCAGACACCAGAGAGAACCACTATAAGTCCTCCAAGGGTCAGCAGGGCAACAGTGATGGAGCAGCGAGGGTTCTGGGGCAGCAGGGGCATTTCTGGGTCAACTTCCTTCCCATCCGTGTCCGCTGACTCATCAGGATCCAACAACGCGGCTCCAGAGAAATTAACCTCCTCAGGGGTGAGTTTCTTGTACGACACCATTTCAAACGTCTGAGGATAAATAAGGTAAAAAGAAAACAGAAGACAACATGAACTGACTAACGTTCTCTCGCAAATGTTTTGCAAAAGTTGCAAAGTTTCTTGGGGGAAAAGGAATGCAAAACTTTTGCAAGCAAATGCAAAAGTTGAAACAGATTTTTTCCTCCCATCTCAAATGTCCCTTTAGGGGATCTGTAAAGTGCTACCACAAACTTCATTGCATGCCACACTTTTCGTGCAACCTCTTAAAGCATAATAGCATTATGGCCTGAATTATCCAGCAAATGCATTTTATTTTTGGTTGTTCTATTGCTTAAGATTGTCCTGCGAAAATTAATCAAAAACTTTCTTCTGTGGATCACAAAAGGAGAAATTCTGCATAGCATTCTTGGTAATGCATTTTCAATTGCAATGAATGCAGCTTTCAAACTTTGAAAACAAAAAAAGAGAAAAAGCATGAAACTAACATAAAAGTGGTCCAAATTATGAATCATGCTCTAAATGACAAATCTTCTGAATCCATGTGCTTTGTTGCAAAATGTCCAAAATGTAAAGGTGATGATACACGGGGCAACTTTTTGAGCAATGTTGCCAAGCGACATTGCTCAAAAAGTTACCCTGTCTATCATCCCCTTAAGTGTTTTATTGAGCTGTCTAACTAATATAATTGCTTGGAATGGTTCTATAATTTTGTACAACTAGCAATTTGTACATTAATTTGCGCATACTGCAAAATGCAGGATGGTGACAGCAGTTACATACACTGAAAGTACAGGAAGACCATATTTAAAGTATACTCCTATAGAATTACATTTAGCATTTAATCAATAATTGTTCGGTTAAAATTTATGAAAGTATCTCAATATCTTCTGCACGAGATTAGAATAACAATCAGTTATTTTACAAAAAAAAAAAAAAAAATCCAAGCATCAGCAAGTTCTTCAGCAGTTTTGGCCTCTGTAGGGCACAGCTATAAGGACACGCTATATCTGCCAACATTAAGTCCACTAAAAGTCACGTGACAGATGTCACGCAAAGGTGAACACTTTCTTAAGTGCATACAACTGCAGATATTAGGAAGAACTACGAAGGGAAGTGGCTATCGGGAGTGGAAATGAGACCAAATGTCATACTCTACCTCTTCTGCAAGATTCATTTTCTTTGCTCTTTTCACAAAATGAAAAAGCAAGCATGCAAAAACAAAGTTACATGATGAAATCATAAAACATGTTTTAATCAAGGACATTTGAGTGACATTTTCGCAGGTATACTATTAGTTCTCTGTCTAGTTGTAAATGCACTGTTGTCCAGAACTGCCAAGTAGGGAGTTTTGAGTTATTTTTTGAGAACTTTTGAGTTCTGTTGGGTTCCAAATGTTCTGATGAAGGTCATGAGACCGAAATGTTGCTAATAAAAAGTTTCTAGAGTTTTTGCAAGTACTTATAGTGTGCAGGATTTCCCTTTATTCATTGAGATTTTTGGATTTGGTGATCCTTTGTCCTACGCACCTATCCATTACCTACAGGTGTGTGATGGTAATTGTGCACTAAAAGTAAAATACTTTAAAGTATCTTTCAATGCAATGAATAATAAATGTGTTTTAACTGGAGTGAGCATTAGCTTTAGATTGACAAGCTATATCTCTGCTTTTACAAGATACAACATTTCAGTTATGAGGTCATGGAGAGGTCACAGTCCAATATAAGAGAATAGCAGCATACAAACACATGCCTTCAAATATTATACAGATCATGGGTGACATTGCTCGACAGATGTAGCTGCAATAATACTAACCGAACGTACCATGATACAAGTGTTGCTTTCATATTTTTTTTTTTTCTAAAGACCATGGATTTCCTTGTTTGTTTGTTTTTGCCATGTTCTTTAAAGCAACTCTGCCATGTATACACTTTTAAAATGTAACATGTTTGTACCACATAATCTCAGTACTAAGGTTATAATGGATAAATATATTCTTTTAAATTGGTGCATATATCTTCAGATAAAAAAAACATGCTAGACAACTAGAAACGTAATAAACAAACAAACAAACAAACAAACAAGAAAAGCTGCGATTAAATTAACTATTTATATGAATCTCGTAGGAAAGAGATGGATAAAGCTAGCGCATTGGTGTTATTTGTTTTCCATGCGACATTTTAAATGAATTCACTTCGTTAAAATGACACATAACAACATATTTGTGACGTTGCACATTATGAACAAGACAGAGCACACACGAAACATCAAACAACACATACAAGAGAAAAATGCACATTTAAATTAACTTACTTCTTGTGCAGTCGGAATATGTAGGGTATAAGGGTTTAATGTTTGACACACTACATTACATCTGTGGACATCACGGGTGTTTCATATCTTACGAAGTTAGTGTTGCTGCGTGTCCTACAACAGACAGTAAAAATGGAAATCCGATTCGTTTAGCAAATCGGCTCCTTAATCGGTACAGTGAACGAGCGCTGAAAAAGATTCACTGATTCACTTTTTTGAGTCATCACTCAAAAACCTCCCTATGTCCCCTGCATTTTCCATGTGATCTTTTATAAGTTACTGTTCTGTCAAATATCGTATTTGCGTTTTCCAGTTTGTCACCTACTTCTCAGTTTCCACTCCTCACTCTGCGAATCGGTTCGAATGAAACGTCAAAAAGAGCCGTTCAAAACAACAATTTCTTCATTATTCTAGTGTGTAACGCTCGCACAACTGTGAGTACATCACTGCCATCTACTGGCCTGGAAACAACGGGGCTTGTTAGATAAACATTCAAAACAATTAAAACAAAAACGTTTAAAATTCAGCTGCACCTTCATAAAAAAGTTGAAATTATAAATAATAGGATTAAGCAAATAACTAGGGACTTAAAATTGAACATTTTGAAAACTTTAGCCTTATATGTGTTCGTGACATCAGTCCAGCAGATGGCAGCTCAGTCTAATATGTGAAGTGAAAATGTCTCCACATAAATATGTATGTAATCTATATAACACTGAATAATATAATATAATGTGTTGATGGTCAACAAATCCAAACATCCTAACTTTATTAGGGCCCTGAAAACGAGAAGAGCATGAGCTTTTGATTCACTTGAATCTTTGATCAATGTTGTTTGAATTCCGTTTGATTCAACAAAGGGAAGGCAGTTCAGTGTTTGTTCTAAACTCTCAGATTATTAAATCCTGGAAAAACTGAAATATAGGCTAGTATGCATTTGTACTCTTGAAATCTTGTAGCCTACAAAGAAATAGATCTTTGTCAATATTTTATACTCAACTGAATTCATGCACCACACATTTTTATAAAGCTGATAGATGGCTTTTGTTGTTTTAATTATCGATGTTAAGAGATTTGCTCTGAGCCGCATGTTGTTATAATGACACATTAATCTTCCTCTCTCAAGTTCTCCCACGCTACAAATGATTCCACAAGAGAAATGAAAAACTCAAAGTCGGATTTACACCCCAAGCCTCCTAATTGTCGAAATATCGTCTTGTTTGCCCACGCATTACCTCTAATGCTAGATGGTAATCTCTGTGTTATGAGGCCCCATTATTGATGGTATAATAAAGGTGAAACAAATTATTCAGGTTTCAACCCTAATTTACATGAATCTTTCTAAAACCACAAAGCCTCCAGTCAAAATTGAATTTATCCCAGGATAAAGTGCATATAAAATATCTTGAGGTCAAGATGACTCGTGCCAAAATGGAGTACCACTAGAAACAGTGTCAAGATCACAAGGAAATGAGAAAACAACTGATGTTATGTCGAGATCAGTAAATTATGTTGTGATCATGCGAAAACAACAAAGAAGAATAATCCATGGTCTCTTAGGGCTTCCATACATGCTCCTATCATAAATCCAGCATGTCCATCATTAGCTGGAACAGTTTTCCTCAGGCATGCACAAGGTGATCTCAAGGGCTGAGTATGATATGTGACATACACTCGGGCCTCATTATATGCTCTGCTACAAAACTCATAGTGAGCAGCATTTTAAGCTGTCATCACAGGCCTTCAGAAAGTAGGCCTCCTAAGATATTTTATTTCGGTCAAATTGTAAGACAATGATGCAAGGGTGTTTTGGGTTGTGTTTATATGCAGTTTCTAGATGTTTTGGGATGATTAAAGTCACCATGAAATTAAAAGGGACATTTCTTATTTTTATGGAATATTTCAGGATTTATTATAAATTATTTATCTGTTTTTTTTGTTTGTTTTTTTTGTCCATGTGTCCTCAGTCTTTAATCAAAATATCTTTCCCTCCCTCTTGCAGTGACATCTCAGCTGTATCCGAAAGCTTAAAAATGCTGCCTTCAGAGGATGCATTGCAAGGTAAAAAGGCATCAAGGCATGTCCAAATCCAATGTTAGCTCCACTTCCTGTTTCCTGAGATATCTTCATCTGATGTATTTTTGAAGGTAGTATAGATGTATCATTTGCTGCCTTTGATATCCCACAATCCTGTGCTTTACATTCTGTGACAGTTAAGCTAAAAAATAAAGATGGCATTTGAAAGTTGCGGTTGGTGGTCAGTTTGTGTGTAAATGTAAATTTTTTACCAACGCTTTCCACTGATGTCATTTCTAGCGAGAAATTACTATTATAGTATTTATAATTTGCATAGTTATCACCAAAGCTCTCTTTATTTTGCTGTAGATCATTAAACCGTTATGTTTCATCAGAAGTCTGTCCAAAATGGTTTCGTGAGGTGCCTTCGTGTGCAAACGTTGCCTGCAAAGTCATTGCCTATAAGGCAGTGAGGCAACAAGTCAGCCGCCTAAGTTTTCAGACACAGCCTCTGTTGACGTGTTTACCAGCGTGAGGGCGGGACAACCTGTCACTCATATGACATCACAGCAATTGCAATCAATTTCTTGTTTGAGGAGCGGTAAATATGCAAGATCCAAAGTACAAGCATGTTAGAGGCATCTCTAAAATTGTACTGCTTGAGTAATCCAGTGTTTGCGTCTCTTTCATGACATGCGGCAATCAGTGGGCGGGGCTAAAGAGGCTATGATGTAAAAGTAGCTGTTGATCTTCTGCAGAGGCTGTCTTTGATCGTTGTATTTTTATTAATTAACAAAGATTAATAAATAAATACTGTAACAAATGTATTGCTCATTGTAAGTTTTTAGTTAAAGGGTTAGTTCACCCAGAAATGAAAATTATTTCATTTACTCACCCTAATGTTGTGCCAAACCCGTAAGACTTTCATTCATCTTCAGAACAGAAATAAAGATCTTTTTAATGAAATCTGAGAGATTTCTGTCCCTCCATTGACAGCTACGCAGCTACCACTTTGACGCTTCAAAAAGTTCATAAAGAGATCATAAAATTAATCCATATGAATTGAGAGGTTTAGTCAAAATTTTCTGAAGAGACTCAATCGCTTTATATGACGAACAGATTTAATTTAGCTGTCAACGGAGGGACAGAAAGCTCTCAGATTTTAGGGTGAACTATCCCTTTAATTCATGTCCTCACAGAGTTTGCTCATACTAACCCTATACAAAGTATGAGCGAACAGCTATAATACAGATGTTATTTTAAAGGCCACCCAGCATCCAAGCCTCCCTCATTCTCTCAGTGTTTTCTCTGCTCTTCATGTTGTACACCCACACTGGCTGGTCACCGATGGGACAGCTGCTTCCCAGTGGGAATAATCAGTTTGACCTTGGACGACAGTGGCTGCAATCGTGCTACAATGCTGAGACATGGGCATTCACAGCATTGGGCACTGAGCTGGAAAAATGCTATCTACCCCAAGACAAAAAAAATGTGCTCATACAGCAAGATCCCACTCTATAAGAGATAGAAAAACTGTGTGTGTGTGTGTGTGTCATCATCAGAGGAGGAGGAGGAGAGAAAGTAGCCTGTGTTAACGCCAAAAGGCAATGTACTATGCATTCATTCTTTGAAATGTATATTGAAGTTTAAAGTTTGTGGCGGCTTATTAAGTTCTCTTTTTCAAATTAGCTAGGTGTCACTGACAATCCAACATGCCGATACACTCTGACGCAGGTCAGATAGAAAAGAAAGCGTGTGTGTTCTCGCGAAGTAACCTCAAGTCACATTTATTCATTCTCTACCCAGGAATGAAATTAAACATTTCTTCATTAAAGTCACTGTCAGTCTGCCAGAAAAATAACTTTCTGGAGCACTAAACATGCAGACGCACAACGTGGCATTGAATGAAATCTGGAAGAGTGAAGGGGGAAATTAATTAACTGCAGTTGGGGAACATTTCATCCATGGTTCCTTTCATTGGCTCATATCATTTCAAATGTCTTTCTCTCTCTCTAATAACAATTTGAGATACATTTGTGAAACTTTAATTTATTTCGGTCTCAAATTACCCCAAAACTTGTCTGTTTGAGAGCTGCGTGGACTGGCCAGCTTAACAGACATTAATGTGGCTTCCCTATTGTAAACCTTTCTGATTTAAACACCATTATACAGAATCAAGTTCAAATGACAGGATGACAATCAAAGGACAAATTGTGTTTGGGCACCAGCTTCTTTGGCTCTTGTAGAAATTGTGAAATGTCCAGTTATATGTGATTTTTTTTTTGTTTTTGTTTTTTAAATAACTCTTTTCTATTTTTTATATATTGTAATATATTTTAAAATGTAATTTGAAACCAATTGTGCTGCTTTATATTTTTGTGAAAAAAAGACAATTTATTTCAATTTAATGTATCCTTGAATAAAAAAAAAAATCTTATTGTATTGTTTTGTTATTACATATTGTATTGGTCCCCTTTTTGCTGCCAAAACAGGTGGTACGTGTCAAAGGAACATCCACATGGATGCCAGGACCCAAGGTTTCCCAGCAGAACATTGCCCAAAGCATCACACTGCCTCTGCCGGCTTGCCTTCTTCCCATAGTGCATCCTGGTGCCATGTGTTCCCCAGGTAAGCGCTGCACACGGCCATCCACGTGATGTAAAAGAAGATGTGATTCATCAGACCAGACCACCTTTTTCCATTGCACCGTGGTCCAGTTCTGATGCTCATGTGCCCACTGTTGGTGCTTTCAGCGGTGGACAGGGGTCAGCATGGGCAGCCCCATGCAGCCCCATACGAAACAAACTGTGATGCACTGTGTATTCTGACACCTTTTTATCAGAACCAGCATTAACTTCTTGAGCAATCTGAGCTACAGTAGCTCGTCTGTTTGATCAGACCACACGGGCCAGCCTTCGCTCCCCACGTGCATCAGTGAGCCTTGGCCGCCCATGATCCTGTCGCTGGTTCACCACTGTTCCTTCCTTGGAGCACTTTTGATAGATACTGACCACTGCAGACTGGGAACACCCCACAAGAGCTGCAGTTTTGGAGATGCTCTGACCCAGTCGTCTAGCCATCACAATTTGGCCCTTGTCAAACTTGTTCAAATCCTTACACTTGGCCATTTTTCCTGCTTCTAACACATCAACTGAGGACAAAATGTTCACTTGCTGCCTAATATATCCCACCCACTAACAGGTGCCGTGATAAAGAGATAATCAGTGTTATTCACTTCACCTCATAATGTTATGCCTGACTGGTGTAAACTGATTAGTTCTCTGCAGAGTCACATACACTATAGCATATACTGTGAGAATATATATATGCGGAGTCACTGTTGGGATATGAAAATGGCAACCCACCAGTGAAAGAAAGCATATGAAAGAAACAAAATTAAAATATGAATATGCATGAATGCGTATGGTTTATGGACTGGCCAGCCGGTGTCCTGCATAAATGTCCTTTGAAATGCAGTGAAAGCTTTGTACTACAGCCATATGGCTCAGGATCAGAGAAGAGACGAGACACAAGAAAAAAAAAAAACAGCACACATGCACACACAGAAACATGGTTGTTCATTCATATTTAGCCGAGACTGTGTGCATGTGTGTATATAAAAATATAATCACTTATTTAGACTTGTTCAATAAGTGCTAAACAAATGTAATGCAAAATCAGACAAACACTTAATCCTCTGATGCTCTGGTGCGGTGCATAAACTTTTATGTTTTGATTTTTTAGAATTTTTTCACACACACACACACACACACACACACACACACACACACACACACACACACACACACACACACACACACACACACACACACAACATAATGGGAATGATTAAATAGTCCTGAAAAAAGTCATAGTTTGCAGTCAAAAATTACCTCATTGGAAAATAAATCTAGTAGAAACGTTTGGTACTGCGCCCAAACAAAATCTTACTGAAAACTATTTTTTTAAGATATCAACCTCAAATTTGGAACACAACTTTTATAGCTTTGATTTGCTTACACTTTTAGAATAAAACATGTTTTCATATAATAAAAAAAAAATGAAATAGTACATAGCATGTTTCATAAAAAAAAAAAAAAAAAAACTTGTAGGAATACGCCAGCTTGGCAAAGTTATATTTACAGTTGTATTAACATATCACTCTCAGAACAAAAAGGTACAAAAGCTGCCACTGGGGCAGCACCTTTGTCATGGCAAATTTTTTTTAAATGACAAAGAAAATACAAAGTTATACTCTCTTGTGTACCTTTGTTTATCAGCATTTTCAGCATCTAACTTGTGTGTTTGTGGGTGTATTAGAGAGATGGAGAAAGCGAATGAGGGCAGTAACTGTACTGCATCTTGGCTAAAATAGTGTGTTATTGTAGCCTAGAGCAAAAGAAAGCTTATTGTAAATCAATACATAATAAATGTTGCATTTAAACATTACATGGAAGAAGACGTTCAGACAAAAGGCAATGTCTAACAACCATCTCATAATGCCATCTCAAGTTCCTTGTCAGTTCAATACTTTCAAAATCACACTGTTTCATAACTTTTAAGGCCAGAAACATTTAATATCCGTCAAGGGCAACGAAATGAGAGCTTGGGGCTGTCAAGCTCCAAAATAAAATAAATAAATTAAAAAAGCCCCATAAGGTATCATAAAAGTAGTCCCTATGACTCATGCGCCATTTTCCAAGTCTTCTAAAGCCATACAACAGCTTTGTGTGATGAACAGACTGAAATTAAAGTTCTTATTTGCTGAAAATAGTCCCTTCTGCCAAAGCTCTCAAATCTCATCAAACCTTGACATCTGCAGTACGTTTGAATATGCACAAGAATATATTCAAAATGGAATGAAAAGTAAAGATTACAATTTAATCTGTTCTTCATGCAAATGTGTACTTTTTTATTCAACAGCGTCATGACTGTATGCTTTTGTTTAATTAAAAATACTATTTGATTAAAAAA
The DNA here is from genome assembly GCA_018749465.1 of Paracanthobrama guichenoti. Lineage (NCBI taxonomy): Eukaryota > Metazoa > Chordata > Actinopteri > Cypriniformes > Gobionidae > Paracanthobrama > Paracanthobrama guichenoti. The sequence goes on from CM031943.1 coordinate 7,624,486, forward strand.
TATATTCTTTTGAGTTCCACAAAAGAAAGAAAGTCTTTCTAGAAAGGAATTTTAAAGGTGATTAAATATATATATATATATATATATATATATATATATATATATATATATATATATATATATATATATATATATATATATATATATATATATATATTGCCAAAAGTATTGGGATATACCCCAATATACTTAAATCAAGTGCAATGTAAAGTGTCGGATGCAGTGGAGTAAAGCACCCAGCCACTGGACTCTAGAGCAGTGGAGACGTGTTCTCTGGAGTGACGAATCACGCTTCTCTGTCTGCCAGGTGAACGGTACTTGCCTGACTGCATTGTGCCAAGTGTAAAGTTTGGTGGAGGGGGGATTATGGTGTGGGGTTGTTTTTCAGGGGTTGGGCTTGGCCCCTTAGTTCCAGTGAAAGGTTTTCACTTTACTAAAGCATAAAAATACAATAATATGCTTGCAGATATGTAGGAAACATGCTAAATTCACCTACTTGTTTCTCAGAAAAACAATGCTACAGCCAGTTATTCTACTTTGAAATGTGTGTTCCGTGTTGGAATGTCTGTTTTTGTTTTGGTCTGTGCGATATCTCACCATGTCAGTTTACCCAATAGTAATTCAACACACCAGGTTGCCAGTAGGTGGAAAACACAGCAGATGCCCTGGAAGCCAGCAAACAAACTTGGTCAGAGATTGCAGATTCTACCTGACCTAATCCATCAAAAAATCCGAGACCGAGAGCATATTAAAACGCAGATAAATCAACTCATCAACTTATAGTGTGGCTTTCATTGTCAATTGCGTTCGCTCCTGTTGCGTGTCCTCAAGCTGGCAACCCGCATGAACGTCAAGTCTGAGGAGGAGGGGGCCGGGGAAACAACTCTCTCCAATATTTTGAATTTGGACTGCAGTACCCATTTCAGTCCTACATATTGCACCTTTAACGCTTCAGCATACCAAGACATTTTGGACAATTTCATGCTCCCAACTTTGTGGGAACAGTTTGGGGATGGCCCCTTCCTGTTCCAACAGGACTGTACACCAGTGCACAAAGCAAGGTCCCTAAAGACATGGATGAGTGAGTTTGGTGTGGAGGAACTTGAGTCACAGAGTCCTGACCTCAACCCGATAGAACACCTTTGTGATGAATTAGAGCAGAGACTGCGAGCCAGGCCTTCTCGTCCAACATTAGTGCCTGACCTCACAAATGCACTTCTAGAAGAATGGTCAAAAATTCCCATAAACACACTCCTATACCTTGTGGAAAGCCTTGCCAGCTGCAAAGGGTGGGCCAGCTCCATATTAAAGTCCCAGTGAACCAGAAGTAGCAACTGAGTTTTCTTCAGTGCTCTGACGTATTTCCAAGTGAAACAGAATATTAAATAGAGGGCAGGGTTTTATTTCAGCGCTCCTCCTCTCCATCTCTCGCTCATAGCAGACTAACCAACTCCTGAGGGGAGTGGTTAAGGATATTCAAACCCAAGCTGTCAAACTGCCGTCATCGGAAAGAGAACGTCATTCCAGACCAGAAGTAACTTTTCAGATTTTGATTAAAGATTACCACGGGAAACAATTTTTTTTTCTGTGTATTAACTTGCACAGATTAATTAATTGTTCATCCTAAGACCTGTAATGTGTGCTAACAAAGTTAGCTTTCAGCTTTCCTGTAGCTCAAACAATAAGAGCGTGGCACTAGCAACGGTCATGGGTTTGATTCCCAGGGAAAGCAAGAACTGACAAAAATTTAAAAATGTGTACCTTGAATGCAATGTAAGTCGCTTTGGATAAAAGCGTCTGCCAAATGCATAAATATAAATGTAAATGTAAACAAAGTAAATTCAATTTTGTGGGTCAATTTTGATTTCATGAGGACTTTAAACCCTACAGATTAAGAATGGGATGCCATTAAAGTTCACGTGCATGTAAAGGCAGGCGTCCCAAAACCTTTGGCAATATAGTGTATATATATATTACATTTTATATTTGAAATGTGATGCAAAGCTGAATTTTCAGCATCATTACTCAAGACAATCTCCTGAACTCCAAACTGAATGTCAGAATGGGAAAGAAAGGTGATTTAAGCAATTTTGAGCGTGGCATGGTTGTTGGTGCCAGACGGGCCGGGCTGAGTATTTCACAATCTGCTCAGTTACTGGGATTTTCACGCACAACCATTTCTAGGGTTTACAAAGAATGGTGTGAAAAGGGAAAAGCATCCAGTATGCGGCAGTCCTGTGGGCGAAAATGCCTTGTTGATGCTAGAGGTCAGAGGAGAATGGGCCGACTGATTCAAGCTGATAGAAGAGCAACTTTGGCTGAAATAACCACTCGTTACAACCGAGGTATGCAGCAAAGCATTTGTGACGCCACAACACGCACAACCTTGAGGCGGATGGGCTACAACAGCAGAAGACCCCACCGGGTACCACTCATCTCCACTACAAATAGGAAAAAAGAGGCTACAATTTGCACGAGCTCACCAAAATTGGACAGTTGAAGACTGGAAAAATGTTGCCTGGTCTGATGAGTCTCGATTTCTGTTGAGACATTCAGATGGTAGAGTCAGAATTTGGCATAAACAAAATGAGAACATGGATCCATCATGCCTTGTTACCACTGTGCAGGCTGGTGGTGGTGGTGTAATGGTGTGGGGGATGTTTTCTTGGCACACTTTAGGCCCCTTAGTGCCAACTGGGCATCGTTTAAATGCCACAGCCTACCTGAGCATTGTTTCTGACCATGTCCATCCCTTTATGACCACCATGTATCCATTCTCTGATGGCTACTTCCAGCAGGATAATGCACCATGTCACAAAGCTTGAATCATTTCAAATTGGTTTCTTGAACATGACAATGAGTTCACTGTACTAAAATGGCCCCCACAGTCACCAGATCTCAACCCAAGAGAGCATCTTTGGGATGTGGTGGAACAGTTGCTTCGTGCCCTGGATGTGCATCCCACAAATCTCCATCAACTGCAAGATGCTATCCTATCAATATGGGCCAACATTTCTAAAGAATGCTTTCAGCACCTTGTTGAATCAATGCCACGTAGAATTAAGGCAGTTCTGAAGGCGAAAGGGGTCAAACACAGTATTAGCATGGTGTTCCTAATAATCCTTTAGGTGAGTGTATATGTATATGTATATGTATATATATATATATATATATATATATATATATATATATATATATATATATATATATATATATATATATATATATATATATATATATATATATAAATATATATTGTACTGACCTCAAACTTTTTAACAGTGTTGTATTAAGTAACTTTTGGCTTGGTTACACGTTTTTCCCACCAGGCTGTCAAACCAATCCATCGCTTCCCATACTTTATTCCTTCCCTCTTTACTTGCTCTCACCCTCACATTACTTTCTTGATGCGGGTTGGTTGGTTTAACCCTTAATCTACAGTCACACAGTTCTCCTGGGAAAGGCACTTTGAAGATTCTTATGGAATCAAGCCTTTCATATCCATCCCTCAGAAGTCCTGATGTCTTTGTAAAATGTCCCCCCCATCTAGCTGTATACACACCTAAAACCTGTCATGGCCAAGAAGTCTTCTGCTGATCAAGGAAGAGTACTAAGCAGTTACATCAAAAAACTCTCTTCCCCCTCACTCTCAGTTTCTCTTTCTCTCTGTTCCTGCTCCCTCAGAACGGTGCCAAGTGTGTAAACGAGTAAGCAGATCATTTAAACAAGTCTTCAGGTAAGACATGAGCATGTCCCAGCGTGCCTGGGCTAAATGCCAAGCTCAAAAAAGACCAATGAGCAGTGCTCAAAGAGGACACAGAGAGCATGTCTCTCTAGTTCCTCTTCTTTCTCCTCTCACTTCCTGCCTGTCCATCTGCTTGTCCTACAAACCATGTTTTATGAGCCACATTTATAGTCCCAATATCTGTCTTTGTAACCGTAGCCTATATAATTATCGCATCACCCTCTGAGACCGAAACTGGCGCCATAAGCTTCGGCCCACTAAGTGTTGCTGTTTAGCATTTTCTGCAGTCGTCCTCAGTAGAAGGTTTTATGATTGTCTGCGTTAGATGACAGACAAGGCAGGTGACCAAATAAGGACTGCTTTTAACCATGACAGTGATTTTAAAAATGCTTTTGAAGCTAATGGATTACTTAGTTAATGAAGCTTAATAAAGTTAGATCATTAAGACTATGATTTATACAGTATTTATGCTTAGAGATTTCAGCCAGCACTTTCAAAAAATGAATAGTTCACCCCAAAATAATTTGCCATAATTTAGACATTAATAGAATCACCATTAGTTTTTATTAATATTTTTAATTCCTTTTTCTTTTTATATTTAATTTTTTTATTTTAATTTTAAAGTTTTAGTTTTGCTGTGGTTTTATTATTTTTATTAGTTCTTTTTTATCTATATACATAGTTTTTCTTCTCATTTTTATTTCGGTTTGAATTATTTTAATACATAAAGTTAAACTAAATTAAAATGAGAATTTAAACTAAAAGAAAATCTGTTGTTTTTATATTTCATTATATTTCAATTAGTTCATATTTATTGTATTTCAAGAAATGAAATTGAAAAGGTTTTATATACACCGATCAGGCATAACATTATGACATTCAGAACATCCCACAGATGCTCGATTGGATTGAGATCTGGGGAATTTGGAGGCCAAGTGAACACCTCAAACTCGTTGTCTCCTCAAATCATTCCTGAACCATTTTTGCTTTGTGGCAGGGTGCATTATCCTGCTGAAAGAGGCCACAGCCACCAGGGAATACCGTTTCATGAAAGGATGTACATGGTCTGCAACAATGCTTAGGTAGGTGGTACGTGTCAAAGGAACATCCACATGGATGGCAGGACCCAAGGTTTCCCAGCAGAACATTGCCCAAAGCATCACACTGCCTCCACCGGCTTGCCTTCTTCCCATAGTGCATCCTGGTGCCATTTGTTCCCCAGGTAAGCGAAGCATACACACCCAGCCATCCACGTGATGTAAAAGAAAACGTGATTCATCAGACCAGGCCACCTTCTTTCATTGCTCCGTGGTCCAGCTCTGATGCTCACGTGCCCACTGTTGGTGCTTTCGGCGGTGAACAGGGGTCAGCATGGGTATCCTGACTGTCTGCGGCTATGCAGCCCCATACGAAACAAACTGCGATGCACTGTGTATTCTGACACCTTTCTATCAGAACCAGCATTAACTTCTTGAACAATGTGAGCTACAGTAGCTCGTCTATTTGATCGGACCACACGGGCCAGCCTTTGCTCCCCACGTGCATCAATGAGCCTTGGCTGCCCCTGACCCTGTCGCCGGTTCACCACTGTTCCTTCCTTGGAGCACTTTTGATAGATACTGACCACTGCAGACTGGGAACACCCCACAAGAGCTGCAGTTTTGGAGATGCTCTGACCCAGTCGTCTAGCCATCACAATTTGGCCCTTATCCATCTTCGCTTAAATCCTTACGCTTGGCCATTTTTCCTGCTTCTAACACATCAACTTTGAGGACAAAATGTTCACCTGCTGCCTAATATATCCACCCACTAACAGGTGCCGTGATGAAGAGATAATCAGTGTTATTCACTTCACCTGTCAGTGGTCATAATGTTATGCCTGATCGGTGTATATATTTATATTTTATTAACCTGCTGTATGCATTTATTTCCTCTGCTGAACATAAAAAATATATTTGGATGTATTTTTTTTCAAAAACAAACAAGCTAACAAACAAAATCCTGGAGGAGGGACCCAAGCCATTTATACTAGAAACTTGGGGCTGTTTTAGCTCATTTTAGACTAGTTTTTGACTATCATTTCCATCATCTAATAAGCTTTGGTTGGTATCTTTTAAAAATGTGTATTACCCTGGTGACAGTACGTCTCTTCTGGAGATATAGTCTACAGAGAGAAACAAGTTCTAAAAGTCCCAGGGATCTTGAACATGCCTATTGTTTTCATGTAGAGGAGGTTGTACAGGGAAATTATATTTTTGGAGCACTGCAAACCTCACCTCTTGTGATTGGCCTGTGTTTCTGAGCAAGGGAATTGAGAAACATGCACAAGGCTGCTCTAGGTTTATACAGTTCTCCAGTTGTTCTTCAGAAGTATACATTTATTACTTGAATTGATAAACTATTAGCTTCGCCATTTTGAACTGAACACATTTTAAGGACTTTGTGTTCCTGACTGAAGGAGATCCAAGAGGGAGTCATCAATCATTTTGATGTATGAATGTGTTAGTTTAAAAATAGGTAAGCAGTCGTGAGTTTAAGTCTATAATTCAAACGATGTTTGAACATGAGCCAAAAGCCATTTTGGGAAATTCTCTTACAGCCAAAAGCCACATTTGAAACTCCTGTAACCTTTTGTGACCTTTTAAAGTAATTATTTGATAGTGAGGACTGGTTGCCGTCTGCACCAAACTTGATCTCCAATCGCACATAAATGTGAAAAACTGATGCCCTTGGGGACAAAAGGTATATAAAAATAGCTTAAAACATTTTTTAGATTACAATAAGGCTCTGTAAAACTCCAGGAATCCATCTTTTATTGGTTTGCTAAAAATTTTATGAGCCTTGGCTAGAGGTGAAGTGCCGTACTGAAGATTGTAATGCAGCAGAAAGTTACATTTCTTAGTGATGTTCTCTGTATCACATTCTGATGCTCTAAACCTGCCTGAACTGAAACATTTAGCACCAGGCTCACTAATGCCACTATCCTTGTTGTTTCTGAGGTGTTAGCTGTCACTGAGAATACTTATTTCTCTGAATAAGTATGAAATGGATGTATGTAGTTCCCTTTCAAATGGGAACTCGCAGTTGCACTGCATCTGAACAAGATGCTATGGGGAACGTCTCAACGTGACTGGTATCTGAAAACAAGTGTCAAAACAAGACAAAAAAAAAACAACTGTTACAGAAGGCACAGTTCATCATTTACACTTAAGCGGTGTCCTACCAATTACTCCATAGAGCATTTCACACTATGCATAACTCTGGGATTCATGTGTTTTTTTCTTCTTCTTTTTCTTTCATTTTTTTAGTTTTCTTACCCTCAGTAAAGGCTGCTTGGGTTAAGAAGCATTTCTTATGTAATTTTCAAAGCTGTTGTGATGCTGGATATAAACTGCTGTCAGTGCAGTGAAAAACAGTGTGACGCCATGGTTTGGTGAGTTGTTTTGCAACAGACGGCAAATCATAAAACAATAGTCTTTAAAATATTAATGCACTTTGTACAGTCACAGAATATTTCAGCATCTGAAGGAAGCAGCAAAAGTCAATGTTCGCAATCCTTTTCACTTCTTTTGTGGTGTATCCAAGTAAAACAGGCAAAATATAGACAAAATATATTTTGAATGATAGATATTTGTAGATAAGGAAAAATAAGAAGACTAAAAGATTACACATTTATGAATAATGTGTACCGATGAAACAACACACTGGTTTGTGAAACATCCAATGGTGCAACTTGGACACATCAGTGATTTCAAGTGAGTTAAAGTTCTTTCGTGGCATCCATGGTTCCACGAAGAACCTTTAACATCCATGGACACTTTTTTTATTGCACATAAGGTTTTTGTGGTGGAAAGAGGTTCATAGATCATTGAAATGTTCTTCACACACACACACACACACACACACACACACACACACACACACACACACACACACACACACACACACACACACAAAAAAGGTTCTTTAAAAACCTGTTCACTGAAAGGTCCTTCTATAAAATCACAGAAAAACTTATTTGACCCCATAATGTATAGGGTTTACCAGGACACACACACACACACACACACACACACACACACACACACACACACACACACACACACATATATAAATTACAATTATTACCACATTTCACTAGTCAATACTCGTCCTTTACTACTTTAAACATGCAAATTAGAACTTTAACCCAGGAAATCTGTGTGATTTTTACAATAACTTCCAGAGGAATTTCTAAAGGTACGCATACCACAATGTCTCTGTTTTGTCATATCTGAATCTCTAAAAAAGCGATAAGGTTTGACACTGATCCTAAACCAGTTCTCAACCACGGGGCCAGGGCCCACTGGGAGTCTGTCATGCCTTAAGATGACTTTTTTTGATGAAATATTGTTGTGAACAATTGTGAACCTTTGTCAAAAGGTTGAGGTACTGAAATCGCTCGAGTGGCACACAGTTGATATAGTTACGTCTATATAATATAATATAATTGATACAGTATAATACTTTGCATATTAAAGCATGAACAGAGAAAATATGGTGAACAAGATGAAAAATGATTTTGGGTTAACAATTCCTTAACAAGAAATAATGCCACAATAATCGAATTCCCCCACAAATGGGAATAATAACAACCTGTCAATCACCCCCACCTCCACGCACACACAACTCCTTGTATGCATGTGTGTGTGTCTGACAGCATCTGACTGGTTGCTGCTCAGTCCACCGCTTGGTGGTGAGAAGTATAGACACTCTGGCTCAGAGCGGGATAAACACGGGACGAATGTGGAAAAAATACGAACTCTCCATCACGCTTTAGACTCGAATTAATCACCGTGTGCTCATTCGGACCGGGAGATTTGTAGCTGCCGCAGTGGCTTGCTCCAGCAGCGGGCATTTGCTGCTTGATGCCCGGACGCGTCCGCAGTGCTGGATTTTGCAGTTCTGAAGTGAATGAGATCTACAGACCAACACTCTCTCATCATAAAATCTTGACAGGAGGCTTGTCGTCTTAAAAGGTAAGGCTTCAAGTTAAATACGAGGCGATTAACATTCTCTTTAGTCTAGCCAACTCTATGTGTCAATAGCGCAGTGGCATTTTGTAGGCTATTGATATTCACTCATCGATTCCACATCTGCTTCATTGGATTCGGCGCACCGGTCATAAGAAGCTCGTGAGGGTCTGTTTTCCCCTGTTCTGTGAAAAACATTTCGGCTATCTACCTGTACCAAGGCCGCCTTATACCGAAGGGCATGAGGAAATTAGTATTCAGAGTTGGGCTACTCCTTTGCGACTGCTTCCGATACAAGTGAGACCACCGAGCCTGTATCGATACAGCGCTGTCTCGTGCGATACAAATTAGATTTTAAGCAAGCGACAAATGTAGGACACACAAAATAAAACGAGAAAAAAAAGTAAAAGCTGTTGTTCACTAAAGGGGCCGTTCAGACAGTTCGCGTTCTTGCGTTCAAAAACAGCAAGACGGAGTGCAACGCAATGGAACGGATCCCAGGTGTTTTGAAGTTTAACTGTTTTTAACTTGACAACGCTGTCTTAAGACGCAACGCTCATGGCGCATGGCAGTGAGACGCGACGTAACGGCCGAAGATTCGTCTGACGCATACCTGGTTGCGAATTATGGGTTTGGGGGGTTCTAATCAAGGCATTGACCTCCCTCCTCAGGGCTGTCAATCAAACAAATTGTTGTGGGGTCTTACAGAATAGCCTACATACACTAGTTTAATTGCAGACTATATATTACATAAGACAATTTTCAATAACGTTATCAAACAACTTTTCAAATACCAAAATTGTAGCATTTTCACTTGCCGAAAAATGGAGTCTTGCAAACAGAATTTGCGTTCGCCTATAGTCTGTACCCATAGCAACAGTACGCTGTTCCTTTAGAACCAATAGAATATTTGACGTAGCCTATACATCGGTAAAATCCTAAATTGTAGTTATCACTTTACCTCAAGATTAACACAGCACATGTACACTATATCACAAAAAAACGTTTAAACGGAGAAAAAAAAAAAAAAAAAATTGGAGTCAGTCACCTCAAAACATTGAAGCCCAATAATTAAAATAATTAAAGAATAGTTCTTTGTTAATGCCATTGTATAATTCGCACACTAGCGCAGACGGAACGCAACAACTCTTATGTGAATGTTCTTTAAGAACGCAATGACGCAAGCTCTCAGAAGAATCAATACACAGCAAAGCTTTTCAGAACGCTGGACAGAGCTCGGTGTCGAGTCTGCCCGTGATTCTGCTACTGAATGGAACTGGCTTAGATCGTAACTACTTGTCATATCACACTTTGTAAAAGAAAAAGAAAAGACATTTCTTTTTTTTTTATAGCTGACCTGGAGTTTTGAATGAAGGTAAGTTATTTTTACAATCTTAAATCTGCCATGAAATTTCAAAATTCGCTTGGGTATGTACTTAAAAATATGTTTTGAATTGAGACCTTGCAAAGACTCTTTGTTTTGTGATTCATTTCCCTGTGGCAAGTCATGGAGACCATAAAAACGGTACCCTATTTAGCCTAATTCTGAGTGTCTCAATTAGTTTTAATGTTAGGTTCGTAAGCCATAGATAAATTAACAAATAACATCCCGATCACAGCTTCTGTCTAGTTGTCCAGTTCATGAAGTCATGCTGCTCACTTTAAAAACATACAAAGATTTTGTTGTTTATGCAACAAAAAAAAGCATTCTGTGACAAATATCTGAGTTATAATTTTTTGTGCATTCCTGGCTGCTAGGATAGTCCCTTTAGCCTACTTATTTTGGTAATTTATTCACATTTATAATTTATTCACATGTATTGTCCAAAAGCAGATATCCAGCATGTTCCAAATATTCCATCAATCATATTAATTTCAATAAGTCAGTATAATGGATGCAATAAAATGTAATGCCCATATGTAATGCATCAATGTGGGAACCTCACAGAGATCAAAGTTCCTGTCTCTAAGTGAAGACACTCTCACCCTCATACACTTTATACCACTTTTCTTGCCCACTCTCATCAAATTCAGAAGGCTGCCCTACTTGCATTCATGAGAGATGATTTTTGGGAGAAGGGCTTAAACTGGTAGCCTGAGTGTCTGACAATACGAGTTCTCTTTGATGGTCAGAAGACCAGCAAAATGCAAGGCTTAGTCAGTTTAGCTCTCAGACAGTTTGAGCTTGCAGCATAATGATGCTTAGGTGTGTTTGTATGCCTGTCGCAGGACTTGGCCACTGTGGTCTACAGCAGAAACCTATTTTGTAACCCAAAAAACGAAAATCATCATTTACCCTCCCTCAAATTGTTCTAACTCATATGCATTTCTTTCTTCTGTGGAACACAAAGAAGATATTTTGAAGAAGGCTGGGTTTCAATGCATTTCATTAATTTTCAGTAGATATGTTACATGCGCAAATTATGGAAAGTCCCCATAAAACATGAAAACAAAATATGAGTGCGTGTGTGTGTGTGTGTGTGTGTGTGTGTGTGTGTGTGTGTGTGTGTGTGTGTGTGTGTGTGTGTGTATGTGTGTGTGTGAATCTGAATGAATCCAGTCTGATTTCAGATTCTGAAAATGTTGTTTATGAACCCTAAATTTTGCAATCCCATTCACATTTTTGTTTGTGTATTCATGTATTTCTGAACAAACATTCAAGGCATGTGTCAGTCATTGTGTTCTGAACTGGAGAAATCCATCGCTATAATATCGTATTCATTATATGTCTATGTGGTGTTTTTAATATGCTTTCAGACAAACGTGCAAATTCATATAACACTCACCATTGCTGAGTATTTTCTTCTTAAAATTGCAGTGAACCAAAGATAGTTTCAAAAACGTGGTTTGAAATCGTGTATATGTATTTCTAAAGGTGAATTATTTATATGATGTATGTTATGTGGGATGCTATGATGAACTATATGCCTTTCTCCAGACGTTCTATGATGTTCAAAGCATTTCTAAGGATGCTGATTGTTAGAAGGCAGATTGAGATGGCGAACGGGAACATGGTTTATGCAACATTAGCAACACATTATTAGCTGTTTGATAACATGGTCCAAGCAAAAGGATAATCATAATAGTTACCGTTATGTGTCCGACGTTGTAAAGAGCGATACCTTTGTGCAGCATTTACTACAGTGACCTGAGTAAAAGTTGAGCAAGTGGGTCTCTGAGCTGGGGTGAGTGAATGAATATTGAATATTAAATGAAGCAAGGGTGTAGTAACATTCAAGCTATTTTAAGGCATGAATCTTTTTTTTTCGCCCACAGGAAAAAACATTTAAATATGTCATTTTGGTGATCAAAGATGAGTTTTAAGGGATAAAATTATTGACTACAGGGGGACTTGGACCACCTTTGGATTTTAAAAATGTATAGGCTATAAGTAAATGTTGAAATTACATTAATAAATGCTGTAGAAGTATTGTTCATTGTTAGTTCGTGTTAACTAATATAGTTAACTAATGTTAACAAATGAAAGCTTATTGTAAAGTGTTACCAAAAAATCTTCCCCGAAGGTGAGTAAATGAGGGTGGCACTTTCATTTCCAGGTTAACTCTCCCTTTAAGAAATAATTTGGAGATTAATCATTTGTAATTTGTATGTATGGAATTGTAAAAATGGATGCCTTCAGACTGGGCTGTGAAATCCCACTTCTCATAACTCAAATAGGCTATATTCTTGTCAACAGTGTCACATAACGCAGCATTTTTGCATTCACCGTGGACAGAAAAATTGCCTGTCACTGGAAACTTGTCGCATCACGCCTATTTAGGACACGTGTCAGGTGGGTACCATGAAGTATCATATCATCTGCCGTTACAATATTCAGTCTCAACAGTGCCACCTGCAGCATCATTACACTCTCATCCTCTCTAAATGTGATTAGAGCCTTTAAAAAGGCAAGGCGGTGTGCTATCGAAGATGTAGTGTTGCTATGGTTGCCTTGACTTTGATCGACATCATGGTGTGTGACACTGGACACACGCTCATTACCGGCTCTGCGCATCAAACGGCACCTTGCATCTCGCTAGGCTCCGAGCTCATAAAAGAGTGTATTCCCCAGCTCGCTGCTGAGCTTGTTAGAGTCAGTTTCGGATTGTGATGACAGACGCGCTATGTAATCAAGAAGTTATTGCTCAGCGTCAGCGTGGCCCTCACTTATCATACATACTGATAACAGAAATCAAACCTCTCACGTCAATCTCCAGGCAATTGGGCATTGACCCAGCCTGTCGCACTTTCCTTTCAAGGATATGAACAGCTGTGGTGTATTCATTGTACATCTGTGACATTATGACCCTTTATGTCTCACTATGTATTGGGTCAATATCTCCTGACATTTCCTTGGATTAATGCGCAACAAATCAACACAGAACGGAGGTCTACCACACTCACGCCACACAGACGAGGACGCAATCTCGGGGGAAGGCGATTAATACTGTGTCCACCTTTTGACCTACTTACATAGTTATGAATATTTTAGACATTTTTATGCATGCAAATTAGCTGTAAGTGAAAAAAGCTGTGTTATAATTTATTTTATAATTTAAGAGACATGACTTGTTAAGTACCCTTTGCTTGTCAAAGAGAAATTATGTGGTTTTCAAAGAAAAAAGATCAGATTTTTAGAACAGAATGGCTTTGTTAAGATCTTGCTCAAAGAGGAGCATGAAATGGGTACAGAAAGGTACAGAAAGAAAGAAAGAAAGAAAGAAAGAAAGAAAGAAAGAAAGAAAGAAAGAAAGAAAGAAAGAAAGAAAGAAAGAAAGAAATGTTCTCTATTGTGCGAACATCAGATGTTAGAATTATAATACCTGAAAAGAAACTATAGGGATTGAAAATATACCCTTTTTGCGATTAGAGGAATCATTTTAGTCAAACAGCCATTGTTGCCTAGGTTCAAAATATTTTGCAAAAACTACATGTAAAAACTAAAACACTAAAAGTCAATGCAGGATCATTGAAAAACATGCCTGCCGTGGGTACATTTCTGCAAAATTGCTTCTTGCATATTTCACGACACTTTCAAAGTTTTGATTCATCTGTAATCAAAATGTGTGTGAACAGGAATAAAATAAACTGTTGAACTGTATAAAGTTTTTTTTTTTTTTTTTAAATGAAGGAAAGGGCATGTTTTTCCAATGAGCCTAGGTTGTTTAAATTATAATTAATAATTTTTATTTCATACATAAATTTAATAATTTATGATTATAAACAGCATTATTTAACCACTTTTTATTAAATCATTTTAACAATCGTTTGGATTTCTCAATTATTCATTGAGTGTTTTCACAAGTCTAACAGATTTTTCAACTTTAGTCTAAAGGATAGTTCACGCACAAAAAAAAAAAAAAAAGAAGTCATAATTAACTCACAACTCATGTTTTCCCAACATTCCAACATGTATGACTTTCTTTGTGGAACATAAAAAGATGTATCAAAATATATTCCTTTGTATTTTGCAGACTAAAGAAAGACATGAGGAGAGTAAATGATGACAGAATTCTTTGATAGCTGAACTATCTTGTTCACTGATGCTTTTATTGGTGCTTTTTATTCAAAACAATAAGAAAAGTAGTGTTCTCTCGTGCTTTCTTGCATATCCGGTAATCCAACGCATTAACCCCAAAAATGGCAAAGCAAAGAACAGCAAATCACAACTCTACAGTTTGACTGCGGATCTACAGTATAAATACTCAGTACATATCAAACGATCTGTAACAAAGCAATAGTGACACATGGTAAAAACAATGTTACTCACAATTGTGCCTGCCGCATTCGTGTTGAAAACTGAAGCCGCGCGTCTCGATCGCCCCCAGGTGGTTGGTCCCAGTATAGCTCCTCCAATGGATGCGAGACAAACTAAACCATCAAATTACACTTCAAAATGTTTTTCCCCAAAGATGGTTTCTGTCATTTTATGTTAGTTTTTATCACGCTGATTTAATTTCAAGTATTCGTTTTTTAAAATGAATTTAGTTTTAGTTAGTTATTTGATGCTATAAAAACGGGGGGTGTGACGTCATGATTGACAGCTGAGATTGATGGCTTCTCTGAGTGAAGTTGTCACTGAGGCACCAATGGACTTTTTTTAGGATTTTCGGGAGTAGATTGGAGCTTTATCTTTAATTTCTACATTTCCATAACTGTTTATTTAACACCGACATAATGAATTGTTCTGCATCTGCGAGAGTGTGGGCGGGCTTTTGAAATTGCGGCTATACTTCCTGCTCTCTACTGCGCAGACTCTGTCCCAAATCTGAGCAAGATGTCAGCGCCATATTCGGACATTGGCGGCTTCACTTTTCTTCAGTGGAAGGTAGTGAAGATGCATCGTCCATATTTTTTTACGGTCTATGGTTGCAACATTTCTGTCCGATCCAAGTAACAATATAATCACTGCATCATCTTTTATTTTCAGTGTCTCTGAAAAGCCAGCGGAAAACGGTGTCTTGAACTTCGTTAAAAATAAAGTTCACCCACACTTTACCCAAGTAAGGCAATGCAAAGACCACCACATAGAACTGCAAAACATCTTGTAATCCTCAGAGTCATCTCTGTCGTTTTGTTTCTGGAGTAATCCTGTGTTTGCGTCTCTCTCGTATTTACTACTACATGGCATGCATGAATTGGTGGGCGGGGCTAAAGAGGCAATGATGTAGAAGCAGGCATTGATCTTCTTCTGTAGAGGCGTCTTTCATCTCACCATTACGTCATAATGTGACAAAATCCAAAACAAGTCGTTTGGGCAGCTTGGTTTCAATAAAAGCTGTTTTTGGACTAACGTGGAAGTTTTGAGTTTTGAAACTTACAGGATATGTTTATAGTACAATGAAGATAAAGGAAAATTTAATTTCTCAACTCATGACCCCTTTAATGTTAGATTAACTGCTGTGCCAAGTTGAAAGTTAGTTAGGAGAACTGTGTGAAGAGTGTTTTTTTTTTTGTGTGTGTGACCTAAGCATTGAGAAATGTGTCCTAGTGATTGTAAAAACTGTAGTGTCAAAGCAATGATAAATGAACCACAGTTTAGCCCACAAAGTCTACTGTTGTGCTCACTGTGAAAGTATTGAAATAGTGACTTCAGTATTGAGAAATCGGTCCTAGCGATTGTTAAAAACTGTAATAGTCTGTTGAATTACTGTTGAATGCAAGCATGATGTAGTTCCAGTATCATCCAGTAGGCAAACTGCCTAAGCGCATACAAATGGTGTAGTTTTAAAATGGCACAGCATGAGCATACATTATGAGTCATCTTATACCATTCCATTCTCTCTTTTGTCTTTTGGCTGCTCATAATGTTTGATCCTCTGCAGGACTATGCACCATTTATGTGTGCTACTAGTACCATGTGGTTCATGTCAGCTGTGAAGTCAATGATGAAGTATGATCTCATTAAGGTTGTCGCGGTATTGGATGCAGTCCATCCTCTTCCTTCACCTTGAGGTCCTAATTCACACGCTAACAATGATGTGTCTCCACCGCTCTCGGTGAGGGTCTTTTGAAAGTCATAGCGGATAACATACAGAGAAGATGGAGAGTCAGAAAGTCATCCATTAATCTGACAGACCTGTCAGTCGGACCCCCAAGGTTTAGCAGAAGCTAGTAGAAATCCACATGCGCTCAGCTCCGATGTCAAGAAAACTCTTTTACTGAGTTCTTCTTTTAATGATGAAAGTGTGTGTACGTGTCAAGGCCGGAGCTTTCAGGTTCTTTTGCCGTTTCCTCTCTTTGTTCTTGCTTCCGCACGTCTTAAGCCTGTTTTTTGTTCCGCACCAGTTCTTTAGCCCAGGAGATCTGCCACTGAGTGTCTAATTGAGGATCTTTCGGCGCAGCCTTGGCCAATTAAAAGTAGTGCAGTTAGCGCAGAGTGCAGAAATGCAGTGGGGCAAATCTGCGTAAGATGAATGGCTCTTATTCTTAATCCTGTCATTAGTGGAGAGCTATTCTTCACCTTTGGGTTTTTAATAGCCTAAGGCATAGAACCTTTTTGCCCAGCCTACCAGCATCTACCACACATCCCCTGAAGCGCATCCACAATGCTGCCACTCCATTTGTTTTTAACCTCCGGAAATTCTGTCATGAATTCAATTAAAGACACTGTTGTAGAATTAAAGTGTTGCCAATGGCCTGCCCACTTTAGTCTTTCTGTCTCGCATGATTAAGACTTTGCAATTGCCGTGTTTCTCAGGGTTAGAGGCCTAGAATAGCATTGTTTATTTTAGTTACTTGTCCTAGTAATTGTCATTAAAGGGATAGTTCACCCCAAAAAATTAAAACTCAGTCTGTCATAATTCACTCACCCTCATGTTGTTCTGAACATGCATATTTTGAAAAAATGTTATCCATTAATTGAAAGTCCAGTGTTGTTTGGAATCTAACATTCATCAAAATATCTTCTTTTATGTTTCACAGAAGAAAGTTATACAGGTTTGGAATGACATGACTGAGGGTGAGTAAAGACCCGTTCACACCAAGAACGATAATGCTGCTAACTAAAGGGTACACATCAACAAACGATAACGTCATCTGTCACTTTAAATGCTCATGGTCTTTGAAGTCGGATGAATTCTGATTGGCTGTCAATGTTTTTATTGTTCATCAGCTGGAAATAAGTATTCTGAAAGTGATTCCAACAAATATTGTTTGTTATCATTGTGGACTTTCCTATTCTCATAGAATTAGAACAATTAGTCTGTGAATGGCCCTTAAAGGGGTCATGAACTGGCTTTTTAATTTTTTTTATATTGTTGTCTGAGGTCAACTTATTATATAAGGAGTAATAGGCTATTTTGTCCCCCGGTTTTAAGCATGGAACGCTCAGGGTTTTATGGGCATGCCACACTGAAGACTTGGAAGTAAACGCCCACGGCTGTGATTGGATAAGCTTTGCATATTTAATGAGCTTCGGCTCCCCTGAGTACACATGAGGAATTGTTTTGAAAGCGTGTGGGAAAACCTGAAGTGTAAAAATTACAGCTGTAATGATGATTCACCCACAGGTTCACAAAATGTCTTTATCAAACAAACATAATGATTTATCTCTCATCCACCCGCAATTAATTGGAATGTTATTTTTTATTACTTGGCCCACCCAATTGGTGGATATAAACATCAGCAAAACTGCAGACAGCATGATCAAAAACTTGTATTTTTCCTTCAAATATCAAGTCAAGAGAGTAAACAATGCACATCAAGAAAGGAATGCTATTTCACTATTGATAGGTATTGGTAGCCAGTATGGAAAACACATAAGTTAGCCCCGGGGTGTTGGGCTTTGCGAGCCCTGTGACAGCATGCTAATGTTCAGTTAGACACGTGCATATAATCAATATCAAACGATCCTGTAACAATGCAATACTATCACATATAAAAAAAAAAACATTTTACTTACATAGTAAGTGTGTTGCTTCATTCATTCATGTTATCTCACCCTGTCTGCAAATCCAGTCTCTGGTTTACAAACGAATCCGTGGTGAAATGAAGGAACAAAGGTGTAATGTCTTCTCCACGTGAGCTGGATCTTCATTAAAAATAAAGTTCATCCACTCATTCCTAATATTAGAATCCGAAGGAAGCTTAAACAGCGACTGTGTTCTTCCACAACCAGGCACAGCGCAGTATCTTGCTATCTTAGGCATGTTTATTGCTCTCCATGAGACGGTGGGCGGGGCAAAAAATTTGGGCGTACTGCTTTTTCTGTTGAGGCGGCGTTTCACCACATGCTGACGTCACAGGTTAGCATGTTCTGAGATCGAGCGTTTGCTGGGCCTGGGATCAATAAAAGCTTTTCTTTGACTAACAAGGAAGTTTTCAGCTCTGAAACTTACAGGATATTCTTATATCACGATGAACTTTTATATATCAAAGGCTGAATGAAAAGTTGACTTCCCAATTCATAACCCCTTTAAATATGACAATTCACATTTTTTGGTGAACTATCCCTTTAACGAGCTTTAGTTACTTGGGAAAGTGTATGCTAAATGTAGTAATTGGTGCTTGCTAAGCCTGTCATAATTATTGATTAACTGTCTGATCGTGATTATCTGATATAATCTCAATTATTTAAGACAGTCGCAATAATTGTGCAGTTTAAATTTCACTCATATTTTGCCATCCAAATAAGGGAAATTATATTGCAGTTATATTATATCATAAACAACTATTTATATAAATATTAGTTTTCACAGCATTAAAGTAAATCATATAGGCATATTTTTATTATAAATTTTATGAAGCTTATACACTGTAAATGACATAAAACAATAACATTTCTTAACACGGTTATTTGTATGACAATTAAATATCAGTACAAAATGTATTATTGTGACAGTGTTTGTTAAGGCTTATATAACTATTATTATTGCTCATGCGTACTACTGCTTACATTGCTTTCATAACTCATCCAATTATGCTACGGACACGAATGAGATCTCAAATTGTGCAGCTTTTTTTGAGTTTTATTAGACATAAATTTCCACAAGCAGAAGAGAAGAAAAAAAAATTGGTAACAGTTTTTTTTACAGTGTCATTGTTACATATGTTACATGTAGTTACTATAGTAATAACTATAAATTATGCATAATTACATGCAACTAACCCTCAACCAAACTAACCCCTAATCCTAACCCTACAGTAAGTACATTAATATTACTCAATACTTAAATGTATAATTACACTGTAACAATGACACCTTAAAATAAAGTGTAACCAAAAATACTTACATAACACTACTTACATAGTATTATAGATATGGTATAGCAACACCCTGGCAAAGACCAGAAAATGAAAGATCTAGATGTAAATGTACACATACTAGTGAAATAGACTTAGTTTGACTACACAGCAGCTTTACTGCAACTTTAAAGAGATTATAAGAGGAAAAAGAACCCAGTTGTGTGGACCAGCTTAGAAAATTGGATACACCTGAATGCTTTACGTCTCAAGAGAAGTCAAGTCTGGGCATCTTCCTTGACTTCTCTGACTTTGTACAGCTCCTCTAACTCAGGCTACTCTGAGAAGCAGTTTTCTAACGTAAAATAGCTCATTAGCTTAAATGTTTGCATTGTATTGCAAATTAAACAAAGTATTAAGCACAGGAGCTTCAATAAAGGTGTTTTATGAGTTAAAGTTATGGCCAAAGATTAGCAGGTTGCAAGTTTGCTGAGGTAAACAGGAAAAATTAAAAGAAAGGCTGCAGTATTGCTTTTGGCACAAACTGGGATGTTTTCAGACCAGCTGTCCTGCCACCAATCTAGCTGCAGTTATTATAAAAGAAAATTATGAAACCTGGAGACAGATCAGCAGGAAGTTGCAATATCTGCCACGACCCGCACATTAACACCATGGCCTGGTAAGCACAGATAAGATAGAAGCACTCAGCACCCCCACTAGCGCTCCACCATCAGTGTTTTGTTTCCCTTGAACACTTCAATTTAGTAGAGTAAAGATGGGGCTGTGAGTGCTGAGATTATATCACCTAAAAAGCAAACAAACTAGGACTGTGACTAATAGCAATTTTCACATTGGCATGTATGGGAGACCAGCATCTCTAATTGGACGAAAGTTTGCTGCCTCAGAGCCGGGAAGCTTTTTCTTGTTCTTGAGATCTGGGAGCCTGAAGGCTCTTTTCAAGGCTGTTTTTGTGATTGCTATTTGTGATGTTCGGGGAAGCTGAGAGAAATTATTATAAACTATCTAATTTAAAACATGTTATGCATTCATGTTGGCTTGATACATTTTGAAAAATATATCAATAAATTAAATAAATATAAAATATAGAAATACAAAATAAAAATAAAACATTTTCAACAACAACAAAAAAGTACAAAAAATGTGTAACCATAAAATAGGTAATAAAATATTTTCTTTTCACATGAGTGTACTCATCTTAATAATTACTTTCAAAAATGTTTTCAAATATATTTATCAAGGTCAAAATATTGTAATAAATATCATGAACTTTTGATGTTTTCTTGGCATTACTGCATTTGATCCAGCGTAAACATACAATACATTGCCAAAAGGACGCTGCTTTTACATGCACATGAACTTTAATGACATCCCATTCTTAATCCGTAGGGTTTAATATGGAGTTGGCCAACCCCTTTGCAGCTATAACAACTTCAACTCTTCTGGGAAGGCTTTCCACAAGGGTTAGGAGTGTGTTCATGAGAATTTGTGACCATTCTTCTAGAAGCGCATTTGTGAGGTCAGGCACTGATGTTGGACGAGAAGGCCTGGCTCGCAGTCTCCGCTCTAATTCATCACAAAGGTGTTCTATCGGGTTGAGGTCAGGACTCTGTGCAGGCCAGTCAAGTTGCTTGCTTTGTGCACTGGTGTGCAGTCATGTTGGAACAGGAAGGGGACATCCCCAAACTGTTCCCACAAAGTTGGGAGCATGAAATTGTCCAAAATGTCTTGGTATGCTGAAGCCTTAAGAGTTCCTTTCGCTGGAACTAAGGGGCCAAGCCCAACCCCTGAAAAACAACCCCACACCATAATCCCCCCTCTACCAAACTTTACACTTGGCACAATGCAGTCAGGAAAGTACCGTTCTCCTGGCAACCGCCAAACCCACACTCGTCCATCGGAGAGAAGCGTGATTCGTCACTCCAGAGAACATCTCCACTGCTCTAGAGTCCAGTGGCGGCGTGCTTTACACTGCAGCATCCGATGCTTTGCATTGCGCTCGATGTGAGGCTTGGATGCAGCTGCTCGGCCATGGAAACTCATTACATAAAGGAAGCTCTCTACACACTGTTCTTGAGCTAATCTGAAGGCCACACAAAGTTTGGAGGTCTGTAGCTATTGACTCTGCAGAAAGTTGGTGTCTTCTGCGCACTGTGCTCCTCAGCATGCGCTGACCCCGCTGTGTGATTTTACGTGGCCTACCTCTTTGTGGCTGAGTTGCTGTTGTTCCCAATTGCTTCCACTTCATTATAATACCACTAACAGTTGACTGTTGAATATTTAGTAGTGAGGAAATTTCATGAATGGACTTATTGCACCGGTGGGAACCTATCACGGTACCACGCTTGAATTCACTGAGCTCCTGAGAGCGATCCATTCTGTTTGTAGAAGCGTCTGCATGCCTAGTGCTTGATTGTATACACCTGTGGCCATGGAAGTGATTGGAACACCTGAATTCAGTGATATCATGATATCGCAATATAGTGTATATAACTGACCAAAAATTCTAAAGAATTAATAATTAAAGATTATGAATATATATTTTAGATGTTATTAATAATTTTTAATCTAGATTGTAAGCCTTTTAATTAGATTTAACCATTATAATCCTCACAAATATGATCAAAATGAATTATAATTTAGAAACTGAAAACATCATAAAAAATTCAGGTCATTGTCTGTATTGGATTTTTAGAATATTCAGTCTGAGAAAAAAAGTGTTGTCATTGACACATACACTCACCTAAAGGATTATTAGGAACACCTGTTCAATTTCTCATAAATGCAATTATCTAATCAACCAATCACATGGCAGTTGCTTCAATGCATTTAGGGGTGTTGTCCTGGTCAAGACAATCTCCTGAACTCCAAACTGAATGTCAGAATGGGAAAGAAAGGTGATTTAAGCAATTTTGAGCGTGGCATGGTTGTTGGTGCCAGACGGGCCGGTCTGAGTATTTCACAATCTGCTCAGTTACTGGGATTTTCACGCACAACCATTTCTAGGGTTTACAAAGAATAGAGTGAAAAGGGAAAAACATCCAGTATGCGGCAGTCCTATGGGTGAAAATGCCTTGTTGATGCTAGAGGTCAGAGGAGAATGGGCCGACTGATTCAAGCTGATAGAAGAGCAACTTTGACTGAAATAACCACTCGTTACAACCAAGGTATGCAGCAAAGCATTTGTGAAGCCACAACACGCACAACCTTGAGGCGGATGGGCTACAACAGCAGAAGACCCCACCGGGTACCACTCATCTCCACTACAAATAGGAAAAAGAGGCTACAATTTGCACAAGCTCACCAAAATTGGACAGTTGAAGACTGGAAAAATGTTGCCTGGTCTGATGAGTCTCGATTTCTATTGAGACATTCAGATGGTAGAGTCAGAATTTGGCGTAAACAGAATGAGAACACGGATTCATCATGCCTTGTTACTGTGCAGGCTGGTGGTGGTGGTGTAATGGTGTGGGGGATGTTTTCTTGGCACACTTTAGGCCCCTTAGTGCCAATTGGGCATCGTTTAAATGTCACAGCCTACCTGAGCATTGTTTCTGACCATGTCCATCCCTTTATGACCACCATGTACCCATTCTCTGATGGCTACTTCCAGCAGGATAATGCACCATGTCACAAAGCTCGAATCATTTCAAATTGGTTTCTTGAACATGACAATGAGTTCACTGTACTAAAATGGCCCCCACAGTCACCAGATCTCAATCCAATAAAGCATCTTTGGGATGTGGTGGAACGGGAGTGCCAGTGCCCTGGATGTGCATCCCACAAATCTACATCAACTGCAAGATGCTATCCTATCAATATGGGCCAACATTTCTAAAGAATGCTTTCAGCACCTTGTTTAATCAATGCCACGTAGAATTAAGGCAGTTCTGAAGGCGAAAGGGGGTCAAACACAGTATTAGTATGGTGTTCCTAATAATCCTTTAGTTGAGTGTATATTACATACATATTACAACCAAACAGGTGCATTAACTTTTTGTCTTCTTTTTGCACTAAACAACTGTCATATCTTCTAAGATTTCTCTGTCTTTGATGACTTTTTAAAAAGCCTTACACAATATGCTTTACCAGAACCTTCCAGAAATTTGTAGCAAATGACTTAATGAAAATCTGAATAACTTTATGATTTTAATTTACCTCATGAAAATGAACCTTCAGTGACCTCATTTATTTACTTTTTTCTTCCCTTTTTTTGTTTGTTTCACAGCATGAGGTCGGGAAGGTGTGCCTTAGCCTCCGGCGCTGGCTAATTAAAAAATATGTGTGGTAATGACTCATCATGCTCAGAGAGCGTAGTCTCTTGAGTCTCATTTCTCTCCAATGTCTTATTCTGGCAAATGACAGCAGGATTCATTCTGAATATTAATAACCAATAGAAAAATAACTGATGTAATGTTTTAAGTGGAACATGTTTGGATGAGAAAACTTAGAGACATCATTAGAAAAGATAGTATTCAGACCCTTCAGAACAAATTGTTCCATTTTGCTGAATTAAAAACGAAATTTCAATGAGTATGTGAAAATTTTACGATCTGAAACTCAAATTAAAATGAATATAAAAAATATGTTATAACTGAAATTATTTGTTTTATGATAAAACTGTGATGTTGACAAAATGACCCATATTGAAAAATTAACAAAAATTCTCTAAACAAAATAATTACCACATTTTTTGGAAACAACCTCCAAAATCAGTGGCGGTTTTCAGATTTTAGCAGATGGGGCAGAGGAATATTTCCTACCTTAAGTGCGACAGTTTAAGTCACAAATCTTGCTGACAACTAACAACTTTGTAAAATAAACATTAATATTACATGGTTGCAGCTGTGGCACAGAATGCATTGCTCACGACATGCATACGATATAAAGTGCAGCTCAGGGAGACCCGGTCTGGCATGGGACATGTCCTGATCCCATTCTCTCTCTCTCTCTCTCTCTCTCTCTCTCTCTCTCTCTCTCTCTCTCTCTCTCTCTCTCTCTCTCTCTCTCTCTCTCTGTCTCCTCCTCCACCTTCCTGTCAGCTCTCCACTGACCTATATAATAAAATGCATTTTTATCTGTTTGGATCTAAAGAACAGTTGTGGAAATTAGGACATTTTAAAAAAAGTAATAATGTTGAGTGTACAAAACTACATCCAAGTGTTTGGATGTCCTGTTCAGGACTATTGGTTGAATTAACAAGAAGCATAAACTACATTAAACCGCCAGAACAAGAAAACTTGAGGGCAACAGTATTGAAAGAGATACAAAGTTGAGAACAAATGTAGATTAAACTGCTAACCATTATCAAGAGTTCTGCTGTATGAAAATATAGAATTATTCCAGAAACAGTATAAAGAGGAAAGGCTGTTCAAGAACAAGTCAGCTTAAGAAAGCTGCTTCATATACTAAAAATATGCATTTATGATTTTTACAAGATTTGATCTAAGGATGAAACATTAAACTAATGTTGTCATCATTTTGTTACTGCACTCTAAAATATGCTGGGATAAAAACAACCCAAGTTGGGTTGAAAATGGACAAACCCAGCAATTGGGTTGTTTTAACCCAGCGATTGGGTCGTTTTAACCCAGAATTGGGTTGTTTTAAGCAAACATTTAACCCAACTCCTGGGTCAAAACAACCCATTCACTGGGTTTGTCCATTTTCAACCCATTTTCTTTTTAACCCAGCATTTTTTAGAGTGTGAGACAAAAAGTTGTGGAGATTTCAGTTTAGTAGATAGGTGCTATACTTGTGCAACTGGATGAGAGAGTAAACTACAGTAAACTACAGCCTTTGTACGCGGTGGTTGGATGCATCATGCTTTTCATCAGGACATCCTGTTAAAGTAGAAAGAAGAAAAGATGCAAAATACAAATATCTACTGCAAAATAAGGTTCATGTGAAAGTTCTTCTATCATGATAATCATCAAAAACACAAAGCCAAATTAGCATCAAGGTGGCTCAAGAACAAAAAGTTTGAATGAATGAATGTGTTACAATGGTTTACTCAAAGCTGTGATCTCAGTCCAGCTGACAATCTGTGGCACTATTTGTGAAGCTGGTATCTGCCCCAGAAGACCACTAAATATTAATACAGATAGCATAAGCAAACTTTTCAAGCAAATATGTTATTTCTTTAAATGATAAAAAATAGATATACTATTCAAAATAGATATACTAAATGAAGAGTTTCTCAAAAGCATTGTGAGCTGAGATGATCATAGAGACCATTGGTGGCAATGGTTCTACTTAGGCTTACAATGCTTTTGGGAAGCACAACCCAGGGCTTTTCACACTTGAAATGTTAACCCTGGGACATTGTAAAGCCCGGGTAAACAGAATCCTACATTATACTACAAATGCTTCACATTTCACACTGCTCATAATTTACCTGGGGTTAACAATTATAAGATGACGTTTCACACTGTACATTCCTGAACCTTGGATTAACATTCATATTTGCAGTGTCAGTGTCATTGTCATTGATTGGATGAAAGCTCTAGCATTGTGCATCCTCATATTATATAGTGCCGACTTTTCAGACTATTAAAAGGTAAGAATGCAACGGTCTCTTCATTCCAATTGATGCGTTTTCCGTGACATCTTTCCTCTAGTTAATAAAGTAAATATAAAGTTAATGCTACACACAGGGCTTCTGTTACTGTCCAAAACACATGAATATGAGGCACATAATTGGTTTTCAGTTGCTAAGCATCTAGCTGTAACATTCTAACACTGCATCATTTCACACTGCACACACTAGGCACCACAACGTGGGGTTAACATCACAAAAGTGGAGCTAACCTGCTCTGAAACAGGATTTCATAACCCCGGGTAAAAAGTGGTGCTAACCCGCTTCTAAATTATATGTGGGAAACATTTCTCTATATTTAAAGGTTAAAGGGTTAGTTCAGACAAAAAAATGAAAAATTATAAATCATTTACTCACCCTCATGTTGTTTCTAACCTGTATGAGTTACTTTGTTCTGTTGAACTCAAAAGAAGAATGCTGGTAATCAAACATTTGATGGTAACCATAAAAAATAAATACTATGGAAGTCAATGGGTGCTGTCAACTGTCCAACATTATTTAAAATATCTTCTTTTGTGTTCAACAGAACAAATAAACTCATACAGGTTTGCAACAACTTCAGGGTGAGTAAAGAGCAAAATTGTTATTTTTGGGTGAACTAGTCCTTTAAAATCAGGGTTTAAAACAATGATAACCCGAGGTTAAAGGGATAGTTCACCCAAAAAGAAATTCCTGTCATCATTTGCTCACCCTCAAGTTGCTGCAGACCTGTGTGAGTTTCTCTCCTCTGCTGAACCCAAAAGAAGATATTTTGAAGAATGTCAGTAACCAAACAGTTGATGGGCCCCATATTTTTTTCTCCATACTATGGAAGTCAATGGGGTCCATCAACTGTTTGGTTACCCATATTATTAAAATCTTTTTTGTGTTCATCAGAATAAAGAAATTCATACAGGAACAACTTAAAAATATTATGACAGATTTTCTTTTTTGTCAATGTCTATATATCTATATATCTATGTCATATTAAAATAATAAATTTTCAGTTTTTGCTCTCAGTATTTTGATATAAACATATCACAGAGAATAAAATTGTAACATTCACACAACATTAGAACTGCTAAACAGGTTTAATACTTAATACTCTGTATGCTGTGTTATTATGTAATTGCCTCTTTTCTAGATTATATCTATTGCTTTATTCTGTCCACTTACATAAGACATTTGCATTAAAACTTACAAGTGCTTCTTGATGAACGCTCTCACTTTCTAGAGGATGTAAAGCCATCACTATACCACATCTGAGCATAGAAAAAAAAATCAATTACTATTAAAAACCATTCATAGCGAGTTTGAGGATAAATATAGAACATTAGGCGGGGTGAACACGAGCATCTCTTAGACTGTTAGAGCAGGTAAATGTAATTAAGATAAATGCGGGCTTTGTGTAGCAGCAGATATTTCCCCTGTGGCCACAGAGAAAGAGAGCGAGTTCGTGACTGAGAGAGAGTTTGCTTTTCAAAGACGCAACTGGGAAAGCTCAGAAAAGGATTGGCAAGGACACAAAGTTTTGATGTATTTCTGTATACGCATTTGCGCAGTAAAACTCATAAACCAATACTGAAACTATTACTGCAGTGTTTAGTTACACGGAGACACCATTAGCGCTTTGTATCGAGTTTGCTTTAATGTTTTCTGACAGCCATATAACTGGGCATTACTGTAACTGACAGTATTTGCTTTCTATAGCCATAGCCATCTGTCTGCATTTCAACAATATAATTACTGGGAAAAATATATCTCTGTCACACTCTATATCTCTCATTCTTAAAGAACTATGAGTGGTCGTATGAAATGTTTCTGAAAAAATGTATGCTCATCAAGGCTAAAAATACATTAAAAACAGTCGACTAATATTGTGAAATTTTATTACAATTTTGTTCCTGTGATGGCAAAGCTGAATTTTCAGCATCATTGCATCATTACTCCATTTTCATAGATGTTGAAAACAGTTGTGCTGCTTAATATTTTTGAGGAAACCGTGATACATTTTTGTATCACTATTGAATGCGTCCTTGCTAAATATAAGTATTCTTTTTTAATGTTTTTTTAAATATTACTGACCCAAAACTTTTGAACTGTAGTGTATAATGTTACAAAAGATTTCTATTTCAGATAAATGCTGTTCTTTTGAACTTTCATCAAATAATCCTGAAAAGAAACTGTACACAACTTTTTTTCACATTGATAATAATAATATTAATATTAATAATAATAATAATAATAAATTATTAAGCAAGTTTCTTGAGCACTAAATCATCATATTAGAATGATTTCTGAAGGATCATGTGACACTGAAGACTGGAGTAATGATGCTGAAAATTCAGCTTTGATCACAGGGATAAATTACATTTTAAAATATATTCTGTATATAACAGAAAACATACATTTTAAATTGTGATAATATTTCACAATATTACTGTTCTTTTGTATTTTTAATTAAATAAATGCAGCCTTTGTGAGCAGAAGAGACTTCTGCTTTTAAAACATTAAAAATCTCACTAATCCTAAACTTTTGAATGGCAGTTTATGCCGGAATAAAAGTATAATAAATACAAATATAAGTATTCTAAAAAACAAGTTGAAATAATGCAATGACTTTAACAAACGCATAGACTATTGATTAACAACCTCGGATAGTTACAGTAGGTCTACTTACAGACGTCTTTAACAGGTTATATGTTTTCCTAAAAAAAACAATTTTCCGCTTGGGCGAGCGATCTGTGGACAGCTTTTCCTGCGCATGAAATTGCCCATATGCCAGCAAACCAATGAGAACGCGGGTGTAAAAATAGTCCACTGCAGGCAAGTTGATAGAACCCAAGTGCAGCTTTATTTAATCCAGACCGTGAACAGAAATCCAATGGACTACTTGGACTTGGACTTGGACTTGGAGACATGGAACTCACCAAAAATGGTTACAAGGAGAATACTAGACAAAGACGCATGGCAAACATGCTTAAATACACCAGGACTAATGACTAAACAAGACACACCTCTGAACAATCAAGACAATGAACCAGTGACAGAACTGAACTGAGAACACATGACAAAAAACAACCAATGAGAACATCTGGACATTTTGTTCAGATACATGGTATCATGGATTCTAGCAAATACCAACAAACAGGTAAAAAATCAAAACCTGACTGTCCCAGCTAGAAATCTTATAATGGGCCGTGGTTGGATCATCCAACAGGACAGTGATCCAAAACAAACATCAAAATCAACACAAAAACGTGTCACTGAGTACAAAACCAAGCTTCTGCCATGGCCATCCCAGTCCCTGACCTGAACACTATAGAAGATGAGTGGGGTGAACGGAAGAGGAGAAGCACCAACATGGATCTGGGAATCTGAAGGATCCGGAGAGATTCTGTATGGAGGAATGGTCTCTGATCTCTCGTCAGGTGTTCTCCAAACTCATCAGGCATTATAGAAGAAGACTCAGAGCTGTTATCTTGGCAAAAAGAGGTAGCAAAAAGTATTGAATAAAGGGTATGATTAATTGTGAGCAATGTGTATTATAGAAAAACATTTATTTCATAATAAGATTTATTTCATAATAAGAATAAGATATATATATATATATATATATATATATATATATATATATATATATATATATATATATATATATATATATATATATATATATATAGTTTTTTTTGTCATACTTATTTTTCTAAATTTATTTATCTATTTTAATTTTATTAAGTCTTATTTCTATATCTTATGATTGTGGGCGGATATTGGGCTTTGATGTAAATAGTTAAACATTTAAAATGTCTAATAAAGAATAATAAAATAAAGTGTGCATACATTTATAAACACTCAGTGGATTTTAATAAAACATGTAAAAGAGTATGAATGGGAAAGGGAAACAGAGAAAGAAAAAGGGATGATTATTATTAGGGATTATTAGTACATGTTATAAAAATATTAAAAAGAGCTTACAGAATCTAGTACGATCTAACAAGACCATGCTAACCAGCCAAACCTTGACCGCTTGGTTACACAAATAAAAGTCATTGTTATGGATAAGGTCAGGTAGAAATAGCTCCTTAAAGACAATGGCACTATTTCTCAGTGTACAGTGTAGTAACATACATTCTATAGAACTGAAGTTGAAAGTAGGGCGAAGAAACTGCAAAGGTTTCTACTGCTGCTTGGCACAATTACAAGTTAAATTGAATCTACAACTGGTTACTCATTTAGGCACATATGAGAAGAGTTCTTCTTTGGCACATAATCCAAATAGATCCTTTTTGTCCAACAAATTGGGCAAGTGAGGAAACTAGCTTGTTAGTTACATAATGTTTGTTAATGAACATACTATACTCCGCACTCACACACATACAAAAACAAAATTTCAGTTTTGTCTGGTCTTTCCATTGCTGTCCCTTCTGTTAGTTCTTAAATAGGAGGAAAATAGCTGAGAATACAAGATTTAAATCATTCATTCTGCATCTGTCTGTATCTGTCTCTGATTATCAAAACCCTCCATTCATAATTAAAGGCATAAAAAAACCCTCCAAGTAGTCGACCGCAGGGAAACAAGGGCTCCTGTTGCCATAGAAACAAACTGCATCAGAAAACTTCAGAGGGCATGCAAGCATTTGGGAGAGTGTATGTGTCTGATGGTGAGAAAGAAAAAGATAGGGCAAAAAAGAAAGAAAGAGAGAGCGAGAGAGAGAGAGAGAGAGAGAGAGAGAGAGAGAGAAACCCCTGGGAGAGAGTGCTGATTAAGTTTCCCCCTCTAGTATGTGTGTGTATGTGTTGGCATATGCATGTGTGAGTGAAAGTGACACAGTTTTTGAAGTTCTGTGCAATTTGGGTGAAGGTCTTGCCTTGAGAAACACTTTTTTTGGTCCTGTTGCTAAAATTCTCTAGACCAGTTTTCAAGCTTTTGCTTTAAGACTAAATTACATTTATAGAGTAATTTTTTTTTTTAAATTGACGAAAGTCCATCATCTGACATTGCATGACTCACTCAGACACTTTTATTGCACAGCTGTCCGCTAGACTTAACCAGCCAATAGGTGTGGAGTGCTGTGTAGCGTGTGGGTGGTATTCTCCAATCAGATTGTGTGTTCGGAGCAGATAGTGTCAGCAGCATCAGGCCATTACAGAAGTGTGTGCAATACTAATGATGTCTTACTGTACAAACCTCAAAGTCATTCCTTCGCAGAGAGACAGTGCAATCGCAGTGTAAGCCCAAACTTTTTAAATTTTTAATGGCATGGATATAATTGTACTCTGTTGTCTATAGGTACTGAATCCTGGCGTTTAGAAGTCCCTAATGTGCTCAGAATGGGAATGAGTGCTGCAGTGCAGGCGTGCAATGAGCAAACATTATAGGGTGCTTGGAACATTTCTATTGCTCAAAGGGCTAGCAATTTGAACAAACCCCTGATTTTTTTGTGATTACTATTCTAAGCATTTATACTTACGATTTTTATTTTGTGCTCAATAAAACAAGCAAAATGATCCCATAGATTTACATTCAAGTAGGTACTTGAGCCAGAATATCTAAAATGTATTTTATAATGAAATGATGTTAGCATGAATATGCATGTGTGAAATGTTTGGCAGAATTGTTTTGGCATGATTGTTCAGTGATTTGTTCAGTGAATGGAAGGTGTTAAGGTCCGTTCACACCAAGAATGATAACTGTAATGATAACTTGAACCTTTTCACTTTGTAAAGAAACACTACGCACCTATAGGGAC
This sequence comes from Paracanthobrama guichenoti, assembly GCA_018749465.1. Lineage (NCBI taxonomy): Eukaryota > Metazoa > Chordata > Actinopteri > Cypriniformes > Gobionidae > Paracanthobrama > Paracanthobrama guichenoti. Next base: position 7,656,274 of record CM031943.1, read on the forward strand.
ACACGTCATAATCTGAAAACCACGCCCACCGGGGGAGAAAGCAAACCAACCGTCTCCATTGACTTTGTATTGTGTCAAGCGGCCTCCTTGTCATTTTTGACTTAGAACAAAAAACAGAACAATGTCTAAAAGCTGATATGTGACAAGGTGTACAGCAAACAAGCTAAAAAACCCAGAACCAAAAACCCAGAAATTTTTATAAGCTGTTGACCCAAAAAACAAGCATTTAAGGACACAAAAGTGGATACAGGCAATTGAGAGAGAGCAACATGTTATATTACACTGAGAACTACGCCCACTGGAAGGGAACGTAATCAGCGACAGGAAATATAATATATAAAACTGACATTTGGATATTTGACTTAACAGTGACAAAATGTTTACTGCACACGTAGGCTTCTTCCTGCCTGTATCCACTTTTGTCTCCTTAAATGCTTGTTTTTTTTGGCTCGACAGCTTATAAAAACTTAGTTCTGTGTTTTTTAGCTTGTTTGCTGTACACTTTGTCACATATCAGCTTTTAGAAATGACAAGGAGGCCGCTTCACGCAATACAAAGGCAATGGAGAGCTTTGGATTGGTTTGCCAGCCCAGCATGAGATCACCGTTTTCACAGATTCACTTTTTTTTTTTTTTTTTTTTTTTTTTTACGTGGAGACGATAACGGTTTTGTTTTCAAAAACTTGCACTTTGAAACTAAGTGGCAACCTTCTGGTCTCTCTCTTGAATCCAACATGGAAGTGACTTAAACTGCAATTCATCGATTGGCCGCTAGAGACAGGCTCCAAAAGGCAGTCAATCCCTAGACCCCCCCCAAAAGGCCCAACTTTTACAGAAGAAAAAATATGTTTACAGCTTGGTACAAAAAGTGGTTTTGGTCTATATAGTTAATTTTGCCCTTCACGACAAATGTGAGGGGGTGAATTTTTTTAATTTTTATAACTCATCCATTTAAATTATATTAAACCTTAAAATTCTGCATAATTAAGGGTGTGCTTGCAGGGTGTTTTTATGAATACCTCCCACTTATGTGATTTGCATATTTTCACTGGGGAGAATGTTAATGAGGACCCGAGCTGTCAAAATGTTTTGTCAGCGTTCACATTGATTCCCATCACTGGATGGGTTTGTGTCCAACTTTTACAGCAGAAAAAAATATGTTTACAGCCTGGTACAAAAAGTGGTTTTGGTCTATACAGCTAATTTTGCCCTTCATGACAACTGTGAGGATGGTGAATTTTTTTATAACTCATAAAATTATATTAAGCCTTAAAGTTCAGCATAATTAAGTGGGTGGCCACTTGAGTGACAGGTGGATTGCCGCTGCTGTCACTACTAGCCATTTGTCTTTGCCCATTTTCGGTTATCTGGGAGTGACAAACTGCCAAGATGGCGGCGAACAGCTCCGCCCACTTTGGGCTTCAAAAATGCTCTTCAGAAACTATGGGTGACGTCATGAACACTACATCCATTGTTTTATACAGTCTATGTTTGAAACCTGATTTCAAAAGCTTGCGTTTTCAGGCTGCCAAAACGCATAAAATGTGTTCTGTTTTTACTTAAAAACGATGTTGTGTAAACGGTCCCTAACAGTATAGCAATGCGTTAAAACACTCAGAAACACTGTGTTCTTTTTGCATTGGAAAGTTAGTTTACCAGTTACATTTTCATCTGAAAATTTTAAAATGTAGTTTTATGATGCAGTGATGTTAGCATGAATATGCATGTGCAAAACTGTTTGGCAAAATTAAAATGATTGTTGTGAATACTTGTGAGCACAAGTGTTAAAGGCCCACTGAAGTGGCTTGAAACGCGCAGCATTATTCAATGTGTTGACAGAATTTCCACTGAAACAGGAAGACAGGGCGGGACATATCAATCAGCCCCTCCCCTTTTTTAAAATAGCCAATAGCATTTTGTATAAATAACATCTTGGTCAGAGTTGTTGAGCTCGGTAAAGCCGCAGTTTCCTCCTAATATATAACCGTTTCTCCTCCTAATCTTCTCCATATCGCTTTAAAATATCGAATTCTGTGCAGAAATCGAATGGATCTGATATGTTTTCTGGTCTGCGCCGACTAGTATCTGTTCTGTGCTATAGTGTCTCTGGACTGGAGCAGACTGTGTGCGCATTGCGTCGGTTCACGTGACACTGACGTGAAACTAGACTTAATTTGCCCTAATGGATATCATATTTACACTGTCTGAATCGTTCCCTATCCCATATACAGGACAGTGCATTATGTGCCATTCACCATGTAGAACATGTAAAAAAAGTAAATATGTGAACAAGTGACCGATTTCAGCCGCAGCTTCAGCGTCTATTTATAGTGTAGCGGGCAGGACACTTCAGATTCTAGAGAGCATTTGATTGGACAGAAAATCTGATGAGAAGCTGAAGTGCAGAGTGTCATCAAAATCATTGATCCATATTGGCAGAAGTGAGAGACTGTAAGTTTTGAATGATATATCTTCTAAATGCAAATTTTGTCATTGTTTTTGAGCACACTAGCTTATAGATAACAGTAAGGCTAACATATTCATACTAAAAGCCGAAAAACATCCATTTTGATTTCATGGGGACTTTAAGGGCCATACACAGAAAGGGCGATAACTGCAACAATAACGATATAGTTCTAAAAAAAACATTCTAAATATAAAAGAATAGCAGAGTCCACACCCCAATTATAATGATAACAGCACAGAGAAACATTGATTTTTCTTTTTTCAGCTGATGAACAATAAAAACATAGATAGAACAGAACGTTATAGCCTGTTAGTATGGTCACTAATATAGTTATCGTTATGGTAATCTTTACTTATTTTTCTTGGTGTGAACTGGCCTTTATACACAAAAAGAGAAGAGGGAACGTGAATATGTTTGTTTATGAGTGTGCATTCTTTGTGCATCGATATTTTGCTTGCAGGGTGTTTTTATGAATACCTCCCCCTTATGAAATGTGATTTACATATTTCCACTGGGGAGAATGTTAATGAGGGCCCAGGCTGTCAAAACGTTTTGTCAGTGTTCATATTTATTCCCTTCACTGGATGGATATGTGTCCAAACAGAGTTTTATTCTTTCTAGTCCATGACACATGCACCTCTTCAGGTTCTGAAGGTCATCGATATTGAGTACCAATATCAACATGCATTTATAAAAATGATTTCTTAATGAAAGAGTAAAGATTCTTTGGGCATGCAACCCTTGGTTAGGGTGGCTCTCTTTTACCCACATCATCTGAAAAACTGGAGAGTGTCTCTGACATCTCATTTTATCGTCTTCTATTTTTTGTTTGTAAAGCAAACGTCTGACTGTTTCTGTGCAGAATATTCCTCTCCTCAACAAATAAACTACTAAAGCTCTCCACAAAACCCCAAGAAACAGAAGGCAAAACATCACACACTCAGCTCAGGAACACTGTCGTTCTTAAAAGTGACATGTCATTTTTTTTTCTTTTTAGATGTTAAAATAGTTTATATCCCAATTTAATCCTGTACAACCTGACATATGAATAATAACAGGACATGGAACAGTTTTTTGAACCTTTAGACAAGTTTGCATCTGTTTTATGTTTTACTTTTGTATCATATTTGTTCACATAGCATAATATAGTGAGAATATGAAGCTCAGTTTTATTCAGAGGCCCAAATTGAAATATGGTGCAGTGTTATTTTCAGTCTGGTTCTCATGAGAGAACCTGGAGATTCGGTTTGGTACTCACACTGCACATAGTGTGACCCATTAACTATAACTCTAAAAATGAAATAATTAATAGTAGCATTATTATTTAGTTTGTTTTGTTAATAAAATAATCAACAAAATAATAAATAAAGTGTGACAATACTATTATATTTTAAAATAAAAATAAAAAAGTATTAAATAAAAATACAAGTATTTTATAGTACACTTAAAGATACAATGCTTATATGTACATTTTCATATTTTTCATTTTTATTAGATTTTTCAAAATTTTCAAACCTAAAATCATCAAGCTTTTATTTTGGCGGGTTGCCAGGAAGTAAGTATATGCACTGCCGTCGTGTTTTGCTCTGAAACCGGCAGATTTATTATGCATTTAGCTCAAATGGATGGAATCTTATACAGTATTACAGTTAGTCGATTTAAAATGGTGATTGTGCATTAACAGCTGTCAACCATATCGGTACGCAAATGAGTGGTCTGAACTTATTTACCCAGCGCATTTTTTTATTTTGAATGCATGCGCACCTGCGCACCACTTACGTGCACCCCTGTTTATATGGCCAGATAGTAAGATGAAATTCTTACTACTTGCATAAAAACGTATAATGCAATACAACAATGATTGGGGGATGTTATAGCATGCAATTCTGACTCTATAACACGCAATTCTGACTTTATAACACGCAATTCTGACTTTATAACACGCAATGCTGACTTTATAACACGCAATTGCGACTCTATAACACGCAGTTCTGACTTTATAACACGCAATTGCGACTCTATAACATGCAGTTCTGACTTTATAACATGCAATTCTGACTTTATAACATGCAATTCTGACTTTATAACACGCAGTGCTGACTTTATAACATGCAATTGCGACTCTATAACATGCAGTTCTGACTTTATAACACGCAATTCTGACTTTATAACATGCAATTCTGACTTTATAACATGCAATTCTGACTTTATAACACGCAGTGCTGACTTTTTGACTTTATAACATGCAGTTCTGACTTTATAACATGCAATTGCTGACTTTATAACATGCACTTATAACTTTATAACACGCAATTCTGACTTTATAACACGCAATTCTGACTTTATAACACGCAGTTCTGACTTTATAACACGCAATTGACTTTCTAATTGCAATTCTGACTATAACACGCAATTCTGAGTTCTGACTTTATAACACGCAATTGCGACTCTATAACACGCAGTGCTGACTTTATGCTCTGACTTTATAACATGCAATTCTGACTTTATAACACGCAATTCTGACTTTATAACACGCAGTGCTGACTTTATAACACGCAATTGCGACTCTATAACACGCAGTGCTGACTTTATAACACGCAATTCTGACTTTATAACATGCAATTCTGACTTTATAACACGCAGTGCTGACTGCTGACTTTATAACACGCAATTGCGACTCTATAACATGCACTTTCTGACTTTATAACACGCAATTCTGACTTTATAACGCAATTCTGACTTTATAACATGCAATTCTGACTTTATAACACGCAGTGCTGACTTTATAACACGCAATTGCGACTCTATAACATGCAGTTCTGACTTTATAACACGCAATTCTGACTTTATAACACGCAATTCTGACTTTATAACACGCAGTGCTGACTTTATAACACGCAATTGCGACTCTATAACACGCAGTTCTGACTTTATAACACGCAATTGCGACTCTATAACACGCAGTTCTGACTTTATAACACGCAATTGCGACTCTATAACACGCAGTGCTGACTTTATAACACGCAATTGCAACTCTATAACACGCAATTGCGACTCTATAACACGTAGTTCTGAGTTTATAACACGCAATTGCGACTCTATAACATGCAGTTCTGACTTTATAACATGCAATTGCGACTCTATAACACGCAGTGCTGACTTTATAACACGCAATTGCGACTCTATAACACGCAGTGCTGACTTTACAACACGCAATTGCGACTCTATAACACGCAGTTCTGACTTTATAACACACAATTCTGACTGTATAACATGCAGTTCTGACTTTATAACACGCAATTGCGACTCTATAACACACAGTTCTGACCTTATAACATGCAATTGCGACTCTATAACACGCAGTTCTGACTTTATAACACGCAATTGCGACTCTATAACACGCAGTTCTGACTTTATAACACGCAGTTCTGACTTTATAACACACAATTCTGACTGTATAACATGCAGTTCTGACTTTATAACACGCAATTGCGACTCTATAACACACAGTTCTGACTTTATAACACGCGATTGCGACTCTATAACATGCAGTTCTGACTTTATAACACGCAGCTCTGACTTTATAACATGCAATTGCGACTATAACACGCAATTCTGACTTTGTAAGATGCAAATGCGACTTTATAACAGTTCTGACTATATCACGCAATTGTGACTTAATATCTCGCAATTCTGACTATAACGCAATTCTGACTTTGTAAGATGCAAATGCGACTTTATAACAGTTCTGACTATATCACGCAATTGTGACTTAATATCTCGCAATTCTGACTATAATGCAATTCTGACTTTATAACACGCAATTCTGACTTCATAACACGCAATTCTGACTTTATAACGCAATTCTGACTTTGTAAGATGCAAATGCGACTTTATAACACTATTCTGACTATCATGCAATTCTGACTATAACGCAATTCTGACTTTATAACACACAATTCTGACTTTATATCATGCAATTCTGACTATAACGCAATTCTGACTTTATAACACACAATTCTGACTTTATATCATGCAATTGCGACTTTATAACACGCAATTCTGACTTTATAAAACACAATTACACACAATTCTGACTTTATAACACACAATTACACACAATTCTGACTTTATAACATGCAATTGCGACTTTATAATGCAATTCTGACTTTATATCATGCAACTGTGACTTTATATCACGCAATTGTGACTTTATATCACGCAATTGCGACTTTATATCTCTCAATTCTGACTATAACGCAATTCTGACTTTATAACACATAATTCTGACTTTATATCACGCACTTCTGACTTTGTAATGCAACTTTATAACACGCAATTGCGACTTCATATTTTTGCAATATTTTTGCAAGTTTATGTCTCACAATTCTGAGAAACAAAAGTCAGAATTATGAGATGTAAATTCACAATTGTGAGATATAAAGTCACAATTATCTTTTAAAATGTTTTATTCTGTGGCAGAAACAAGCTTCCATAACATGCCCTAAAATTATTTTACAAAAATGTCTCCCTCAGCCACACTTCATTTTCGCCACATTTTATGATTACAGATGAAAATGTTTTCAACCATCCATGCATAATCTTAGATAAAGCCAACACACATGCACAGTATACAGTTTTTGTAAGTGGCACTCGCTCCACAGCTCTTTGAAGTAGAGAAGTTTGTGATCACGAAGGGAGATTTTTCTTTGAGGCCATGACTTTTTCCCCCTCACTGTCTTAATCTGATTCTTAAGGAAGATAATTGCGTCTTAAACGCTTTGATCTCATTTCATGGGGAGAGGGTCCTTTTCAACTAAAAATACATTAAAAACTGAAAATAAGATGAAAAAGTAAGGAAGAGTTAGAGATCTTGTATAAAAATTAATGTGTTGCCCAAACATTTGTGTCTATGTTTTTCGTACTTGCATACAGTAGGGTTTCAGTCCTTAATTTCAAGCATATAAAACGCTATATCAGTACAAGTACACATTTTAGACACTTTTATTTGAACATACCATCGACTAAAAGAATGTCTGGAGGAGATAGTTGGTAAACTACAGTTACAGGTTTAATTTTATTGTGCAAAAAGCATAGAAAACCAAAAAGCATACATTGACTACAACATAATCAGTTATTAATATTTCATTGATTATCTCTTGTTTTTGCATGTGTTCATAATTTATTTGTATGACAGCCTCCACACAGTTTTTTTTTTTTTTTTTTTTTTTTTTTTACGTTATCACAAATAAAACAATTGATTTCAAGCAGAGCCGTGCAATATGCTTGCAAACTCTTTAACAGATTTTTAATAATATTGATTAAAGGGTGAAGGTGTCCATTTTCCTTGGTCACTTTTGGTCACTGCTGTATACATACGCCATGTGATTTCATTTTTTGTATGCAGAGAAAGTCTTACGAAACAGTTAAATATAGTTAAGATGTGACTGATCAAAGCAAACATCTATTTGTCTCGCTATCTGTCTTACAAACTCACTTACTTATTCTGTTTCTACTCTTCTTTTCTCTTATGACCATGTGAAAGCTCCCAGGAGCTCTAACAGCGCTTGCATTTGAAATGGAAGGCTGACTGCTTTAAGATGTGTGCATGAACAGCTATAAAAAGGTCATAAATCTGATGAATGAGAACCATTCGAATGGTTGTTTTTAGGATAATGTCAAGGCACATTTCATTCTATTTATTGAAATGAAGTGTTGATCCTATGGTCTTTGGTTATTAAACCAGAACAATCAAAGCATTGGAGATAACCAGAGCGCAAAGGCCTTTATTTAATGGGAGATCTCGCAACTCCTCTCGCCGCTTCTCTGTTTCTCTAATCCTCTTTTCTCTCATCCGCTCCTCTTGCACGGTTCTCACTGACACACTCAAAATCCTTTGTTTCATCTTGAGCGAGTGATACAGTAGCACAGGGTCTGGTGCACACGGCAAGTTTGTGTACGTGTGTGAGTGAGTGATATACAATGAAGCCATAGATTCACTGTGATAAAAACGTTCTGTGGGTTAATCTCACAAAGAAATGTCACCATAAAATCTAAAGAAAAAAAAGAAATTTTGCATAAGAAAATAAGGCTTATTTTCATGGCTGAAAGATTTCTCACTTTATCACTTCATGTCTTATAGTTCATAGTTTAATTATCTTATTCTGGGGTGCATTTCCCAAAAACAACTATGGTCTGAGTTCCGTCATTACCAATAGAGGTCAGCTATGGTGGCAAGTTCTGTTGAACTCTATTGGTAACAACAGAACTCAGACCATAGTCTGAGATGCTTTTTGGAAACACACCCTGTTTAGTCTCATTGCCACTGTCTATTTGCCTGAGTTCTAGTTCTAGTTTGTTTCCGTGGTTTCTGATTAGTGACACACCTGTTCCCTGTTCCATTAATGGTCTATTGTTTAAGTGTTCTCTGTTCTGTGTTAACATTATATGTGAGTGCGTAGTATTTTCTGTGTGTACATTAAAGTTTCTTTGGATTGTTCATTTTGAGTTACACATCTCTCATATTTAGATTTTAACTAACAGTCACATTATGTTTCATGATAATTAAGCACAATTTTCAAAAAATTCCTATATGCAAGAAAAATCTCACTTTTGTAATGCAAATAAATAAATATATATATATATTTTTTCTTTAATACAGAAAATGAATTTAATTATTACATTATTATTATGATGTATATATATATATATATATATATATATATATATATATATATATATATATATATATATATATATATATATATATTATTTTATTTCAATTCAATCTAGATTAAAAGAAAAGAAAAAGTAAAGAAAAACTATCCTGTCTGAATTTAAATTTAAAAATACAAATGTATTTAAAACTTTTAAATATAAAAATTATTTAAAGGTGCACTATGTAACATTTCCGTCCGCTAGAGGTCGCCTATTCAAAACAAAGGCTTAGTTTGATGACGCCAAGTTTGAGCGCAGAAATTTGGGACATGTGGTCTTCAACTCACAGCCGGTGGAAAAAAATCGGGATAGGACTTGAGCAGTAATAATGTTCATGGATGCGATTATTAACGTTACTGTAGTGAAGCAGAGCAGGACCGAGTGTTGTGGAGCTGAGCAAGGCCGCTGCAGCGACTGAACGTAACACACGCCTCGCGAGCAGCGGGACTTTAATTATGCCACAGCACCGGAGCATTTCCGCTTTTCCAGTCATGAGTATGAGGTAACGCAGCTCTGTTTATCAGATATATCTGAGTGTGTTGAAAATGATGTTATGACGTTACTCTGTGCGTTCGCTCGGCGGCTGCTATGACACTTGTTGCACACTGCAGTGAGAGTAAAGCGTTTCTGCCAAATAAAACCGGAAACCGAGGGTAGCGCAGATATGACACCATTGACAGGCGACTCCCTCACACGTCCCGGTTCCTTGGTTAAAATAGAAATTTTCTCACGATTTACAAGTTGTTGGAAACATTTGGGATATATACTCAACTGAACAAAATATATAACACTGGCCTAATGGTTTTTAGATATTTTACTGAAACATTTTTACACATGTATTAAATATATTAAGTAATAATATATATATATACGATATATATATATATATATATATATATATATATATATATATATATATATATATATATATATATATAAAATTCCTTATTAAATAGTTATTATTGTCAATAATAAAGTTAATAATTTACATTTATGCATTTGGCAGACGCTTTTATCCAAAGCCACTTACATTGCATTCAAGGTATACACTTTTTGTCAGTTCTTGCTTTCCCTGGCAATCGAACCCATGACCTTGGCTTTGCTAGCGCCACACTCTTATTGTTTGAGCTACAGGAAATTCATAATAAAGTATGTATATTTATTTATGCACAATATAATTTATTTTGTTCTTCTGTTGATTTTGTGGTGAAATGTGACCTAAAGATATGGAAAAAATCTGACCTAGACATTTCCTGAGATTTACATTTCTAATGTACCATTTCTGTGTACTCTTTCATTCACATAAACACACACACACACACACACACACACACACACACACACACACACACACACTTACATTTGAAATTTAGAGGATAATATATATCAGCTTACTCAAGCACTCATATTCATACCCTACGCAGCGTGTATATGTGCTTCTGCAATTCGTGTGAGCATAATTCATGCCTGAGGCCTCATTAGTGCTGTATTTGCATATTCTTATGGAATTTTATCTTAAAGCATTACGCTCCTGTGAGTTGCATATTTCATATCATACAAAGCGTGTGAATCTGTATGAGCACGCTGTTTTTCCGCCCGCCCTGGGCAGGAATCCTCTAGAGACAGAGAACTCTCTACGATAAACCTCATTCCTGCAAGGAGTCCTCTTTCAGAAAGGCAGAGAAGAGGAGAGGTTTGAGCCTCTGGAATGGAATGGAAGAAGAAAAAAACTGAAAAAGGCAGTAATTTCTCTCACATTATGGGATTGGGGTGCGAATCTTCTTTTTCCTGGGATGGGCTGTATTTCAAAAAGAGATGAGCAAAAAAAGAAGAGAGAAAGAGACACACAGAAAGAGAAAAGATTTGAAAATCTTTTATATAATGATGGTGTAGCTTCAGGCGTATTGAAAGGTGTCAGACCTGCACTTCAGACCACATTTATTGTGACACGTATACCTGAGTGTGTATATGTGTGTGAGTTTAAAAGAATCCTGGAGAAATACTTTCAAATAAAACAGGGTTTTGAGGTTTAAATTCATTGCAGGCAACACATGCATTTTTTAGAACATTTCAGCCGTCTGTATGTGTACAGACTTCAACATTTTCAAAGGTTCAATGAAACTGTGAGTCAGTAAATCTAATTGTTTCTCACACATTCAAAATTATAATGTTAAATCATTTTAAAAGTAAATTTCTGTGCCAATAACATCACCACACAGAATCACACAAATACTGCTATATAATGACATTTTGTCCTGCGTACTATAGTAAAAAGCTGAGTTACTGTCTTACTACTAGAAGAAAAAAAACTAAATTATCCAGGAAATAATAGGGAATAGAGTAGAATTTAGAATAGGCAATTTTAGAATTGAATTTAGAATGGGGAATATAACTATTAATCTTTTAGAGTCTCAGTATATTGCATCAGTTTAGTTTTAAACTGAATGAGGTGTATTGTTTGCTCATTTTTGTTTGTGTAGGTACATGGTGCCTTCCCTAATTAACAAATTATTCACCCAATTCTGTTGCAAACTCTTATTCTCACACAATAAAATATATCTTTACCAGTTTACTGAGTCTTCAATTTTGTGTTTAAAAATTAGACTCTCAATATCAGCCCAAAAAAGCTTTCACACTAGCACTGGTGGTGCGCACCTGGGTTCATTTGCATGACGTGAACACTGTTTTCCAAACTCAGATGAGCACCAGCGGAATGAGCTCACTGCATATATAAATGCAAATGTCCTAAATCAAATTCTTTGGAACCTTTGCAATACATTTGTGACCAATGCTGTTCTGTGAAACCAAAGGTTCGAAAAGTAGGCTATAAAAGTACTAAAATTGAGACGAGCAACGCTATCCATTTCCCACATTCTCCTGTGTAGTCGTTACATAGCAACAGGAGTAAATAACTGCCACTTTAATGACTCATACGTACTGCAGGATCTTTCTAACACACATACACAAAAATGCAAGATACATCCCTATTTGCATACTTGTGCTCTATTCTATTACATTTTGAAGTATAAATAGTGTGAGAAGTGTGATCACACTGAAGATTTCAAAAAGAAAAAGTACTTCAAATACACGCACAACTGTCACAGCTTATGCAGACTTAAGGGAGGGGCTATCAGACTTCCATACTAGATGATAAAATACATACACTACATCTACAGTGTGAATACAGTGGCTTATTATTTATTTCATCAAACAGCATTTAGTGTCAACAAATAAAAGTGCCCCTTTTATGATATTTTAAAGGTTTTGGAGGTCTCCTGCAATAGGTTTACATGCATCCAAGGTCAAAAAACACAAATTTTCTTATAATATACATTCACCTCATTTTTCAAAGAGTTTGAAAATGGTTTGTTTGAAGATTCAGGGCCCTATCATACACACACGGCGCAATGCCATGCCAGACGCGATGCAAGTGTTTATTGCTAGGTTCAGCTCGATACAGTTATAATTTTCACATCCAGCGCTACGTTGTTTAAATAGCAAATGTTATTATAGTTGAATAAAATAGTTGTTTAAATGCCAATAGGTGTGCTGGTCTGAAAATGTGGTATGTTCATGCGCATTGTTGGTGCTTTGCTATTTTGAAGCAACTAAAAAATACTGCACTATTGACTTTAGACCAGGTTTTCGCTGGTCAATGGTGCAGTGTTTTTCAGTTGCCTCAAAATAGCAACAGTGCACCTGAACACACCTAATTTTCAGACCAGCATTTAAACAACTATCTAATAGTTGTAACTATTTTATTCAACTATATTTTTTAAAAATGTTTGTGTTTTAAAGGGCGCGTTAGTAATATGCACCTATAGGCAGGTGCGCAACGCACGTACACTCTGCTTATTACACACACAGCATTACATACACAGCAGCACACAAACATACCAAATATACAAAAAATAAAAGGATTCCTCTCTGGAGAAGCGTTCAGTCTTTCCGCTCGCAAATTCCACCATGTAAATAACGAATCTGCCATGGTATAAGCGCAACTGGCTTTTAAAGGGAATGGGAGATGAGACTCTGATTGGTTTATTGCACGTTACGCTCAAAACATGCCCATGACTCATTAAGAGACTAGGTACAACCCTTTTAGACCATGCACCTGGCGCACTGACCATTTTTTTCGTCATTAAACTAGCAAAAGTGGATTTGGACACGCCCTAAGTGCACCTGCATCATTCACTTAAGACCATGCACTCAGATCGTTAAAATAGGGCCCTCAGTCTCTCTAAACCTCTCCTTTCCATGAGCCTACTCTGCTCTGATTGGTCAGATGGCCCAGTCTGATGTGATTGGTTAACCGCTTACAGCGCATGTTGGAAATTAAATGCCTATTACCATATCTGATTTTCAGCTCCGGAGTTTTCCTCAGGGCTTGACACATAGATATACGAACAATGGCGTCGGTTTTACAGTATCAATTCCAGCGCGAGTCCTCATCCTTTTGAAAAGCATGCTAAGTGGATTCATAGCACTGAAAACAGCTTTGAACCAAACTCTTTCAGGCCTCAGCCACAACTACAGTGTTTGGGGGCAGGTCAAAGTAGATGTTGTTCGCAGGCAGCCAATGAAGACCATAGGCGGGCTTTATGCAATTTTGTTGCATTGTTATGTAGTTATGTAAGTGAGACTTGAATTCAGAATCGATTCTTTCTTTTAGGAGACAATAACTTTATTTGTCATGCACTTTGATCTTTGAAACTATGCAGACCTTTTACATTCACAAACAGCTGTATTACACACTAAATGAAAGGTAATATTATAAAAAGCATAATTGGGGCACTTTAAACCCTATATTGACTGTAAAACAAGAGCATAATTCTTTCAAAAGTACTTCAAAAAAATGTAAGACCTAGTATAGGGTTTAAAAAAAATTAAACACCCCATAAACAGTCATAAACAGCACTGACAACAAGTTGATTGACCTCTTGGCAGTCATCACCAGGCACAAGACCCTTAAACAGTCAGTAGTGCTAGACAAACACGCTTATCTGAGGTACCTGCGGTGACAAAGCATGCAAGCATTGCTTTGATGAAACTGTGGGAGTGAGCTGTTACAACTGGCAAAATATTCAAGAATTTCTCATCTCAGTTTGAGCACAGATCGAACTGTTTCCCCAGTGTGACACAGCTTACTTTGAACGTCATGTTTTTCGTCTTTTATTTACCATTTTTGCGTTTTATCAAACCAGCATGCTATGAGGGACTGCTGACATAACTCTCCTTTTAAATCGCTTTCTTTTAGAACACGTTTAACATGAAAAGTGGGTAACACTTTATTTTAGGTTCAATTCTCACTATTAACTAGTTGCTTATTAACATGCATATTACTAGGATATTATTGGCTTTTTAGTACTTATAAAGCACTGCATGACCATATTCTACATCCCTTAATCCTACCCAATACCTAAACTAAATAACTACCTTACTAACTATTAATGAGCAGTAAATTAGGAGTTTATTGAGGCAAAAGTTGTAGTTAATAGTTAATATGTGTTCCCAGTTGTCAGCTGGGATGAAAATGAGTAGGATACAATCTTCTAAAAAAAAGTGAACGGATGTGAAAGATAACATGCGTAGAAATCAATAGAAGTCACTTTTAAAATCACCTTCCAAAATGTTGCTATATTAACATATTGAGGTCATAATAATGTATTTCTCTGTGGCCCCCTTTACACATAGCCTTAAAGGAATAGTTTGCCCAAAAATGAAAAATATCCCATGATTTACTCACCCTCAAGCCATCGTAGGTGTATATGACTTTCTTCTATCGGCAGAACACAATCAGAGTTATATTAAATAACATCCTGGCTCTTCCCAGCTTTGTAATGGCAAGGTTTTGAATCTCCAAAAAGTGAATCCATCCATCATAAAAGTAATCCATACGACTCTAGGGGGTTAATAAAGGCCTTCTGAAGTGAAGAAAAATATCCATATTTAAAATTTTACAAACTATAATCACTGGCTTCTGGCAATGGCTGTACGCTTATGTAATCGGTCCTACTGAACCCAATCAGAGCGGGATTCGAACCGGGGTCTCTGGCGTGGGAGGCAGACACTAACGGGATGCTAAAGACTGCATCCTCTTGTGCACCTCTTGAGTCCACGGGAGTGAGGTTTACACACACAGCTCTTATTGGCCTATGTCCGTTACATTCACCCCCCTAAACCTCACTCCCATCCAGGTCTCCACACCAGATATAACGGTCCTACTCGACACGCTCTGAGCGGGATTCGAACTGGGGTCTCTGGCGTGGGATGCAGGCGTGGTAACAAGGACGCTAAAGACTGCTGGCAGGAAAATGGCAGGAGAAATACTGGAGTAGGACTAGGAAGAGAGGTGCTGCAACAATGTAAATTATGTGAAAACAAATTATGTGTTTTGAACATTCAAGCATGAAAATCTCTTCTAGTAGTCCCCCAAAACAAAATCAAGACTTTGTAAAATGGCGTATTAGGTCATCTTTAAAAAAGCAAAAAGCATATTTGTTGAATTCCGTTCATGCAGACAAACACAGAGCTGACTTAATGACATTGCAGTGCACCCTGATGCTTTTGGGAATGTCACATTCAGAATGTGTTATATACAATGACAGATTCTTCACCTCACACACACACACAGGCTTTTGATTTCTGCTTTTAATTAGGTCATAATTGAATGAGACATGTAATTATGAAGCACCATCCTGTGACCTTTACCCAGTTCTGTACCTGCCAATAAGAGCAGTGCCTTCAGCACAGAGACAACAGATGGAGACCAGTTTTTGTGTGTGTGTGTGTGTGTGTGTGTGTGTGGTTCACCTGTAGAGCCATGAAAAAATGTGTATTTATCTGAGAGAGAGAAAGGTGAGCAAGTGGTAAATGGACAGGTGTTTGGATAGACAGAGGGCATGTCAGATGCTGTGCCCAAACCCCAGGCTTTGTAGAGACTGTGTATGAGATATTCCTTTCTTTGTCAATCAAAAATGGTCATTTTATGTGTGGAATCTGTCTTAAGTAATTCACAATTTACATAACATAAATCATTTTAGGTAGTTCTTATTTTTAAGGTTTAGTTATATTATGCCAAAAAAAAAGCTTAGCTTCATGATTGACAGCTGTGTTTGCAATTTAGTTTGCAGGAGCGGGACCTTGACACTGCGGCTAATAATGATAATTCCATAATGACCAACACAATCTACCAACAGCAGATCAAATTAGCATCTGGTTTAAGACATGATTGGGCAGAAAATAATGGCGCAAATACACCAGTAAATTGACTAGCGCAAACCTTAGTAAATCACCTTGCATAATTAATTTAAAAGCTCTCCTCTTATAAATTTTGCGTCTGAAAGGGAAACTTCTACAAATGCAATAAGGTTAGCCGCAAAAATAACCGTCCAAGCCTTTTCAGCGCTAATTTTTCATTGCGTGTTTTAAAGGAACACTCCACTCCACAGGCTCATTTTCCAACTCCCCTAGAGTTAAACAGTTGAGTTTTACCGTTTTCGAATCCATTCAGTCGATCTCCGGATCTAGCGGTAGAACTTTTAGCATAGCTTAGCATAGATCATTGAATCTGATTAGACCGTTAGCATCTCGCTCAAAAATGACTATCGATATTTTTCCCGTTTAAAACTTGACTCTTCTGTAGTTACATCGTGTACTAAGACCGACGTAAAATGAAAAGTTGCAATTTTCTAGACCGACATGGCTAGGAATTATACTCTCATTCCTTTGTAATAATCAAGGAACTTTGCTGCCGTACCATGGGTGCAGCGGCGCAATGATATTACGCAGCGCCTGAAAATAGTCCCCAGCTAGGCAATTTCCAACGTGACCCGGCACTAAGGCTGAATCCGAAATCGCCCACTATACCCTCAAATAGGGCATTATGTGAGGGGACAGCCATTTGTAAGTCTTTGGTAATTTTTGAGCGAGATGCTAACGGTCTAATCAGATTCAATTATGTATGCTAAGCTATGCTAAAAGTTCTACCGCTAGATCCGGAGATCGGCTGAATGGATTCGAAAACAGTAAAACTCAACTGTTTAACTCTAGGGGAGTTGGAAAATTAGGCTATTTTTTTTTTTTTTTAAGTGGAGTGTTCCTTTAAGTAAATCCTGACAGTAATTTTTTAACGCCAAAAGAGGGTTTGCGCTGGCGCAGGCTGTTAGTAAATTTGGCCCTAAATGAGTAGCCAGAATGCGGTAGAATTTGGCATAAAAAATTCTCATAATCTTTACACGTTGTGTCGTCATTAAGTACAATCAGACTAAAAACACACTCACAATCACATATGAATTCATACATATATTTGACCTATTGAGTATAATTGTTCTAAAATATGCATGATTGTTTACTGGTTCAGTATACTATTACAATCATTACAATCTGCTTTCATCTGTCCTTGTCTTATAATGTATACTTTATATATTTGAATGTTTACATAATCACAGCCATGCATGCAATCAGAGCTTTTGAATGCTAGGTTAGTAATGAGACAGTATGAGTGTGTGTGGAGAGAGTTTTCCATATGTTCTCTTTTTTTTTTTTTTTTTTTTTTTTTACAGGTGTTTTACTTGTATTTTTGAATTGTTTTACTTCATTGCGTTATGTTTTAGGGTTAATGGAAATGTTTGTAAAATTACTGGACAATGCACTGGTAATTTTCTGCCAGTACATTTTGTGTTATTTTTACGGATTTAAAAAAAAATTTTTTTTACAGTGTGTACAGTAAACATACCAAGAGAAATAGCATACTACTACTCGTACTATTCCAAAAATGTCCTTATAAAAAGTGAAATGATAGTAGCATTAAAACAAGCATAAAGACACTGACCAAAGCGAACAATCACCAGATTATATTGCGTCACTTCTCAGACAGTCCATGACCCGACAAACAGCAGACCAACACTGACAGATGCAGACAGGGGTAAAACACTGATCTGACAAAACCCAATGCAGTGTCTGTTGCCGTTGCTCGCCATCTGTCGGTGCAGTGCATTGGCCTTAAGAGAGAAAAACGTTTGAATGTGTAGAGGGGGAAATGGCTAGTAAAAGATAAGATAAGACAGAGATAGAGAGAAAAAGAGCTGGTGGGAATGAAGATAGAGACACCTTGACCTTGGTGGTCTTCTCTTCAGCTGGATCAGCAAGTCTGTGTGTGGTTTGTGTGCTGTATGTAAATTGGTTGCAGGAAGATACCTGTCTTCGTGTGTGCGTGGATGGCTCGCTAAATGATCTGTTTAGAAGTAGCTTAATGGCCAGATGGCATAAAGCAAATGAGTTAGAGTAAGAATTGAGTTTGCATATTTATGAAGCTTTTCTGCATAATTAATGAGATGCAAATGGTTTGAAGTTGATGGTGAGGCCAGTGAGATGTGTAATGCATACGAGTGTGTGTGTGTGTTACATGCAGAAAGCCATCAATGTTCTTCTACACCCTTGAGTTCATGAACAAACAAAATGATCAAGAGACAACTGTTGTCTTATCTCTTCATCATGTACGAGTGCTTTCACACGTGTTTGCTTAGCAATCTAAATGAGGGCATACCATAAGCATAATTCAGATGGGATTCGGTTTCTGAATGACATTTGAGTTCCAAATATTTGCATTGGATGTCTGTGATATTCATGTACTGATTCAGATCTGTGTAATTATTATGAAAAGGGAACTGTCTGTTCGGTCTAGGCTTCTGTTGTTTTCATATAAAACTAAATATAAACTCAGATTCAAAATAAAGTTTTAGATGAATTTCTGCTCTTAAAGGGTCATGACATGAAATTAAATTTGCCTTGTTCTTTTGACATATAAGAGATATTTGTACCATTAAAACATCTTGCATGTTTCATATCTTAAAACGTCCTCCATAAACAAAGCATTTGTTTAATCAAACTCCAAAAACAGCTTGATTTGATATTGCGGGATCTGTGATGTCACACAGGCAAATTTTGCATATGACTGCCTCCACTGCAAGACATCGATTATTAGTTATACATCATCCACTATAGGCCCCACCCCCTGACAATCAGTTGCTTAGCAGCTGACATTTGCCTAAACTGGATGTGAGTGTCACGTCAAAAGCAAATAGAACCCATTATAATCACTGACGCTGTCTACACTGGATACAGTATACAGATGCACCTTCACTTTCTGACATATTCCACACACTTGAGTCTGTCAACAACAGGACAAATGTAAGAGTGAAAGAACGCTTGCTTTGACACGTCCAGTTTAAACAGCTCGTTTGCGTCTCTGTACTTCAGAAGGATCCCAGGCAGCGTCCTGGATTTATACGGATCACATTGAAGGATTTTGTTTTGTAAACGAGGCACAGTGTAATGGAGAGTTTGCAAAGAAACTCTTGTTGATAGATGAAGCAGCCAACTGTACTGGATCTGACAGCAGCTGCTTTACAAACTGTAAGTGAATGATTTCATAATGCTTTGTCTATAAATGTCTGTTTTATATGGATAATGTATTCAAAATACACTTGTGTGCAATAGTGAGTGGGCGTTGATACTGTTTCCTATGCAATGACGTTAGCCAATCATAACTGTTTAAAAAAGCTGTCATTTAAAGGTGCAGTATGTAGTATTTATGAGGATCTATTGACAGAAATGGAATATAATATACATAACTATGTAATTGTAATGTTTTCAGTGGTGTATAAAGACCTTAATGTACCGTTATGTTTTTATTACCTTAGAATGAGCCATTTCTATCTACATACACCACGGGTCCCCTTACAGTGAAATCGCCATTTTGTGCCGTCATGTTTCTACAGTAGCCCTAAACGGACAAACTGCTCTACAAAGCGCTCGCTACTCTCTGCTTTCTCCGATGATGACAATTTTGTCCTGTGTTGGCCACTGTAGCTTCTCTATGAGCTCTGAAAGGGAGGGGTGAGCGATGGGTGATTACAATTCACAACCTCACAACTAGATGCCACTAAAATACACACACTGCACCTTTAAAAACATAATTTGAGACAGAGGATCAGAACAATCTTTTTTCCACAAACACACACACACATTGTTGAATATGTGGATTACGGGGACTCTCCATAGGTATAATGGTTTTTATACTAGACAAACCGTATATTCTATCCCCCTACACTACCCCTATCCCTAAATCTACCCATCACACAAAACTTTTGGCATTTTTTTAAATAAAAAAAAAAACGGTATGTTTTTTTTTAGCCATTTGTTTTTACGAGGACAGCAGGATACACAGTAAGTGTCCTCATAAACCATGCTGATGTTGTAATACTCATGTCATTATACACATTTGTGTCCACATACACTGTCAGAAAAAAAGGTCCATTGCTGTCACTGGGGCAGTACCCTAAGGTACAAAACCGAAAAGGTACTAATATGTACCTTTAAGGTACTAATATGTACCATTTAGGGGTGAGTAAGTTACAAAGATGTACCTTTTCACTGTTGTACCTTAGGGTACCGCCCCAGTGACAGCAGTGTACTTTTTTTTTCTGAGAGTGTAGGTATATGTGTGTACTCAAAAAAACTTATTAACATTATAAGTAATCTCAAGGAACATATTCAAATAATTAAAAAATCCATGACATGAACCCTTTAAAACCAAAATTTAGACAGGAATTAAAGTAACACACAACCCTGGTGTTTTTGTAGGTCACAGAATTTTCATGTGTGCGGCAGGAGAAATACAAAATCAAACCTCTGTAAATTCTGGAATTATCTCTAAAGTCACTTTTTGTAATGTCTATTTTTGTTTACCACACAATGATGTACTATGAACATGTCAGCAAATTTATGTGATTGAATGCAATTCATCAATTTAAACAAAACTGACTAGATTTACAGTTTCTAATCACAATAAAGCCTTAATGCTTTAGTGAACTGTTTTTCTCCAGAAACACTATTTTATTTTATTAATTTATTTTTCAAGTGAAGTCAAGCTTGGTATTACATTTCATTTGTATGTTTACTGTGGTTGATGGTCCCTCACTGAATCGGTTTTGGTTTGTCCGAAAAGCGTGACGAACAACTGAAGGACATTTCCAGCTTTCTGCATGAGTGTGTGTCATGGTTTAAATCTGAGGGCAGTGGGGAATAGCTGTAATTGCTTGCTTCAATGTACTTAAACATTCATAAAAAATGTGCTTATGCTGTGTATCCATATTCTGACAGAGCAATACTCTACTCTAGCATACATTACACACAAAAGCTCTGGGACTGAGCATAAACAACTGCACGTCATCCTTTGGGGGGCAGCATTTCACACGGTGCAGCGGCTTTGTTTTAGAAAATAGAAGCACATATGAGCCATAGAGAAACTTTAATGTGTCCAAATTTTTTAGCCCAGTTTTCACACATCTCACATCCTCATTTTTTAGAATGACTAATGGGGTGAAAGTGCTACCCCTCAAGGAAAAAGAGAGCGAGGGAGAAAAAAGGAAGTTTGTCCTATTTAAGTGGACAGAGCACCCTTTGAAGGACATTGAGATACACACACACACACACACAGAAGGAGCTGCTACCCTCAAGCTGTCATGGTAACCTGGATAAATGATGAAAAGGTTTCTGTTATCTTGCTTCATTGTGCTCTAGAGTACTTTAGTATTTTGGTCATATTAACATGAAATTAGAATGCTAAATGATGCATAAAAGATGTGCTTTAATATAACTTGCAGTGCATTTATGGCAAACAATTCAGTTACTCGTATACACATATAGACAGATACAGTTGGACAGGAACCATTGTACAATGATATTCATATGTATATAGGTTTTTTGTATTAGTGTTGACATTCTACATTAGCCACAGGGAGCATAATAAAAATGTGTGAGCATCACCATCATGATGTCTAAACATATATACTGCACCTGCTGATACTGCTGATGTTCAGACATTGTCGTTTCCTCTCTGATGTATGCCAGAAATAGCCTACGTGTTGTCTAGGTGAAGTATAATGGGGATGATGCCAAACAATCCTTAAAATAAATAGAAAACAACGACACACACAGAAAATATGCTTGCACATACACCCACAGCGTTAGATGAAAATTCTTTAAAACCTTAGTTAAACTGCATAATGATGTCAAAAAAAGAGAAAAAAATGCTTTGTATATCTGCGCGGATAAAAGCTTTCAATTACGCTTGTATTTTTAGCAGCTCGGCAGCATATTAAAGTACTAAAGCAGCAGAAAGTTCTGCTGTGTGTTTTGTAAAGCGTGAAGTCAGGAAAATTTCAAACACGCATACAGATTATGCGTGTTCCAGATTGTGTATGTGTATAGGGCACAGATATCTGGCAGCAGAAATTCATGTAGATGCAGCCCAGTGGTTAGTGTGATGAGTAGGGCAGTCTGTAAAACTACCAATAACCCTGCACATAAAAGTCTGACTCACTCCATGAATATGGTATGCTTTTGTGTTCTATTACTTTAGTGGAGGAGAGAACCATTAGTGGTTGTTGTTGTATTTGATTTCCCCACAACATCTATATAGTTTTCTCTTGCTGTTTCAGTCATGTATGTTTACATCTATGAATAACCATTTGATGTATATATGCAGCCTGTATCAATGGCTGTGCCCACAGTATGGGATTGTTGTGATTTATTTATGTAGAATTCAGCACAGATACTTATTCTAAAGACACCAACCTTAGTTTACAATCATTAATTGAGTATTGTGCGCAATACTTCAGAGTCTGATCTGATTTTATACCAGAACTGCAAGAATACAAAACAAACAACATATCACAATAAAGAGCATTATTAGACGAATCTTAAAATGTTAATTACAACTAAAGTTTATTGTGGGGGATTAAATTGAAGGTTTGGGGGAACTTAATGTATTAAACAATAATGCTAGCATTTTTTCATACACATACTTTACAATGCAATCATAAAGTATGCTAAACTGAGGATCCTCTTCCATTGCTTTGGCACAAAATGCATACGATGACTACATAATTCAAATGACATGAATTATTTTCTCACTTAGACACAAAAGTCTATGTACCTTCAAACTATTTTGCACATTTACATACTCTTCAAAACTTAATTTTCAAAACTTAAAAACTGAACAAGACAGTTTCTAATAGTAATACCATGCCAAAATATATTTTGAATCTAAAATTTAAATACTAATCAAACCGAATAGATGTAGCTGAACACCAACAAAGATTTTAGTCTTTCAATTTCATTACCATCTACAAAAAGGGTAAACATGTAATTTTGTACTGTTATGTAACAGTGTCATTCTTGTTTTGTAAAGAAATTTTACAACATTGTGAAAACATTTTACCAGGACACGGTTATTTCTCGGGATTTAAACATACTTGGCAGAATTTGGAATAATATGAGTACACAAGTCAACAAACTATATAATACTGTACTGGTTTTTGGATATTTTAATCTTACATATTGTGCCTTTAACTGCTGTGCCAAGTTGGTAAGGAAAACTGTGTGAAGAGTTTTTAAAAAGTAACCTTAGTATTGAGAAATGTTTCCAAGCAATTGTAAAAACTGTAATCCATGCTTTAAACCCAAGTCAGTAAATTGGCCAATGAGAACTGAGCCACCACAAATGAGAAAAACTATCATGAAAAATCCCCACCACTTTTATAGAGACTGACACTACACAAACAAGTGAAGTGATATACTTCATATTAGGCCTGCTTAGAGGATCTAAAATTATATCATATCTGGGCTGCTACCACTGTGCTCTTGAGCAATACACAATCACAAGGTTGTCCCAATGGAACTGTCATTACTACTTGTATCATTCAGAACAAGACATGTTTGCTATTTGTCAAGTAATGAAATGTGCTTATAGTTTTCCATTGATGAAAAATTCTTTTGGGAAAGAAAAGGTATACCATAACGTAAAAAGATTAGATAGATAGATAGATAGATAGATAGATAGATAGATAGATAGATAGATAGATAGATAGATAGATAGATAGATAGATAGATAGATAGATAGATAGATAGATAGATAGATAGATAGATAGATAGATAGATAGATAGATAGATGTGAAAAGTGAGATGTAAAAAGTGAGATGCAAGATGGTGAATATTAAGAAATATCTGACTGAATGCTGTGATACAATAAATTACATATGTTTGCACAAGATGAAAATAGGTTTGAATATAGACAGAAACAGCTATAGAGCTCTAGTCTTAAGTTAAAACACACATTGTGTCAATTTAATTAAAAATCAATCGCTTTTGTTTTTTGTTTTTCTCATGCATATTCTGCAGCAGAAATATCTGATAACTACATATATAGTCATGATTATGAGTGCCAGAGCAGAAAGCAGGAACAGTATGACATCAACAGAGTGATAAGAGTACCAGGGCATTTTGTAAGACTCTGTGCGCAAGTGAGCGGCACCTTTGTGCCTCATAACAAACTCAATCCAGAAGATGGCGTTGTCCAGAGGCTTCACTGGGACGTCCTTGTGAAGCTTTGAGAGCCTCTGCATGTTCTCCCGATAAGAGGGCTCATAAAGAACCTCTTTGACAGTTTTAAGGAATGAGTCCTTATCCACTGTGGCAAAGTCTACATTCTTGGCTACACCCTTTACTCTCATTTTTGCAAGATTACTAGGCTGGTCAAAAATCAGCCCAAATCCAATGATCGGCACCCCGTGGTAGATGGCTTCTTGAATTCCATTGGTTCCTCCATGTGCCACAAAGGCTCTGGTCTTAGGATGACCCAGAAGATCATTCTGAGGCATCCAGTCCATCATTAAGGTGTTGTTCCCGAGTGCAGATGGTCTCTTTCCTTTGTACCTCCAGATGATCTTCTGTGGAAGCTCTGAAAAAGCTTCAGCAATTGCCTGAGCCACATCATCAGGAAGCTGACCAATGAGAGTGCCCAGAGACATGATGATGACACCATGCTCACCAGAGCTCTGCACAAAGTCCTCCAGGTCTTGTGGAAGAGGCTTTGATGGCTTGCACTGAAAACCTCCCATGTAGACGATGTTTGGCATAGTGGGACGCGGGAATTCAAAAATAAAATCAACTCTATGGAGCCACAGATCAGCACCCTGAATTAAAGAAAAGAAAGATACTCCAGGACCAACAAAGCGTTCACAAAGAGCATTATAATGTGGAGCAATCATGACAGCTTGCTGTATTTCTGATATGATGTACATCAAAACATTCTTCACTCTTTCCAAGAAACTCATGCGGTCTGATAACTCCATCATTAGAGCAGGAACATAAGAAAGTGGTGAAGGAGCTATTGCAAAATGAGCCTCATTGTAAACTGTCCAACGGACATTGTAGACAATGGGCAATTTGAGAGAATGACCCAATAGTATGCCTCCAAACTTGACTGGATCTGTTAGAATCAAATCATATTTGGTATCTTTTAAGGACTGCATTAGCTCCTGGTCTTCAATCATGTTGATTATCATCTTGTTTTCTATTTCAAGCATCCCTAAAAAACTTTCCCACATCTCTATCTCCAGCCTCAAACGAGCCCAGATCGAACCCTCCCTCATAATTCCCAGTAGTCTGGATGCAAACGTCTCCAGGAATTCTTCACTAAATCCTCCTTCAGACTTGAGATTGATTGATGTGTAGTGAGGAGAGAATTCTTTGATGTACCAGCTGTCTGCCATCCGAATGACTGTAACATTGTGACCTTTGGCATGAAGTGCTTCAACCAAGATGTTCATGTTGACCCAGTGACTGCCATCTACAGGAAAGACAAGAACCTTCCCGCTCTGAACAACTGGGACAGTCATCAGTAGAAGGGTTAGCATGATTGGTCCAAGCACCTGAAAAACCTGTCCATTCATAGTTCCTGTTGCAAAGAATGTAAAGAAAAGATTCAATTCCAAATTAATATTAAAATTAAAATTCCAAATTAAATAAGTTTACTATGTTACATAACAGTAGTTGTAGTTGTAAATGTAAATAATTATGATTAGGATACAGTATATCATTCTTGTTTTCATACTTAAAAAAAGAAGCTATATACAATGAAACTGAATCTATAGAGGAAATATGTAGAGGTAAATTTCAGCATATAAAAAAATATTAAATTAATTGCATCAACTCCAAAGGAAAAAAAAAAAAAAAACATTATTGACAGCCCTAATTTCCAGGACCCAATTTTATTTTCATAGGAAACATTCAAATATTTCACAGCAATATAAACATGAATCACAATATACACACAATATACACTCACAATATACAATAATCATCACAAGGTAAGAGAGACTGCATCTTTTTTTTTTTATTCTCACCCATAATTATGACTAATGGAAAATATACCTGGTTAACTTTTGTTGAATGGAGTCCAAGTCATCCAACTACAAGCACAGCCTTTGTCCTTGCTATGCATGTCAACATCTATTTATATATGTGAGTGAGGGTTCGTTTAACAATCTTTAAAGGGCAAGGGGCATTTACATCCAAATATCTAGTTAATGAGCTACTATTCAACATTACGTCTATGGTACAAACTAGCCCTTATGAAAAAGAAGTATACTTCAAGTATATTTTATTAAGTATACTTAAGTAATATTCAAGTATATTTTTAACTATACGTTATTTAGTAAGTAATCTAATATCAATGTACTAGAAGTAAACTTTTAAGTGTACTATTTCAATACTGCTTGGGACTAAATTGGCCCACTTTTAGTACATAAAAGTATACATTTAAATGTATTATAAGTGTAACAGTATTAAACTTTAAGTTCACAACTACGTTTCTCATTTGTACTGCAAGTGAACTTATTAGTATACTAGTAATTTACTATTTTAATACTTGTAGTAAATTTTTGTTGTTTATGATAGTACACTTTGAAATACACTCTCAGTAAACTACTAGTTTAGTAGTTTTATACTGCATATAAGTTTTCTTTAAGTGAACATAACATCATACTTATAGTTTAATATGTATATATTACTTTTGCACTTTAAGTATACTACTATGTTCCTATTTAGATATACATTTTTATACTTGAAATACCTTTAACACTTTCCATTTTAAAAACATTTTATTGTAGCTTCATGCATCCGTTTTTATCAACACTTGAATGTGCAAGTTTCATTTAAAAAAAGCAACATTTTAAACAAAATTGCATTTCAGTCAAAGACTTTATCCGGCTCAGATTCAGAACGATGATCAAAACACAGAAGGAGTAGATAGAGTTCATCAACACCTCCAAAGCTTGGCAGTCGTTTCCTCTTCATGGGTTCAACGTTTCATTAAGTAACATTAGGTACTTTTGAACTTATATGCTGTTTAACTTTTTTTGAATGCGTTATTTTACATTTGTGTTAGCAATCTTCTATCACTTGTTTCTGCTTCTTCATCATCTTTGTTTTGATCCAGAGATTCTGTACTAAATAATCCTTTTCCACTGTGGCAAAGTCTACATTCTTGGCTACACCCTTTACTCTCATTTTTGGAAGATTGATAGGCTGGTCCAAAATCAGCCCAAATCCAATGATTGGCACCCCGTGGTAGATGGCTTCTTGAATTCCATTTCATTCCTCCATGTGCCACAAAGGCTTTTAGGATGACCCAAAAGATCATTCTGAGGCATCCAGTCCATCATTAAGGTGTTGTTCCCGAGTACAGATGGTCTCTTTCCTTTGTACCTCCAGATGATCTTCTGTGGAAGTTCTGCAAAAGCTTCGGCAATTGCCTCAGTCACATCATCAGGAAGCTGACCAATGAGAGTGCCCAGAGACATGATGATGACACCATGCTCACCAAAGCTCTGCACAAAGTCCTCCAGGTCTTGTGAAAGAGGCTTTGATGGCTTGCACTGAAAACCTCCCATGGAGATGATGCTTGGCATAGTGGGACGCGGGAATTCAAAAATAAAATCAACTCTATGAAGCCACAGATCAGCACCCTGAATTAAAGAAAAGAAAGATACTCCAGGACCAACGAAGCGTTCACAAAGTGCATTATAATGTGGAGCAATCATGAAAGCAACTTGTGTTCTGGTTATGATGTACATCAAAACATTCTTCACTCTTTCCAAGAAACTCATGCGGTCTGATAACTCCAGCATTGGTAAAGGAACATAAGAAAGTGGTGAAGGAGCTATTGCAAAATGACCTTCATTGTAAACTGTCCAACGGGCATTGAGGACAATGGGCAGTTTGAGAGAATGGCTTAATAGTATGCCTCCAAACTTGACTGGATCTGTTAGAATCAAATCATATTTGGTATCTTTTAAGGACTGCATTAGCTCCTGGTCTTCAATCATGTTGATTATCATCTTGTTTTCTATTTCAAGCATCCCTAAAAAACTTTCCCACATCTCTATCTCCAGCCTCAAACGAGCCCAGATCGAACCCTCCCTCATAATTCCCAGTACTCTGGATGCAAACGTCTCCAGGAATTCTTCACTAAATCCTCCTTCAGACTTGAGACTGATTGATGTGTAGTGAGGAGAGAATTCTTTGATGTACCAGCTGTCTGCCATCCGAATGACTGTAACATTGTGACCTTTGGCATGAAGTGCTTCAACCAAGATGTTCATGTTGACCCAGTGACTGCCATCTACAGGAAAGACAAGAACCTTCCCGCTCTGAACAACTGGGACAGTCATCAGCAGAAGGGTTAGCATGATTGGTCCAAGCACCTGAAAAACCTGTCCATTCATAGTTCCTGTTGAAAAGAATGTAAAGAAAAGATGCAATTCCAAATTACAATGGTCCAAACTGTAAATGTGATTAGTTATAGTTAAAATACCACATAATATACCATTATTGTATTCTTGCTTAAAAAAAAAAAAAAACTTTATAGATAGGAAATATAAATAGGAAATATTTATAGCCAAACTTCAGCATTTAATAATATTAAATTAACTGCTTTAACTCCCAAAAACATTTAAAAAAATGTATTATAGACAGGCCTGTATATATTAAGCCTGTCTATAATGTTTTTTTTGTTGTTTATGTTATGACCCGTATTTATTTGCTATGGGGAACATTCAAATATTACACAGCAATATAAACATGAATTTTTATATGTTGTCACAATAAGAGAGACTGCATCTTTTTAAATGAAAATAAAAAAAAAAGTTAATGCTTTAGATTACAGTCCGGAAAGTACTACGTAAGTCAAACAAATTTATAGCGTAACTTTCTAGCTTTAATTATAGTTTAATGCTGTAAATTCATTTTAACTTACACAGTACTTTCCAGGCTGTAATCTAAATACTCGAGAGAAAAAAAAAAAATTCTCATCCATCATTGTGACTAATGGAAAATATACCTGGTTAACTTTTGTTGAATGGAGTCCAAGTCATCCAACTACAAGCACAGCCTTTGTCCTTGCTATGCATGTCAACATCTATTTATATATGTGAGTGAGGGTTCGTTTAACAATCTTTAAAGGGCAAGGGGGCATTTACATCCAAATATCTAGTTAATGAGCTACTGTTCAACATTACGTCTATGGTACAAACTAGAACTCCCTTTACCGTTTGGGTTTTGGCACAACATGAAGTTGAGTAAACAATGACATTTTCATTTGTGGTTGGACTAACCCATTAACAAAAATAAAAATAATTAAAATAAAACCTTTCTTTTTAAAAATCTGCAAATGCATTAATCCAACAAAGTCTAAAGCCAACAAAGTATAACATTTCGAACTAGTTAGTATGCCTTAAACAATGACCAACGGTAGAGAGTAGCACACAAGCTTTCCACACGTGAGAGTAATGTTATTTATTCAGTAAATCACATTACCCATCAGCTGTCATGTGACTCTCCCTGAGGAAGGCTTATGTTGAAACGCGCAGGAGAGATATCTTGTATGTAGCTGTGAGACAATAATATTTGCAATTAATAAGAGTGTCATGGTTATCTAGTCTTTTATGGTTTTGTCTTTTGAACTAGTTAGTATACCTCTTTGAATATTGTTTCCATGAGTACAACAACCAATGTGAATATATTCAATACAATAAAAAAAAAAATGTATGGTTTTCTATTATAAACAAGGATGACATTGGGTTTTATTGGCTTCTTGCATGTGTAGTGATTCTGCAATAAAGGCACCTTGAACACTTCCAACTTTTAGAGCAGAGGTTCACAAACTTTTCTTTATGCTACGATCCACCTAGAGAGGTATAATCCCTATCGGGACCCTCTTATAAAGAAATGTGGTGCATCATCATATTATTTACTGAGGTGGTCATTGGGGGTTTCTTTTCTGATCTCTATTAACCCGCAATGTGATATCATTCTTAAAGCCACATATAATGTGTGTTCTACTTGGATATGTTTGAGCCTTTTGGCTCAGGCACACATAGTCT
Organism: Paracanthobrama guichenoti; assembly: GCA_018749465.1. NCBI lineage: Eukaryota > Metazoa > Chordata > Actinopteri > Cypriniformes > Gobionidae > Paracanthobrama > Paracanthobrama guichenoti. The sequence continues at coordinate 7,686,747 of CM031943.1, forward strand.
AGGTCACTAGAGTTAAGCCACTCGGCATGGTAGCCCAGGCACCTCATGGCAGCCCACATATAGATCTTCTTGGGGGAATAGGGCAGAACTTGTCCGCCAAGACCAAGCATATGCCTCATTTATCGTACTCAAAACTAAAGGGCCAGGTACACATTGCTAGTATACACACGGTTCCTAAGGTTCTTCAGAGCAGCAGTACAAATATTTTGGCAGTCAATTTGTGGGTGTTGGGGTGAATCGTCATCTCTTTGTCTCCTGCACGATGGGGGATTTTCTGATGTACAGTACACTACTATTGTTCAAATATCAGTGTCAACTGCTCTTTTGGGGGTAATTCATGTACGGTATATTGTACAACAGCAGCATGTTTTACTTGCTCACAGCAGCGTGTTGTGTATGTATTTGTAGTAGCAAGTCCCGTACTTGCTCTGCAGCAGCAGCAGCGTAGCAGATCTATTCCACCAAGACCAAACACATTAACATTGTCATACCCATTACCATGTCTGACAAGACAACCAAAACCCTTAGATGATTTTATAGTTTATGTATATACAGATAATATGTGTCTTCATTCTAAGAGAAATGTAAGCATTCAAACTGTACCAATGTAAACAGATAGAAAGATACATTATTGTATAAAGAAAGGGTTTCACATACCCTCTAAAGTACAGATTTGTTACAGGATTTGTACCGTATAACCCACCAAATTAAAAACATTGGTGAATTAATTTAATTTACAAAAATTAAATGACAATAGTAAAAAAAAATAATTCACTCAAATTTGTTTTTTGTTTTTCTAAAACATATTCTGCAGCAGAAATATCTGATAACTACATATATAGTCATGATTATGAGTGCCAGAGCAGAAAGCAGGAACAGTATGACATCAACAGAGTGATAAGAGTACCAGGGCATTTTGTAAGACTCTGTGCGCAAGTGAGCGGCACCTTTGTGCCTCATAACAAACTCAATCCAGAAGATGGCGTTGTCCAGAGGCTTCACTGGGACGTCCTTGTGAAGCTTTGAGAGCCTCTGCATGTTCTCCCGATAAGAGGGCTCATAAAGAACCTCTTTGACAGTTTTAAGGAATGAGTCCTTATCCACTGTGGCAAAGTCTACATTCTTGGCTACACCCTTTACTCTCATTTTAGAAAGATTATCAGGCTGGTCAAAAATCAGCCCAAATCCAATGATCGGCACCCCGTGGTAGATGGCTTCTTGAATTCCATTGGTTCCTCCATGTGCCACAAAAGCTCTGGTCTTAGGATGACCCAGAAGATCATTCTGAGGCATCCAGTCCATCATTAAGGTGTTGTTCCCGAGTGCAGATGGTCTCTTTCCTTTGTACCTCCAGATGATCTTCTGTGGAAGCTCTGAAAAAGCTTCAGCAATTGCCTGAGCCACATCATCAGGAAGCTGACCAATGAGAGTGCCCAGAGACATGATGATGACACCATGCTCACCAGAGCTCTGCACAAAGTCCTCCAGGTCTTGTGGAAGAGGCTTTGATGGCTTGCACTGAAAACCTCCCATGTAGACGATGTTTGGCATAGTGGGACGCGGGAATTCAAAAATAAAATCAACTCTATGGAGCCACAGATCAGCACCCTGAATTAAAGAGAAGTATGATGTTCCTGGGCCAATGAACCGTTCACAAAGAGCATCATAATGTGGAGCAAACAGGAATGCACCTTGTGCTTCAGCTACAGTGTACATCACTACATTCTTCACTCTTTGAAGAAAACTCATGCGGTCTGATAACTCCACCACTGGAAAAGGAACATAAGAAAGTGGTGAAGGAGCTATTGCAAAATGACCTTCACCATACATTGTCCAACGAACATTGTAGACAATGGGCAGTTTGAGATAATGACCCAATATGACACCTCCAAACATGGCTGGATCTGTTAGAATCAAATCATATTTGGTATCTTTTAAGGACTGCATTAGCACCTGGTCTTCAATCATGTTCACTATCATCTCACTTTCTGTTTTAATAATCTTCAAAGAACTTTCCCACATCTCTATCTCCAGCTTCAGACGAGCCCATGCGGAACCCGTCCTCAGAATCTCCATAAGTCTGGATGCAAACGTCTCCAGGAATTCTTCACTAAATCCTCCTTCAGACTTGAGACTGATTGATGTGTAGTGAGGAGAGAATTCTTTGATGTACCAGCTGTCTGACATCCGAATGACTGTAACATTGTGACCTTTGGCATGAAGTGCTTCAACCAAGATGTTCATGTTGACCCAGTGACTGCCATCTACAGGAAAGACAAGAACCTTCCCGCTCTGAACAACTGGGACAGTCATCAGTAGAAGGGTTAGCATGATTGGTCCAAGCACCTGAAAAACCTGTCCATTCATAGTTCCTGTTGCAAAGCAAGAGAACAAGCACATCTTAAAATTAGTTGCATATGTGCATCATCTAAGAACAACTAGAATTTAGCCGTACCACACAAAAAAAAAAAAAAAAAAAAAAATACTCCTATTTTTTGGCCAGAGGTTTTACAAGATTTTCACAAATAATGATGCTTAAAAATATAGAAATAAAAATTACATTATGTATTTCAGGGTGTTAATATTTATTTTTGTAGCTTGTATAAAAAAAGCATTCTTCTGTAACCCTAATATTTTGATGGTAAGTGGTGACATGCTAAGCTACAAAGTGTCCACTTCACTTTAACTTGCTAAGCTAGTTAACTATGCTGTTTGTACAGTAGTAGAAGTCATGTTTCTTTTTGTAAATCTGTAAGAACAGAGAAGTGGATATTGCATTCAATAAATTTATTTCAATGAGAATAGTAGAAAAACTAAAGTCACAGTCATGTCATCTATTTAAACAATGAATTTGTCAAAAAAGTGTAAGCCATAAAACCCACAACTATTTAGATATTAGAATTTTAACAATTTAGCATAATGTTAAGTCCAGGAAGGTTTATAAATAAATAAATAACATAATACATTAATAACAACTTTGGGAGACATTTTTTGCTGGAATTGTATCTGTTTATAATCCTTATCTGTTACTTTGATGGACTGGGTTGTAAATTTCCTGTCATCCTCTGTTTTTATCTTTTAGTAAACTACTGTTATGCTTGGGATTTTAATGTGACACTGATATAATAAGAACTCTTGTGATGAGAGCTCTTTTGTTCTATCAAGTGCTGGATTATGGGTACTTGGCCTTTTCTTTTTACTCTGCTATCACAACATAATGTGAAAGGGACAACAGGCACTGTGCTCTTCTGGTCATCCAATTTAATTAACAATACTATTCATTAATCCACTGCTCAATAATTGACTCTACAAATTACAGTTCAAGCATCTGGGGACAGCACTATTATTTTTTTGTTTTTAAAGAAATTAATACTTTTATTCAGCAAGGATGCATTAAATTGATAAAAAGTGACAAAGACGTATTATGTTACAAAAATTTATATTTAAAAAAATATGTTCTTTTAAACTTTCTATTAATCAAATAACCCTGAAAAAAATATATATCATGGTTTCACAAAAAAACATATTAAGCAGCACAACCGTTTTCAACATTGATAATAATAAGAAATGTTCCTTGAGCAGCAAATCATCATATTAGAATGATTTCTGAAGGGTCATGTGACACTGAAGACTGGAGGAATGATGCTGAAAATTCAGCTTTACCATCACAGGAATAAATTACAGTTTAAAATGTATATTAAAAAAGAAAACGGGTCAATGCTTTTGTGTTCTTTCACAATGTTTTGCATTCCCTGAGGAACTTTACTTTGCGTTCCCTCGTAAAACTTTTGAGTTTGCAAGAGAACGCAGTTTTTCTCATATTTTTTTTCCACCACCATGTCCCTTTAGGGCAGGGGTGTCCAATCCTGCCCCTTGAGGGCATTGTCCTGGAGAGTTTAGCTCCAACCCCAATTAAACACACCTGAAACAGCTAATCAAGGCTTTAGGCATACTAGAAACTTCCAGGCAAGGGTGTTGAAGCAACTAGGAGCTAAACTCTACAGGACACTGGCCCTCCAGGACAGAGATTGGACACCCCTGCTTTAGGGCAACCGTCTCAAACTCAGTTCCTGGAGTGCCACAGCCCTGCAGGGATTAGCTCCAACCCTAATTAAACACACCTGATCCAGCTAATCAAGCTCTTCACGATCACTAGAAACTTTTAACCCGGTGGGTTGGAGCTAAACGCTGCTAGGGGCTCCGTATATAATGTATATAAAGATTAATATATGTTCAGCTGTTTTTTATTTCAAAATAAATGATGACAGGGTGATCAGGGGCAGAGAAGAACACTACAACAGAGTAATATTAATATTTAAAACCTCTGAGGTCAGTATCAATAGTCAAAAAGTGAGATGCAAGATGGTGAATATTAAGAAATATCTGACTGAATGCTGTGATACAATAAATTACATATGTTTGCACAAGATGAAAATAGGTTTGAATATAGACAGAAACAGCTATAGAGCTCTAGTCTTAAGTTAAAACACACATTGTGTCAATTTAATTAAAAATCAATCGCTTTTGTTTTTGTTTTTCTCATGCATATTCTGCAGCAGAAATATCTGATAACTACATATATAGTCATGATTATGAGTGCCAGAGCAGAAAGCAGGAACAGTATGACATCAACAGAGTGATAAGAGTACCAGGGCATTTTGTAAGACTCTGTGCGCAAGTGAGCGGCACCTTTGTGCCTCATAACAAACTCAATCCAGAAGATGGCGTTGTCCAGAGGCTTCACTGGGACGTCCTTGTGAAGCTTTGAGAGCCTCTGCATGTTCTCCCGATAAGAGGGCTCATAAAGAACCTCTTTGACAGTTTTAAGGAATGAGTCCTTATCCACTGTGGCAAAGTCTACAGTCTTGGCTACACCCTTTACTCTCATTTTAGAAAGATTATCAGGCTGGTCAAAAATCAGACCAAATCCAATGATCGGCACCCCGTGGTAGATGGCTTCTTGAATTCCATTGGTTCCTCCATGTGCCACAAAGGCTCTGGTCTTAGGATGACCCAGAAGATCATTCTGAGGCATCCAGTCCATCATTAAGGTGTTGTTCCCGAGTACAGATGGTCTCTTTCCTTTGTACCTCCAGATGATCTTCTGTGGAAGTTCTGCAAAAGCTTCAGCAATTGCCTCAGCCACATCATCAGGAAGCTGACCAATGAGAGTGCCCAGAGACATGATGATGACACCATGCTCACCAGAGCTCTGCACAAATTCCTCCAGGTCTTGTGGAAGAGGCTTTGATGGCTTGCACTGAAAACCTCCCATGTAGACGATGTTTGGCATAGTGGGACGCGGGAATTCAAAAATAAAATCAACTCTATGGAGCCACAGATCAGCACCCTGAATTAAAGAAAAGAAAGATACTCCAGGACCAACGAAGCGTTCACAAAGTGCATTATAATGTGGAGCAATCATGAAAGCAACTTGTGTTCTGGTTATGATGTACATCAAAACATTCTTCACTCTTTCCAAGAAACTCATGCGGTCTGATAACTCCAGCATTGGTAAAGGAACATAAGAAAGTGGTGAAGGAGCTATTGCAAAATGACCTTCATTGTAAACTGTCCAACGGGCATTGAGGACAATGGGCAGTTTGAGAGAATGGCTTAATAGTATGCCTCCAAACTTGACTGGATCTGTTAGAATCAAATCATATTTGGTATCGTTTAAGGACTGCATTAGCTCCTGGTTTTCAATCATGTTGACTATCATCTCACTTTCTATTTTAAACATCTTTAAAATATTTTCCCACATCTCTATCTCCAGCCTCAGACGAGCCCATGTGGAACCCGTCCTCAGAATCTCCATAAGTCTGGATGCAAATGTTTCAATGAATTCTTCATCAAATCCTCCAGGGGAATTCAGAGTGATAGATGTGTAGTGAGGTGAGAATTCTTTGATGTACCAGCTGTCTGCCATCCGAATGACTGTAACATTGTGACCTTTGGCATGAAGTGCTTCAACCAAGATGTTCATGTTGACCCAGTGACTGCCATCTACAGGAAAGACAAGAACCTTCCCACTCCAAACTGGGACAGTCAGCAGTAGAAGGGTTAATGTGATTTGACCACATATCTGAAAAATCTGTCTGTTCATGGCACCTGCTGTAAAGCAACAGAGTAACAATAATGTTCTGACAGACTTTGTAGAACCAGTTAAATATGTCAAGTTGTATTATTAGTGAAGTGTAAATTGTTCATTCAACATTGCATCTGAAAATGTGACATTTTGTAACATATTGTGAAGGTGAAATGCTAGTCACTGCACTGAAAGGAGCCATAGCAAAGGAGCCACTACACGACTTTTGCACAGTTTTTTGGCCATTATTTGCGGGCTGAACACATCAATGCTAGTTACCGAAAGTCAGAGCTAGTCTGCAGATTTTGAGTCTTCGGAGTTGATAGATTTCACAGAAAATTGTGTAGTGTATGATGTGCACAGATTTACGTTTTTTTTTTTTTTTTTTTTCAGACAGATATCAAGCATGTTTGAAATTGAGCTGCTTTAAGAATATGCGTTGTTTTCATTTGTCATGTGTCATCATGTTTCTGTGTGCTAACATCTTTAGCCCCTTTAAAAATGTCTTGCTGCAGATGCTTGTTGAGAGCACTTTCACGAGTTTACACGTACATGAAATCAAATATAATAATTTATGCGTATTTGGTATGCCATCCGGGGGAGGGCTCCGAGCTTGGAATTTGGCCCAAACCCAGAGTACTCACCTTCCTTGGCTGGGATAGAAACAGCCAAGAGTGAGGCAATTGGGTGGTGGAGGGATGCTGTGAAACTTGTCGCGGGACATAGGTGAGGGACAGCTATATGGGCTTACCCTTGCGCTGATTGGTTGATTACCTGAACATGCTCCTCCTGAACTTTGTTAAATAAAACTTAATTTAGTGGCACAGTGTTTTTTTTTTCAGTTGAGATGCTATGTGACCCATGATAGAGAATATCCACGAAAGTGTTACTAGTATCCGATTTCCCAGATTTGTTGATTCAGATTGTTTCTGAACATAAAAAATAAATAAATAAATATAAATTGTTGATTCAATGCAAAGTACTTGCTCTGGCTCTAGTTTTCAATGATTTTGTTCTATTTCTGTGCTTCTTGTTGTCTTCAGTTGTCATTGTACAAACAGGGTGTGGCGGATGGTTGGTGTGGTATTTGTCCCACCCCTCCTCCAATGTGATTGGGTAGCTGCGTTTAACCCAAAGCCATTTTAAAAAACGTGCCACTCCCATTAGAAAAATGCATTAGCCAAGGGAAAAACGCTTTGGTGGACACACACCCTTAGTGTTAAGAATGTTTTGGAAGTCTGTGTGTATAATACTCTGTCGTTTAGTGTACAATGGCCATTTTTTGTAATCATTAACAAAGTTTGCAAGTGTATAATGCATATGCCCGGTTTCACATACAAGGCTTAAGCCTAGTCCCAGACTAAAATGCATGTTTGAGCTGTCTTGTATAATGCATATGCCCGGTTTCACATACAAGGCTTAAGCCTAGTCCCAGACTAAAATGCATGTTTGAGCTGTCTTATACTTAAGGAACTTGTACTGTGTCTTAAAATATGTCAGTGCCATTGTTTTGTCACAAGATGCACTCCAGTAATGTTTTTTTTTTTTTTCTAAGGCATGTTTATAAAAGCTACTTGAAATGTCCTAATTGAACTAACGCCTATTCCTGGCTTAAACTAAGCCATGTCTGTGAAACCAAGCCCTTGTGTTTTAAAATCTGTTCAGATTTTAAGTCATGTAGCCTAGTGTATTCCAGCCTTAATATGTTTTTCCAACGCTTTTCCAACAAATTTGTACGTTTTTTTATGAGGTGGCTAATTCGTATGTATTTTACGAGGTGGCTAATTCGCACAAATTTGTATGTTTTGTCTAAACCCCAGTGACAGGTAGGTTTGGGGGGGGGAAGGGGGGTGTTAGGTCATTGGTACAAATTCATAGGAATTTGGCAATTCGTCAAATACATATGATTTAGCACGCATTCGTATGAGTGAGGTTGTACAGATTCATAGGAATTAGCCACCTCGTAAAATATGTACGAATTGCCATGAGATCGGGTTGGATTTCCTTATAGAATCAATGAAAAAAAGCAATATTCGATTCTCATTAGTTGTAATAACCAACATATGCTCACCTGGTTTGTGTTAACTAGATGATGGCATTCAAACCTGCGAAAAGAAAGAAAAATAATCACCCATATGAACATAAAAAAAAAAAAAAAAAGGCAAATGTCAAGTAAAAATCTTAAACATTCTCATGTTTGTAATTGGTATGAAAACAGAAAACATGTTTACTAGTAATATTGTTCCTTGTGATCTCTATGCTCTTCATATAAAAATGTATAGTCTTACCCAATATGTAGCAGGTCAGCCTTGAATGTAGTGTACCTAACAAAACTACAAGCATTTACTCTATTTTGGTCTCGTTGTGCATGCTGATAGATTCATTTAACAGTCTTTAACAGGGCAAAGGGCATTTACCTGGACAGCCCTAGTTAATAAGCTACCATTTAAAATTGCACATGTAATTTTACCTTGGTGTTGACTAGCTAAGTGCACTGAAGCTCCTTAAATGGTCAGTACTTAATTTCAACAGTATATACTATGATTAGACTACATTTAGTGCATTTAAAAGAAAGACCAAATTGCTTTGGCACAAACAAATTAAAGAGATCGAAAATATAATGGAAAACAACAGCACTTACTGTAACAAACATATTATTGTATTTTCAGACCAGAAAAACTAGGAGTGTGTGCTTGATACAACTACTGTCTCGTACCTCTGCTCACTCGAAGTACTGTGTGCACATCTAGCGCAGCAAAATTCATTTTATTGATGCTATATAGCATTACATAAAACATTTGAAATATTTTATCAAACTAAACAATCACAAAACGTGAAATAATTGTTTTTTTTATAAAATAGCTACTGCTGACAAAATTCATACTTCATAACTTTTAATTGAATGCTCAAACAGCATACAGTATTTGAACTGTGTAAACAAAAATATAATCTAATAAATTGCAATTAAGGCATATTGAATGTTAAAATGCCTTTTAGATAATGTCAAGTGGGTATCTTTATATATGGTAAAAGTAGTAAGCGTATGCCAGTACGCAGTTAGGAATTCAGCATTTGATTCACTAAACCAACTTATAACCGCCATTTGTTCAGAAAGCGGGATACAGTGCTTCATGTTTTAATTCACTACCAAGAATCGAAATACCATATTTTTCGATAATCGAACAAAGCTGCAGTAGGCCAGTCGGTGTTGCTGTAGTGAAGTTAGCAGTGTTGTTGCAAATAACAAGCATGATGTGGAACAATTTGGAAGTTATGTGGAATAAAATTATTACAACAGTAAAAGAAAAACTAGATTTTTACATTTTATTAAAAATATGTGAGTGATGTTTGCTTGTACACATATACTTCAATATCTTATAAACTCCAAGCTGCCATTTAATAGGTGGTCCCAAGTGAGTGGTCATTGCATGACTTGTACTTGTTTTAATGAACTTTGCTCACCTGCTAAATGGAAGGCTAAGGCATTAAAACAATTATGTACAGTTTTTAAAAGTTTGGTTTTTATACATTACAGTCCTTATGGTATTGTAGTTTTATACAAATTTTCTGTTTTATATTTTAACAGACAAAATGAATTAAATTAATTAAACCTTTGAATTGAAACATAAAAATAACTAACTAACTAACTAACTAACTAACTAACTAACTAACTAACTAACTAACAACATTACAATCAAATGCATGGAGATGGTGAAATAACAACATACAGTAAAAGAAAAGGAAAACACACGAGTTTATATATGAAACGTTCATATATAAAATATAGAGAGTTTCATATATGAAATATAGAAGTAGTTCTAAAACAATAACACAACTAAAAACATATGCACAAACCAATAAATCGACATCTAGAGATCACCATTGGGAATGAATATCATATTGATTGAAAGCTTTAGTCATTAATACAGGAACATTTTTCACCTGAAGTTGCTTAATACCCGAGTAAAAATAAAAAAGTTATTCAAGTTTGTTTTTTGTTTTTCTAAAACACATTCTGCAGCAGAAATATCTGATAACTACATATATAGTCATGATTATGAGTGCCAGAGCAGAAAGCAGGAACAGTATGACATCAACAGAGTGATAAGAGTACCAGGGCATTTTGTAAGACTCTGTGCGCAAGTGAGCGGCACCTTTGTGCCTCATAACAAACTCAATCCAGAAGATGCCGTTGTCCAGAGGCTTCACTGGGACATCCTTGTGAAGCTTTGAGAGCCTCTGCATGTTCTCCCGATAAGAGGGCTCATAAAGAACCTCTTTGACAGTTTTAAGGAATGAGTCCTTATCCACTGTGGCAAAGTCTACAGTCTTGGCTACACCCTTTACTCTCATTTTAGAAAGATTATCAGGCTGGTCAAAAATCAGCCCAAATCCAATGATCGGCACCCCGTGGTAGATGGCTTCTTGAATTCCATTGGTTCCTCCATGTGCCACAAAGGCTCTGGTCTTAGGATGACCCAGAAGATCATTCTGAGGCATCCAGTCCATCATTAAGGTGTTGTTCCCGAGTGCAGATGGTCTCTTTCCTTTGTACCGCCAGATGATCTTCTGTGGAAGTTCTGCAAAAGCTTCAGCAATTGCCTCAGCCACATCATCAGGAAGCTGACCAATGAGAGTGCCCAGAGACATGATGATGACACCATGCTCACCAGAGCTCTGCACAAAGTCCTCCAGGTCTTGTGGAAGAGGCTTTGATGGCTTGCACTGAAAACCTCCCATGTAGACGATGTTTGGCATAGTGGGACGCGGGAATTCAAAAATAAAATCAACTCTATGAAGCCACAGATCAGCACCCTGAATTAAGGTAAGGAAGGACACCCCTGGGCCAATGAACCGTTCACAAAGAGCATCATAATGTGGAGCAAACAGGAACGCACCTTGTGCTTCAGCTACAGTGTACATCACTACATTCTTCACTCTTTGAAGAAAACTCATGCGGTCTGATAACTCCACCATTGGAAAAGGAACATAAGAAAGTGGTGAAGGAGCTATTGCAAAATGAGCCTCACTATACATTGTCCAACGGACATTGTAGACAATGGGCAGCTTCAGGAAGTGGCCCAAAAGAACGCCTCCAAACAAGAGTGGATCTGTAAGAATCAAATCATACTTGGCATCCCTAAAGGACTGCATTAGCTGCTGGTCTTCCATCATACTGTTTATCATATCACTTTCTATTTTTGTCAATTCAAAAGTACTTGCCCACATCTCTATCTCCAGCTTCAGACGAGCCCAGGTGGAACCTTCCCTCAGAATCTCCATAAGTCTGAATGCAAATGTCTCAAAGAATTCTTCACCGAATCCCCCAGGAGAACTTATGGTGATTGATGTATAATGAGGAGAGAATTCTTTGATGTACCAGCTGTCTGACATCCGAATGACTGTAACATTGTGACCTTTGGCATGAAGTGCTTCAACCAAGATGTTCATGTTGACCCAGTGACTGCCATCTACAGGAAAGACAAGAACCTTCCCGCTCTGAACAACTGGGATAGTCGTCAGCAGAAGGACTATCAAGATTTGGCCACATGACTGAAAAATCTGTTTGTTCATGGCACCTGTGGTAAAGCAAGGGAACAAGAGTGATCCACTGAAAGACCTCAAAACCAGTTGAGCATGTCACATTATATTAGTACAAAACATTTAAAGTAAGACTTGACTTAATTTGATATTTGGCAGTTGAAAGTCTGGTCAACGTTACGTTATTGCTCCTTTGATCTATATACTGTTCAATACATGCTGAAACATCTTACCCATGAAAATGTACCAGAACAGCTTTGTTGAGTGTAAGGTAAGTCAAAGAAGTTTAAGCACAGTTTACTCTCCTTCAGCCTCAATGTGCATGACAAGACACTTAAATGCTACAGTATGTGAGTGAAGGGTCATTCAGTATTTAAAGGCGATAAGAGCACTTCCATGCAGAGGTCTAGTTAATGAGCTACCATTCAACGTGGTACAGTATCAGATTCAGAACTCCATCTTCATCTCTGCCCCAATTCTATCAAATTAAAGTATTTCTACTTAACATTTACATTTATGCATTTGACAGAATATTTTATTCTAAGTTACTTTTTTCACACTCCCTGTTGCTCTACTCTACTGCATACCTAAACGGATGTAATAAATAAATAAAGCAGTACAAAATTAAATATTATTTCACTATGATATAAAACTAATATCCAAGCAGTATAACCGAGCTGTAGTTCATTAAACTAACTGCATTAAAATGCAATACATTTATTTATTTAATTTTTTTGATGATGATGAGAGTAAAGGATTGGCATCCAATGGAAGATCTTCCATAAAAACAAAAAGTACTGTATGGAACCATAATCAGAAGAAAATGTGGATATTATATGTGCTCTCAAATATTTTCTCTCGAAAACAGACCTCTGTTATACATTACATGCTAAATCATGGTTAAGTTGCACAGTTTACTCTTCTTTGTCCCTTTTGTTGTTGAAAGTTCAAAGGTCCAAAGGGTATTTAGTGTATAAATTTGTCTTTTACCTTGAGCATTTGTTAAACTGTGGAAATATACAGATCAAGTTGAGTAGTTGATATTTGGGCAGCTTCTTTGGAGGAACATTAGGTAGGCCTATAGAAAAAAAAAAAAAAAGACTGAATTATATCCAAGTACCTACACCTTTTTGCCATTGATAGCAATCATATGTGCTTGCTTGCTTCTGAAAAGTACCAGCTGCCTCTGCAAACAACCATTTTCAAACCATCAATGTTTTTTTTACACTCTATTCAAATCCAAATTCAATTCGATTAGAAACACAGAACAATCAGAGCACACTGGCATATACAGAACCATAAACACTTTGCAAGATGGCAGGCATGCAGACGTGTCTTGAGTGCTATTTTATAAACCCTGTGTAATTTATATGTAACTTATTTACTGATAACAACAGCTGATAACAACAATCATTTGTTGTCTCTAACATTAACGTACACGCGGCTGCTATGAGACTTGTTGCACATTGCAGTGAGCTAGATCAATGATAGAATATCATATTTATAAATGCTGGATGCCTTGTGTTGCTAAATGGCATGCATTAAATTTAGGCAACAAATAAAAATAAAAAAAAAAAAAAAAAAAAAAACAGGCTATTGTATGATGGAGAAAATGGTGTTTTACTGTATAATTCGTTTTCTGTGTATAAATGTCTCCAAACAGTTGTTCCATTGTCTAATAAAACATATAATAGCGTATTTGATGTTTCCATGGTTTCTACAAAATAAAACTATAAATCGAGTGTAACGCGGGTATGATGTCATTAATAGGCGACGCAGTCTGTGTCCTGGTTAAAATCTCTTATTTCTCTGGATTTAAATATTCTTGGAAACATTTGGGATAATGCGAGTACACAAGTCAACAAAATACAGAACACTGTTCTAATGGTTTTTGGATACATTTTAACGAATATTTTGTAATCATCCACCAAATGATCTCTTCCTTACAGTTCTGAGAGTTAACAGCAATGCCACAAATTATTAAAACACCTGGCTGTTTATAAAAACACATTAAGTAATGCCTAAATATATATTTTAATAACAAAAAGATAATAAAACATGTTACATTATTTATAGGCTACAATTTAATATAATTAAAATCCATCTATATAATGTTGTCTTGCTATATGTTAAGATGTTTTATTCAAGTAATAATGAAAAAAGGTTAAAAAAAAAAAAAACTAGCGTGATATAAATGTTAAAGCAGAAATAAGAAAGCTGTAAATCGGGAAATAGCGAGTGTACGTCTCGAAATCAGTGGATTGTGGGTATAAAGTAGTGATACATGTAGGGAATGAAGACGTTTACACACTTCGGAGATTTCAGACGCCACTAAAGTCAAGAGTGTGGGTCACTACGAGTTCAGATCAGGTGTGTGTGTAGTGTTTTCCCCACAATGACAGCAGAGAACTAAACTGTATGATGTTTTCATTAGTTTGGCACATTCTTCCTTCCGTTTCCTCACACAGGAGACTGATTCGCGTGACGTTTGTTCAGTAAGTTTAGTTCAAATGTTCAGTTTGCTCGGTGAAGCGCGGGCCCATTCGTTCAACTAGCTCCTGATGCTATAGTCTTTATTTTGAAACAAAACAGGAAAGAGGTTGAAAAGGAGAGGCTGCGGCATACACGAGTGTATGAAAGTACAGGAGAACGATTCGTTCAATTCAAAGGTTCATTCAATACCATTGATGCTTTCAGGGACTAAACACCAAAGCAGCGCAATTTAAAACAACGAACACCTTGCGCGAGCAATGCAAACAAGCTATTGATTGCACATGCCAGCACACATAACACGTTTAGTCGCTATGCAAAAACTCATTTAGAAATCAACATGAGAACTCACCTGTGGCGAAAACTTCCACAACGCCCAAACAACTTCCTGCAACTGCGTCATGCAGCTATTTTTTTTAAAAATATTTTCCCCCTTCCCTTTCCTTCAGCCAGTAACATACTATTTTCAGTTTTTCACTGGAAGTGCCTGGGGCACCTCCCCCCCTGTTGGGTTTAAGTGATATAACAGATTCACAGGATATGATTCTGGTTATGGGAGGGTCTGATAAAAGGGCTGTAGTGAGTCCATTCACTGTTTGTCTGCAGATCAGAAGTTATTGCATGCATTTACATGCATATCAGTGTTTTGAATTAAACTTTACACAAACAAAGTCTGATCTGAAGAACAAACATGACAAGTTTGAACAGGTCCATTATTCAACTCAGTGTTGGTTCATGCAGGTTCGTAAAGTGAATGAGATTATTTCATGAGAAAGTCTGACACGTCTATTAATCATGCAGAAAGAGAGAATGTGGTACACAGAAAATTCATTTAGATATAACCCCACCACCACCACCCTCACATTTGCACGCTGCACCTCTGAACTGTTTATAAAGTTTAATTGATTTTTACAAACTTGTGTGATAATGTGCCTGTACTTCAATGTCATTTAGCAACTATCCTTTGAAGTTCATCAATTTTTGCCATATGCTATCATTATTAAGCTAATTTTTGACTTTGCCCCTTGACAGATGAAAAATTGTTGTGGTTTTGGTGACAGATGCTCTGGAAATTTGGACACTGACTATTTTGCCTCTCTGTAGCTCATTCACTGTGTTGGTTGCTGTATGTTGCTTTGAAAACTACAAAATTTGAGTAACTATTTCATTACAGTTACATTTTAAATGGGTGGTAATCAAATCAGTTACAATTTGAATGTTGTTTATTTCATTTAAACATTAATATAAACCGTAACGGGCAATGAATGTAAACATTGATTGGTGATTCTCAGAGTCTGACAGTCTGCAAAAGCATCCTAAGCTCTGCTCATAAGTTTCATACCCTTTGCAGAGAAAATAAAACTTTTAATATTTGGGATCATTAAAATTGCATGCTACTTTTATTTAGTACTGTCCTGAATAAGCTATTTCACATGATTCACGTGTACTTCACAATAGAAAATGACTGAGTTTATACAAATCGCCACACCCTTGAACCTTATTACAGATGTGATTCATGTTTCATGTTCAGTCATTTGTTTAGATAATTGCAACATTTTATCTTACAATTCTGACTTCTTTTCTGAGGATTGCAAATTAGCAAATCAAAAATGAAAAAGGAAGAAAATAGACTAGTTTTTTCACTGAATTGCGAAAAGTTTTCACCCCTGCTCTTAAGGCATTGAGTTCTTCTCTTATATCGAAATCCGAAGACATCCCAGCCAAATTCTCATTTTAGACTTCTTATTCATGACCGGTGTTTTGTTTTGCTCTATCCTCTGCGCTTCTGCATTCATCAATACGCATGCGTCAAGGGTTCAAGGGTTACTCTTTCGCCGTAAGTTGACTTGCGTACCGCTGACTGCCGGAAGCTAGTTATTTTAGTCTATAAAGTTTTAAATATGGATATTTTTCTTACACAAATGCACCACTTCACTTGAGAAGGTCTTTATTAACCCCCCGGAGCCGTGTGGAGCAGTTTTATGATGGATAGATGCACTTTTATGGACTTCAAAAATGACCCAACAAGTCACTGCCATTATAAAGCTTGGAAGAGCCAGGACATTTTTAATATAACTCAGATTTTATTTGTCTGAAAGAAGAATGTCATATACACCCAGGATGACTTGAGATTGAGTAAATCGTGGTCTAATTTTCATTTTTGGGTGAACTCACCCTTTAAATCTTGCAAAAAAGTCACAATTGTGAGATAAAAAGTCGCAATTACTTTTTTTATTTGTATATTTAGTGGTGGAAACAAGCTGCCATAAAACTCAATGCATTAAACATTTGAACAGATTGATGTGTACATTTTTCTTATTTTCTTTAAAGATCATATTTTTAATTTAGTACTGCCCTTCAGAAGCTATTAACTTATGTATTTCTCAGAAGACAAAATAAGTACAATTTACCCTGTTCATTCAGTTCAAACAGTTTACATACACCAGATTTTAATGCATCGTGTTTCCTTCTTGAGCATCAATATTGTCTGCATTTTTTGCTTCATGGAATATTGTGGAAAATGTATGTTGTTCAAAATAATATGCAGAGGAAAAAGTCCTATGTCCAGTGGTCCCTGTGTGTTACATACCTTATTAGTGTTCCAAAGTATTCTAAAATATTTAGATTACAAGTTACAAATTTTTTTAAAGCATGTATTTTGTAATCTGAAGTTAAATGCATTTTAAAAGTAACCATACAAAGTTCTAAGTTTCAGACCTGATACTAATTCTTGATAATAATTCTTAGAGCCTATTACTGTAATCTTGATTTAGTTATTTTTAAAATGTAAATGTATTTTTAAATGTAAAGTCATGCCATTTTCATTTTTTCTGATCTGATCCTCATGGTCAAACATACAATTTCATTATTTTCTTTCCCTGTTCTCACTCACATACAAATAAGCATAATCAGGCTGCATTATTTATGATTAGAAAAATCGGCACAGTGAAAACTTTACTTGTCCCTTATTTTCAGCCCCAGTTTCACAGAACTTAATGGAACTGTCATACGCCACAAAAAGAGTATAAAAACATAGAAACAACTTATGCCACAAAATGACATATTCATTTTGGTTATTCACAGCAATAATTATAAGTTATGATTACCTGAAAACTCTGAAAGAAAGAAAGAATTTCCTTAATCAGTATTTATGTTTTGTATTCCAGTAAAACAACATCTGAACATCCTTAAAGGACACGCCGACTTTTTGGGATTTTGGCTTATTCACTGTATCCCCCAGAGTTAGATAAGTCCATACATACCATTCTCATCTCCGTGCATCCCATAACTCTGTCTGACACACCCACCGCTAGCCTAGCTTAGCACAAAGACTGGAAGTAAACGGCTCCAGCTAGCCTACTGCTCAAAAAGTGACAAAATAACGCCAACATTTTCCTGTTTACATGTTGTGATGTGTATAGTCACAGCGTGTACAGATCACAAGGTTACATGAGACACAGCCATCTTATAAACGTATACATACTGGGGACTGTATTCTCAGAAGGTGAAGCACTGCTACTTCTGCGGAGTGATTTGCTCGCAGCACCAGCGGTGTTACTTCCGTCAACAAAACCAACAGGTGATCCACTTTGTCCTGTCTGTACTATCGATGGGATGGCCGTATCCTTCAGCACACATTTGTGGTCCGTGTGGCAAATTCCTTTTTTTTTTTCAAAATAGTCATCCTCGGTTAAATGTTCTGAGCAAACGCGATTGTACTCGATGGCTACAGGTGTGTTTGGATCTATATCCAGAGTAAGCAGCCATAGATTCATCAGGTCAGTGTTTTGGATTGGAATTCTATGAAATATCATGGTATTCCCTTTTTTCCCCTATTTATTGTTGCAGTTCTTTACAATACAGTGAACACCTATGATTGTACACTCTGAGCAAACTCTCTGCTCCTCACCGCGGGGCTTCTCTGGTGCTGCAAGCAAATCACTCCGCAGAAGTAGCAGTGCTTCGCCTTCTGAGAATATAGTCCCCAGTATGTATATTTTTATAAGGCTGTGTCTCATGTAACCTTGTGATTTGTACACAGTGTGACTATACACATCACAACATGTAAACAGGAAAATATTGGCATTATATTTTGTAACTTTTTGAGCAGTAGGCTAGCTGGAGCCGTTTACCTCCAGTCTTTGTGCTAAGCTAGGCTAGCGGTGGGTGCGTCAGACAGAGTTATGGCACGCACGGAGATGAGAATGGTATGTATGGACTTATCTAACTCTGGGGGATACGGTGAATCCAAAAAGTGAAACGGTGAAAAGGCAAAATCCCCAAAAGTCGGCGTGTTCCTTTAAAAGAAAAAAAGATGAATTTACTTGAGAAGAAAATTTGCATAAGACATTAAGGCTTGTTTTCATGTAATATATTTTGAATTGAGGCAAATTACCTTCCCTGCAATTGTTTTTTTCTTGCTTTAAGCATAAATCTGACCAAGTTTATTGAAATGTATGCTTTAAGAAAGCAGTCTGGGAGTGGGGTAAGACAAATACATTTTATATAAGATATATTTTCAGAAAACAAGTCTTAATATCTTATGCAGTTTTGTTTCCCATTTACATATATCTTGTTTTAAGGATATTTTAATGGGAAAATAAGTTAAAAATACTGATTAAGAAACTAATTTTTGCTGTGAGTACATTATTTATGTAATTCGCTTTGGGAGAACCCTCTGCATGCCATCATTAATTTTGCATTTCATGTTAATCGCTGTACTTCTACTTTCTCTTTGTGATATCTCGAAATAATGAGGTATCACTCATTTTCAGTGATGTGATACTATCACCTACTAAGCTTGAAATTCAGCTGGCATCCCTAGCCATCAATTAAAACGGCATGATCTGCAGTAACCTCTGTTGATTAAGATTCTGCTTGTGTGTGGAGGGTTCCAAGCAGCGTAAAATTGGTTGGGGGCGTGTGGTGGATGCTTCATTTGAGTATTCAACAGATCTGATGCTTCTCCATGTGCTGTTTACCAGAACACTGTGTCGTCTTTTTTGTGCCATGCAGTCAAAACGAGTGGGCAGATTTCACATAAATGCTAATGTAGATGCATTTTCATTTTTTTATTTTATTTTTTGCAAATATGATAACAATAATTCAAAAATGCACATACTGTACAACATTTAAGAATTTAAAACTCAAGAAAGTTAGAAAGTTTGTTTTAATCTGAATGAGTGGGCAGGTTTCAAATAAGTTAATTTATGAGAGAAAAAAACAAAATTCTATCTGGCCAAAACTTTTTGTAATTACTAAATTGTATACATTTTCTTAAAACAACTC
Organism: Paracanthobrama guichenoti; assembly: GCA_018749465.1. Classification (NCBI taxonomy): domain Eukaryota; kingdom Metazoa; phylum Chordata; class Actinopteri; order Cypriniformes; family Gobionidae; genus Paracanthobrama; species Paracanthobrama guichenoti. The sequence continues at coordinate 7,706,155 of CM031943.1, forward strand.
TTGCCCCTTTCCCAGTACTTTCTTAATGAAGTATTTCCACCCTCGCTACCCCAGAGGATGGTGCTCACTGTACCGAATGCCTGCTTCATCCTACTGTGACTGGAATACAAATGAATATATAAGTGTTTGGTTATTCACCCATTGATTTCTGAAACAGGTGATGCAACCAGGAGGTCCTTGAAAGAAATTGTAGAACACTCCGTGAAGTATCGCTCACACAAAACAAACATACGCCTGGGAAACAAAGCATACACACACTGTCGGCACAATTATAGCACCTGTTCTACCAAACATGCGCTATCCCCGTGTTCTGCAAGGTTATTGAAACTGGATTTGATGATTTGTGGCTTACCGATGCAATTTTATGCTTTTCTGGGTCACTGCAATGTAATGGCCAAGAGAGACGAATACACAATGGTGTGTGAGAGAATATAAGAGCAAAAATACAGTAAGAAGCTTATACAGACTGTATACCACTCACAAATGACCCACAAACGTGGAATAAATGCACCCACATTTTATACTGATTCAGACATGCTGCTCTGCTTAGAAATGTAAATGCATCCACTCCTGTCCTTGCCAATCCCTTATACAGTATCCTCTTATTTCATTCCCTTTTCTTTCCTCTTTCCCCTTGCTATCTCAAAAAATAACAAAAAGAAAGTTTCTTTAGTCTACCAACAGTTCTATAATTACTTACACAAGCTAATTTAAAATCCTTGAAATGACTTTCTTCATACACACAAGAATCTTTCAAAACAAAAGACTTTTCCAACCCAGGCACATTGGAAAAATGTGCATGTGGCAATATTTCTGCATACTGATATTATGTTGCTTATTTTACATTTTACGTTGCTTGGGTGTGTTTACACTTGGCATGCTTGGTTTGATTAAAACAATCCTTGGTGCGATTTCTCTGTTAGTGCTGTTAATTTGAATAATGCGTGAACTGTGAACTCTGCCATCCGAAACCTGGTTCACACCAAACAGGCAGACTGAAAAGATGGGTCTCGGTCAGCGTCCAAATGGATCGAATGAAATATGAACGCATCACGGACCAAAGAAATGTAAATGGAACATGATGTCACAAGATGCAAACCTAATGCTCAAGTGTAACCAGTCCCACTCAACCTGCTCCGAGCAGGATTCAAACAAGGGTCTCTGGCATGGGAGGCGGGCGTACTATCAAGGACACTAAAGACCATAGCCGCTAGCATGCTTTTTGAGGCCACGGGAGTGAGGTTTACATGCACAGCTCTTATTGGCCTATGTCCGTTACATTCACCCCCCTAAACCACACTCCCATCCAGGACACGGCACCAAATGTAACTGGTCCTACTCGACCTGCTCTGAGCGAGATTCGAACTGGGGTCTCTGGTGTAAGAGGCAGGTGTGCTAACAGGACGCTAAAGGCTGCAGCCACTAGCGTCAGTCACTAGTGCTCCTCTTGTGGCCAGAGAGGCTTTTCTACACAATGACCTCAGGCTGTCAAGCTCCAAAAAGGACAAAAGACACAATTAAAACACCATAAGAGTAGTTCATATGACTTGTACACTATACTCCTGAAGCAACATGATAGATTTACATGATCCTTGGAAAGGATTTATGTGAACATTCTTAAAAAAAAAAAAAAAAAAAAAAAAAAATGGGGCCCAAATGCAGTATTGTAAAAGTTAAATTAAGTTATTAAGAATGGGAGAAAAAAAAGTGAACCCAAAGATAAAACCTTTCTTTTTCCAGCAAAAAGACACATTCTCTTCCTGCTGGTACTCTAGAAACCATTTGCTGAAATGCACAACCTGCTGTGAACTCATTAACCTGGCAATTAATTTGGAGCAAGTTTATCTACATTATATAAGGTCACAGCAAAGATGGCAGTAATGTACCACAGTATGTCAAGCTAATTGTACAGAAAGACACCCCTCCTTAAGCACCCTGTTCATTTAATTACCACCAGTTAAAAGGACAAAAGAACAGTCACTGAATGGGGAAACACAGAGAGAGAGAGAGAGTAGTGCGAAAGTGAGACGACTCTCGATAATACGATACTACATCTTTGACTGATCTGAATCTGACACCCAATAATCTCTCTCTTTCATTTGGATGAATGGATGGTTGGAATGAAAGACTGCAAAATATCAAATTCCTAATCAGTATCAATCCGCTCCATAGTTCTGTAGCCATTGCACTGGAGTTAGACATTTCACCTCATTGTCAAAACCATCCCAGTGCACTGAAACATTTACTCCTCAAAAAAATTTTTTTATCTCTAATGAGCATAAAAAGGAAACTCCAAACTTACAGTAAGTATTATAAAGAAATAAGATTTTAGAGATTTTAGAAAAAAACTCACTTTTCAATCACTTGACAAGCTCATGTTTCAGAATGGCACAGCTTTTAACAGCTACAAAGATGCAGGTTTGCGCACTGCAGTACAGCAATGTCATCGATCAATTTCATCTATGTTTTAAAGGTGCTGTATGTCATTTTTTTGACTGTACTAAAGCATAAAAATACCATAATATGTTTGCAGATATTTAGGAAACATGCTAAGTTCACATACTTTTTCTCTGGAAAAAAGAGGCTATAGCCAGTTATTCTTTGAAGTATGCGTTCTGTGTTGGAATGTTTTTGTTTTGGCCTGTGCGATCCCGCCCACTGCCAATATTACCCAATAGTATTTGACATCCCTGGGTTGCCAGTTGGCGGGAAACACAGCTTATTGCAGCCATGGATGCAAGCAAACAAACTGGGTCAGAGATCGCAGATGCTACCCAACATAAAAGCCTCAGCATCCATCTGTCCAGCATGTCCAGAGACATATTAAACGTGGATCAACTCATCCAATCTGGCAACCTGTGTGAGCATCAAGTCTGAGGAGGAGGGGGACAGGGGAAACAACTCTCCCCAATATTTAGAATTTTTACTGCAGTACCCATTTCAACCGCTAGCTGTCAATACATACTGCACCTTTAATGCCTGACATTTGTTGTAACCTGCGCGAGTCACCATTGCGACAATATTTTGAGGGAGGTCATTGCTAGTGTCTGAATTAATGTTCACAGATTCACACATGAAAAATGAAAAGAGACATAACATAACGATCCATGAACAATGTATAAATAAAATGATGTGTTATAATGTTTTGAGAATGTTATTAAAGATCAGATAACTTTAAATAACATTACTGGAAGAACATTTGGTTGCACTTTATTTTACAGTAGACCTATGTGTACTTACCTAAGAAAGTACTGGGTAAGGTTACTACATGGATTAAGATTAGGTTTAGGGGTCGGTTCAGGGTTAGTACCTAGTTATTAAAATTGCTATAATTGTCAGAGATCAGCTAGGCTCCATCACCACCCAATCACAGCGTTCAATGTCAGCAGAGTTCTAATCACCCGCACCACAGACGCATATAAGCACAGCTCACACTTTGTCTGATCTCGTTCTTGAGTAAAGCTTGGTACATACTCTGCAAGAACAAAGAAATTTGTTTGTTTTCTCGAGGTGGCAGGAACAAGAACAAAGTTAGTTCTGGCCAGTACATTCCATACTTCACGAGAAAAGCAGGTGCCGAACATCTCAGTTTCTCCGCATTAACCCTGCCCACTTTAAATTTCTGACCAATCACACAATAGTTCTCAGACACCCACAAGAAAGAAGTTCTGCTCAGACGATGTGTCGAGAACAGGCTGTGAAAACTCCCAAACCAGGGCTGACGTCATTTCAACAAAAATGACGTCATTTTGTTATTTTTTCTCTGTTCTTGCGGAGTATGTATCTTAAGGACTCACCTTCCTGGTTCCACTTACCTGATTCCTACGAAGGTTACCTGTCTCCATTGTATCTCCTGTTTCTCTGTGTCTCCATCATCTCCCTAGTCCTCCGTGTCTGATATATTGTCTCCAACTCCAAGTCTCCTTCCAGTCACTAGTTCCTTCACCGAGTTGTGTGCACCCACTTCCATCATCTGCGCCATCCACAACCTCCTCCTCCATCTTCTACAACAAAGACAAAGGTAGACATCAGCCTTCTTAGTATTCCTCAATCAATTCATTATAATATAACAAAAAAAAAAAATCCAAAAGAATGCCTGTTTTCCCATTCATCTTTGTTTTTTGTAAAAACTGTATAGGGTTGCCAACGCCCAGAGGTATGTAACAGTGCAGGTATAGTTTTTCTGCACAACAATAATTGAATCTTTGATGAAGTTCAAGTCACCTTTATTCCACAAGGTGGCACTGTCTGATACTCAATGATGAAGTGACGTTTCACTCATAGTTTCCGCAGGCAGAAAACACAAGAATAGGAAGTGTCATCAACAAACTTGAAATGGCTCAGTGATTTACTGCAGAGCAAGTACTGAACGCAATCAAATATTAGTGCCACTGTCACTTGATGGTGGATCTGGTGAAGAAACTGTCAGCGATCAAAATATTTTTTATTGAAGTTGAAAAGGATAGTTTTGAGAATGTATTTGAGATTGTGAATATGAGCCAAATGCTGAATGTACTGGGAAATGAGCTCTGACGAGGACAGTGATGATGGTATAAAACATCTGCTCAAACTGAACCCTTCCGAGCTCCCAAAAGTAACAAAATATGCTTTATTTTATTCTTCTGTAATTGTTGAGAATTTTATATCATTGCAACAGGTATAGATCCATTTGTGTTAGATTTAGATCCGGATCACTAAAGACCTGAATATGTAATAATGATTGGCGAAACATTCATGCATTTAAGGGTTAAACCAGATGTTTTGCTATAACCCTACATGTTGGCAGTTAAACTAACTGTAAGTTATTCAGCAAGATTCTAGAGACTTTGGTAGTAAAAAAAAGAAAGAAAAAAAAACCTATCAATCACACAGAACATTCTTGCAAACACATAAACATACAAACAGCCACTTAGAAAGACAAAATGGTCTAGTTTTCCGTCAACACAGTCTGCTGTGATTCTGTCAGAGACAGGCTATTGAAATCTATTGAAATGGTTGCTATCTCAGATTTGTGATATCTCGGATGCCTATTTTATGTGTGACTGTAAAGGTGTCAGGTTGTGGAGACAGAGAGAGAGATTGCCACAGGGCAAATTCCTTGGAGGCCTCTCAATCCTGGGTCAGTGTGACTTAATAGAGCAGGTTTTAGGAACAGTAGGTTCTGAATGTAGGCCACACAGATGGGTGGATCAGAGCAAGAGAGTTTTTCCTTGTCAAAAAGCGAATAAATACATAAATTAATGTCAGCTACGTGTTTCTTAGGAGATGCTACAGTAAGTTACCACTACAGTAAGTCGTTACCCAATTATTCCATATTAAACAGTGATTAGAGGAACAAGAATATTCAATTGTAATGTTGCTGCTGTACAAGATCTAAATTGGAAAAGATTCTTTAGGATGGAACGCTTCCAAGACTTTGATGAATGAGGTCAAAAGTTTCTTGGCACGTTGTCTTTTTGAACTCATTGCAGAGGCAATGTAATATTAAGATCTAGGGGCCATGGAAAGCATTGTGCTGCACGTGACCCCTTTGAATTTGTTAAATATTGCACATGGAGCATTATCATCTCATAAAATGTGGACATAATAAAGGAACAGTGTCTTCTCCACAGCATGCAGTAGATTTTTCTACAAAGGCTTTTAAACAAGCGTGTAGAGAAAATGATTTCTGTTATATGGCTGTTCATTTCATTACAAATCCACAATGAAGGGAATATTACAATAGACATTGTGGGTGTACTCAACTTCAAATGAATCCATATGTAGAAAAAGAATCCATTATGATGGATTTATATATGTCAAACTTCATTTAATGCCTAATTCTATTCATGTCAAATAATTCTATTATGATAAAGCAGTAGTATCCTTACTTGTCTAGAAAATTAGAAGGCCAAACATTTGGATTTAAGCCCTTTTGAAGACGTTTTAATCCTTGTGTTATATTCAAACCTGTGTATCAATGTCAGATTACATTTTTACGATTTCTGAGGAAAAGCATGCAGTACATAATTCAGCCATATATTATTAAAATGGATAAGATTTCTATAATAGTGACAATAAATACACAATAAACATGGTTATTATGTATTTAAAAGACATTCATATATGACTGACAAGTATGCAACACATTACATTTATTAGTTTGTTTATGATAAAACTGTACATTTTGTATGTGATTCAAATACATAAATCTTAAATTTAGGCCTAAATATTTTTGAGTTTACACTGGCTTACAGGCCTCTGTGATATTCTAGTCCATAGATATGGCTCAGGTACCAGCTTCAATATAAGTTTATAGTATTTTATTCTGCCTGATTTCTGTCTGCAGGCAAAAACAAACAAAGAAAAGATTAAGGCTATCATTCACGTTTGCCTAATAATATTGTAATACATATTTCTTTTGATAAATAGGAATGCTGTGGAATAATTTTTAATGTCTCAAACTTATGACTCAAGTCTTTATCTCTGTGTTTGCAGATTTTCTCAAAGGGCCTTTGATTGGATACTTGAGAAACCGGGAGCACCAATCAGATCTCTGCAGCTGTGTGGGTAGGACATCCACATCTACACAGATACACGATTTTGACCTCTAGTTATAGCTTAATGATAGTGAACACATTTGATAAATGATGACCAAAGGACATTCCAAATATTCCGTTTCCATCTCATTTGCAAATGAGGAACGCTACTGGCGGAAAATGAAATATATTTTCATCTTCTTTCTTCGCTAACAAGTATACACTTGTGTTATGCTAAATCTGCTTTTGTAAACTGAAAACAAATAATGCTACAAAATCCAAACACACATTGTCAATAGTGTTGAGCAACTGAGAGGCACTGCTAAAGGGTCAGATGTACAGTAATTTCTCTTAGTTTTGCTGTGATGATACATCAGACACAGAGGTCAGGGCTAAACGTCTGTAGCTTCATTCTGATGGTCTCTCTCTGTACTGCACCTCTTGGTGATGTGGTCTTTCACTCAAAGCTTTGATTTCAGGACAGAATGTTCTGGCACTGAAAGCATTTACTATATCATCCAGTCAGGCACTTGATGTTCAAACACTTCACAGCGCTGGACTGTCCTTTACAGACAAATTGTACACTCCCTGGTGATTGTTTTAGATGCCATGTGAAAACCGCCAAGGGGTTTGTCTATACTTTAGGAAACAAGCAGTACAAAGAATTGTTGTAAAGACTGTCAGGAAAACTGAGGAAACTGAGTACAACTCTAAGTAAAAAAAAAAAAAAAAAGAGAAAAGGAACTAAGAACTTTTAGTAATTAGGTACTAAAAGAACTTCTCTCATAATTGAGTCTAATAAGAATTCCTATAGAACCATTTATTATAGTTATTTAAAAAAACAAAACATAATTTCAGTTTATCCAGTTGAATGTTACATGATTCTAATTTTATTCCATCACAATCAGTTCTAAATTATAACCCCAAACCCACTAGCAATTCTATATACATATTTTAGAAGTTTCAGACAATAAAAAAAAATATGTTAAAGATATTGTAATTTACTCACCCTCAAGTCGTTCCAAGCCTGCACAACATTTGTTAATCTTCGAACACAACTGAATATCTTTTTAATGAAATCAGAGAGCTTTCTGTCCCTCCATTGACAGCCGCATCTACTACTGAGGTTTAACCTCAAATTTATGAAGCAACGCGAGTGGATTTTTTGTGCAAAAAAACATAATTTTACCAAAATGTCCATCTCCAATGCATGTGCACGAGCGCATCATGACGCATGCGTGTTTGTGTTGATGCGAGAGCAGACGTTGTTGCGAGAAAATTGTTCTTTTGCGCAAACAAACCACTCATATCGCTTCATAAAATTGATGTTAAACCACTGGAGTCACATGGATTACTTTAATGATGTCTTTACTACCTTTCTGGGGCTTGAAAGTGGTAGTTGCGTAGTCAATGGAGGGACAGAAAGTTTCAGATTTCATCAAAAAGATCTTCATTTATATTCTGAAGATGAACGAAAGTCTTGCGGATTTGGAACGACATGATAGTGAGTAATTAATCCCCAGGGGTCGGTGGTCGTGCCAGCGTGACCAACTCACTTTTTTTCTTATCAGTGCGAAAGAGACTCAAAAAACTATTTTGGTCATAGACATCGTCATTCGAAACTGTTAAGTGTCTACTTTTATTTGTGTACACTCACAATAAAAACAAACAAAAACAAAATGTATTTGTATGTGACAAATAAAACTCTTGAATCTTGAAAAATAAAGGAAGCAAACATGATGCGCATGATGCACGATCTGCCGCCTCTCTCTTAATGAAGTCCATTCTGATACTTGTCAGAAAATGAACTGGAGCTTAACAAATACAAACATATGTCTAAAGAAACGTTGAAATGTCAGGTTTAAAATAATGTCAATCAAATCCAAAACACGCCCACAGAGAGCCCTTTCTATTCAAAGGAAATACAGCGAATACAGTGAATAGCGTAATGACACTTTTGCCATTAATATGTTTATAAGCAACTGAAAAAAGCACAAATGAGCATGTCAAAACTTCTAAAGGACGCCAAAACAGCTGTGTGTGTTAATGACAGAATTTTCATTTTTGGGTGAACTTGTAAATAGTCAATGTGGAGTATTTAATTTAAAAAGTGAAATGTTGGGGCCGATATTTTAATTGAAAACATTTTTTTTTTTTTTTTTTTGTTTTACATTATAACATTACAAAAGATTTACTGTCACTATTTAAGCAATTTACTGTGTTACAGTTCCTTTTGAGCAATTTAATGCAACCTTGCACTGAATAAAATAATAATAATTATTATTATTTAACAAAAATCTTACTGACCCCAAACTTTTGAATGGTACCTTTGCGTTGAAATAATTTCTGCAAAATATAATGCCATATTCTAACACTGGGAAAATACCCACTGTAAATTTCCACACCACATCACAGCATAATTTCTTTTGACAAGCCCTCTGTAATGAAAATCCTCATTTATAATGAATGTTGACACCTACACCATAGCTCAGAGTGTAAGTTATACTTCCTCCTCAATTCCTAAACTATTGAGAGTTAAAGGTGGGCAGAAATCTTGAAATGTATTGCTCAAAAAAACAACAAAAAAAAAAATCCTTGACACTGATCAAAGAGCAAGATGACCAATCACAATGGGCTTGTGTAATTGTTGCGTCACTCTGTCTCTGATGACCTTGCTAGCTTGCTCTTTCCTGGTCCCAGCTGAATAAAGTTAGATTGAGATTCATGGGCTTTCTCCTGCACTCCCGTCCTTTGACTAATGCATATCTTTATCCATTCCTCTTTCCTCCTCCCCTCCGACCAGCCTGTTTCTCCTTCGCCAATAAAAGTTTCTTTTATTTTTATTTTTTTCTAACAGAACAGCACATTCATTACGTGGTTGGAGAAAGAAAAATGGACAAAAAAAGAAATAGAGTAAGAAAGCTCATTTCTTTTCATTGTTCGCCTTTCCTTGTGTAGAAACGCACACACACAGATGCATGCTTACGCAAGTAACGTATACAGTGGGTCCAAACGTCTGAGCACAATATTGAAGATGCTTAATTTAATACAAAATGTAACAGGTTTTCAATGTGGTGTCAGATTTTCATACTCCACTACATATTGGGTATAGGTTATATAGGGCTTTTGGTTTATAAAATTACATTTAAAACATCACAAAAACTATGAACAAGAAAGGAACTGCAAAGGTAACCCAGATGCTTGAGGCATTAACTTATAAGATAATGGTGGAAATATTGAATAATGCAGGGAAATCAGTCTAATATTTGGAAAAATGGTGTAAAATGGAAGTGTATATAACATATAAAGTGCACTGAATATTGTTATATATTTAATACCATCAGAAAAAGTACTGTGGTGGTACCATGGTACAGTGATGGTAATGTCATGGTACTGTATGATTACCAGGAATACCATGGTAGAACAATCATGTACAAGAAATCCAATGTCATTAATGTAAAACATTAGCACATTTGTTAGATTAAGACTATATCCAAAAGATATAGACCTGTTATAACTGTGGCCAGTCAGTGTGTAAAAATGTGAATTTTTTTAAATATTTTTTTATTTTGCAAGGACACATTTAATTGATCGAAAGTGACTGTAAAAAGTTTTATATTTTTAAATAATTGCTGTTTTTTCTTTTTTTTTAAATAGACAATAATAATAATTAAGTAGCACTGTTTCAACAGTGATAATAATAAATGTTTCTTGAGCATCAAATCAGCATATTAGAATGATTGATCATGTGACACTGAAGACTGGAGTAATGATTAAATTCAGCTTTGCCATCATAGGAATAAATGACATTACAAATATACTAAAACAGTTATTTTGAACTGCACTGTTTTTACTGTATTTTTCCAAATAAATGCAGCCTTGATGAGCATGTAAGACATCATTCAAGAAGATCATCAACCCCAAACGTTTGGACTGTTTCAGACAGACTTCCAAGGCACAAGATGCCACGTCTGAAGATCTACAATAGATCGAAATGTGATATAGTGACTACAATGCTTATTTCTTAGTAGAAACTGGGTCGTAAGTCGGAGAAGAAAAAACCACACAAACCGCCGACAGTGAAGGAAATATCTATATGCTATCTTCAAAAACAGACTGGATGAAGGCATTTAGACAGGATGTTATGCAAACATTGAATTCAGACGTTTCTTGAAGACTTCCTACTGCCTGTGACGATGGAATATCTTTCAGATCAGATAGAGAAACCAGAGTGAAAGGAACATTTAGGAATGCAACAAAACAGTTATGAATCAGGTTTATAGAGAACTCAGACTCTGACCATTTATATTATCTTAGAAAGAGAGAGGACAAACAGATGCAATAAAACACAATTGTGTGTCTGTCAGTCTTAAGGTTAAGCCATGGCTCTGTGTTCCTTCACCTCTGTATGCAGCTAATAGGATTTAGAGGTTTGGGATTCATTCGCTTACAAAGCTTTGACTCCCCCAAGACAACATAATCCCTCCTTAGCACAGCTAATAGAAACCTAGCAAGCATTTACTCACCTCCGTCGAGGGCTGTACAGTTTGCCTGTCAATTTTTCATTCAAAAGTAAACACGATCTATCAAAAGGTCCTGTTGAACACTGACGTCATGAGATGGGACACAACAGGCCGGTTACAATGGCTGTCCATATCAGTGAAGCCGCATAATGAGGAGGATCAGCTGGTGACAGATGTTTAAGCTTAAGGCTTAAGGTTTGCTTTGGCTCTATCCCAACATAAATCTATGCAGATCCAAGGGGAAAATACATCAAAATGATCTAGTGAATTTATTTAAGCAAAGGGCTTAATTTGTGCAAGAACAAGTTCCAGAACCTGTGGATTTGGATCTGGAAGCAGTTATTGCATCATTCTCACCCACTCCAATTACATTTCAAAGACATTAACTGTATGCTATATGATCTTTGCTAGCGCTTCATGAAAAGTACAAAGTATAAAACTAATGTTGTCTATCAAGCAAACATAGAGTGTTTTCCGTTTACATTGAGTGCATTTACAAAAAAATAAACTATCGAGAAAAAAAAATTATATGCGTGTAAACATACTTCTTGCTTTACATTTCATTATACAGAATCAAAATTATTTGTTATACCTAAAATATAATATAATACCTTGGTCCCCCCAATGTTCAAGACATTGTTACGGCCTTGCTGTGTGTGTAATAAGCAGAGCGTACGTGCTTTGTGCACCCGCCTATAGGCGCATATTATTAACACGCCCTTTAAATAACACAAAAAATACTGCGCTATTGACTTTAGACCAGGTTTCTGTCGGTCAATGGCGCAGTCGTTTTCAGTTGCCTCAAAATAGCAACGCGCCAACGATGCGCCTGAACACACCTCGTTTTGTGTGAACAGATGGGCACGAGTGCATTTGCCATTTAAACAACCTGGAGCTGGACGTGAAAATGATAACTGTGTCAGGATGAAACTAGTAAAAATCACTTGCGTCACTCCTGGCGTTGCATTGCGCCGGGTGTATGATAGGGCTCTAAGTCTCTTATGCTCACCAAGGCTGCATTTACACGTGGTCCTTAAGAAATCATTGTAATATGCTGATTTGGTGCTCAATAAATATTTATTATTATTATTATCATCAATATTGAAAACAGTTATATTTGTGGTAACTTTGTTTTTCAGAATCCTCCGATGAATAGAAAGATCAAAAGAACCGCATTTATTTGAAATATAAATCTTTTGTGCCCTTACTGCCACTTTGGATCAATTTAATGCCTCCTTGCAGAATAAAAGTAATAATTTCTTCTTCTTCAAAAAAAAAAAAAGGTACTGACCCCAAATGGAACAAGCACTGTTTGTACATTTACACTGCAGCATTTGAGGTCTTTTATATGCACAACGTACACACTTTCTTTGAGATGTGTGTTGCAGTGGCAAAATATTCAGGATTTGCTTTGGAGTTTTTCTGTGAGAAACTGATCTGAGATGTGAGACCTGGAAGCAGGGTCAAAAAGGAGACCCTCTGTTCAGGGGTAGAATCAAATATTAAACTGAGCTTATTCCCTGCCTTCCTAACAGGTGGCGGATTGTGCCCTCAGATCACGCTGTGCTGTGAAAGCCTTGAGTACTGAACAGCGGACGGCATCTCTCCCCATCTATTCAGCTCATGTCTTTACTGCTGAATGTGCTGTAATTATGCTCTCATAATGTCGGCAGTGAGGTCACGGTTACAGTTTGGATAGCAGCATTAGGATGGACAATATCACATTGAGACTAACACAAAGTTTAACCCATGAGGTCTCTGCCCACAGCACTATAACAATAAACGTGTAAAAAAGAAATAATAGCATTGTTATGGCCTGAATTGTGGTTGCTCAAGCAGGCTATAATAATAACAGAAGATAAAGAAATCCAATAAGAACCCCAAAAACCTCGACAGCCAGTGAGGAGTCAAATTACACTCAAAAAGAAAACATTAAAGCACACACAAAAAAAGGAGAAAATATATATCATATTACAGACTTTACCACAGGAGAGAGAAACAAAGAAACTAACAGGCACAAGATTAAGAGAAGATCATAGCCTGACACCAGATACTTCAACAACATTCACTCTGCTCCTCAACACAAAACACTGAGCTTCTGCTGCTATAATGCTTAGAATTACTGGATCAATCAATGTCATATTCAAATAGTATTACATTATTTTAAAATGCAATTTTCATTATTCATTATATTATTAATATCCGTGATATTTTCACTACTGAAAGAAGCTGCATTTATTAACAGAGACTCTGTTCTTTCTTTTGATATATTTCATGTTCAAATATTCATACAACTAAATATTCTGGGGGCCATGAAAGTTTTGTGAAAATGATCAAAACTGCTGGCGCTGACTGGCAACGTTTGTCATACCTATACAGCTATCACCCTCCTTTATTTTCAATCCTGTATGCAGTTGTTTAATTTCTGTAAAACACACACACACAAAATATATATATATATATATATATATATATATATATATATATATATATATATATATATATATATATATATACATACTCACCTAAAGGATTATTAGGAACACCTATTCAATTTCTCATTAATGCAATTATCTAATCAACCAATCACATGGCAGTTGCTCAATGCATTTAGGGGTATGGTCCTGGTCAAGACAATCTCCTGAACTCCAAACTGAACGTCAGAATGGGAAAGAAAGGTGATTTAAGCAATTTTGAGCGTTGCATGGTTGTTGGTGCCAGATGGGCCGGTCTGAGTATTTCACAATCTGCTCAGTTACTGGGATCTCCACACACAACCATTTCTAGGGTTTACAAAGAATGGTGTGAAAAGGGAAAAACATCCAGTATGCGGCAGTCCTGTGGGCGAAAATGCCTTGTTGATGCTAGAGGTCAGAGGAGAATGGGCCGACTGATTCAAGCTGATAGAAGAGCATCTTTGACTGAAATAACCACTCGTTACAACCGAGGTATGCAGCAAAGCATTTGTGAAGCCACAACACGCACAACCTTGAGGCGGATGGGCTACAACAGCAGAAGACCCCACCGGGTACCACTCATCTCCACTACAAATAGGAAAAAGAGGCTACAATTTGCACGAGCTCACCAAAATTGGACAGTTGAAGACTGGAAAAATGTTGCCTGGTCTGATGAGTCTCGATCTCTGTTGAGACATTCAGATGGTAGAGTCAGAATTTGGCGTAAACAGAATGAGAACATGGATCCATCATGCCTTGTTACCACTGTGCAGGCTGGTGGTGGTGGTGTAATGGTGTGGGGGATGTTTTCTTGGCACACTTTAGGCCCCTTAGTGCCAATTGGGCATCGTTTAAATGCCACGGCCTACCTGAGCATTGTTTCTGACCATGTCCATCCCTTTATGACCACCATGTACCCATTCTCTGATGGCTACTTCCAGCAGGATAATGCACCATGTCACAAAACTCGAATCATTTCAAATTGGTTTCTTGAACATGACAATGAGTTCACTGTACTAAAATGGCCCCCACAGTCACCAGATCTCAACCCAATAGAGCATCTTTGGGATGTGGTAGAACGGGAGCTTTGTGCCCTGGATGTGCATCCCACAAATCTCCATCAACTGCAAGATGCTATCCTATCGATATGGGCCAACATTTCTAAAGAATATGAGTGTACACTCACCTAAAGGATTATTAGGAACACCATACTAATACTGTGTTTGACCCCCTTTCGCCTTCAGAACTGCCTTAATTCTACGTGGCATTGATTCAACAAGGTGCTGAAAGCATTCTTTAGAAATGTTGGCCCATATCGATAGGATAGCATCTTGCAGTTGATGGAGATTTGTGGGATGCACATCCAGGGCACAAAGCTCCCGTTCTACCACATCCCAAAGATGCTCTATTGGGTTGAGATCTGGTGACTGTGGGGGCCATTTTAGTACAGTGAACTCATTGTCATGTTCAAGAAACCAATTTGAAATGATTCGAGTTTTGTGACATGGTGCATTATCCTGCTGGAAGTAGCCATCAGAGAATGGGTACATGGTGGTCATAAAGGGATGGACATGGTCAGAAACAATGCTCAGGTAGGCGTGTGGCATTTAAACGATGCCCAATTGGCACTAAGGGGCCTAAAGTGTGCCAAGAAAACATCCCCCACACCATTACACCACCACCACCAGCCTGCACAGTGGTAACAAGGCATGATGGATCCATGTTCTCATTCTGTTTACGCCAAATTCTGACTCTACCGTCTCAATGTCTCAACAGAAATCGAGACTCATCAGACCAGGCAACATTTTTCCAGTCTTCAACTGTCCAATTTTGGTGAGCTTGTGCAAATTGTAGCCTCTTTTTCCTATTTGTAGTGGAGATGAGTGGTACCCAGTGGGGTCTTCTGCTGTTGTAGCCCATCTGCCTCAAGGTTGTGCGTGTTGTGGCTTCACAAATGCTTTGCTGCATACCTCGGTTGTAACGAGTGGTTATTTCAGTCAAAGTTGCTCTTCTATCAGCTTGAATCAGTCGGCCCATTCTCCTCTGACCTCTAGCATCAACAAGGCATTTTCGCCCACAGGACTGCCGGATACTGGATGTTTTTCCCTTTTCACACCATTCTTTGTAAACCCTAGAAATGGTTGTGCGTGAAAATCCCAGTAACTGAGCAGATTGTGAAATACTCAGACCGGCCCGTCTGGCACCAACAACCCTGCCACGCTCAAAATTGCTTAAATCACCTTTCTTTCCCATTCTGACATTCAATTTGGAGTTCAGGAGATTGTCTTGACCAGGACCACACCCCTAAATGCATTGAAGCAACTGCCATGTGATTGGTTGATTAGATAATTGCATTAATGAGAAATTGAACAGGTGTTCCTAATAATCCTTTAGGTGAGTGTATATAATTATTATTTTTTTAATTCTAAATTTCAGTGTGACTTCAGAAGTCTTGGAATATAGAGTCATTTGGACTCCCTTTTTTAAGCAGACATTGGCCACTACATGCTGTTATATGGAGAAGATACAGTAATATTCTTTAAAAACCCTTTTTTTTTCTGAAAAAGGGGTTTGAAGGACCTAAGGTTGAGTAAGTAATGACAGAAGTTTAATTTAAATGTCCCCCTCAGCTGTCTCTGCATTTTTCTTTGTTGAAATACATCCTCTTAAAACTTCTATAAGCTTTAAAAAGTCTAACACAGCAGAGAACTGAAACGAAGGGCGTTAAAGAGACAGAGCGTGCATGTGTTTGCGCATGTGATTTCACAAAACCCTCATCTATTCTCTGACATCCTTTTATCTTGTCAGTTAGCCTCTCATCTTTTAAACACATTCTCATCTGGCTTGTGATGCTGAGCAGCTAAATGGCGAATGTCATGATGACCGGGTGTCAAGAGCACCGCAGACCCCAGAGAAAAATTGGAGGGGGTTGACTTCATCTGTGTTTTGAGCCGCTTGATTCATTCCTCTTATATAGTTATGTGAGAAATCTTTTCATTTGCAGGTTTTGTGCATGTATATACAGAGAGGTAACGTCAGCTCTTATGCTTTAGATGTGTGTCATTGAGTAAAAAGGGAAAGAGGAAGAGAAGATTTGAAAGGAAGTTGTTTGAGCACTTCTTAAACCTTGAATTCTTGTACTTTTCCTTTTAGACCATGTTTGGTCCTTGTTCCTAATAGCAGTTTTTCAGTCTCGCAGTGTTACAGTACACATAATGGATTCATTAGGCAGCTGAGGAAAAAGAGCCATGCTTTTTTTTCTTATTAGTGTTCTTGAATAACATCTTACTAAAATGTGTGAATGCTGCAAAGATGTCTTGCTGAAAGAGTTTAAATTTACTTTCTAAAATAAACGTGAGTGGCACTTTCTTGTGCAAAACTGAATTATAACATGCTACCTGTTCTGGTTGAGGCTTTAGAATATTTAGACCTAACTATTTCGTCTGTTTGAATTGGGAAATTAACATCGATTGAAAATCTTTAAAACCTGTCATTTGATCTATATTAAATAATAATTGTACATATTTATATTTTATTTGTTTTTATACACACTGTAAACTTGAATAGGTTGGCAAAACTAACAAAAATTGAGGTAATCAGGAACATACATTTTTTGAAGTTAAAAAATTAGAACTGTAAGTAAGTTTCGAACTGGCAGATTTTTATTTTGTGCTCTTAACTTGAAATATTTGATTAAGCTAACTCATACATTTAACTTAAAATGTTCATGTAATGTTAACTTAAATATTCTTATTAGTGGAAACTTGGCTAGCTTTAACTAGCGAATTCAGTAAATTCCAACTTGCTAATTGGTAACACAATGCTTTGGTAGCATTAGCTTAGCAATTGCTGAAAGAGTACAGCAATATATTATATTTAACATACTGTATATCTGTTTTCAAAGAAGCTCATGCACCACTCGTCACCATGACATAACTCCAATCTTTTCTACGTTAACAAAGCAATATTACTACAAAATCTTCCACTCACTTAACATTAATCTTGCACAAAATTTTTTTATATAATAATTAATAATTAACTTAATTTTAGCATTTGCTCTCCCTTTTTGAGTGTCATGGCAATGCATGCTGGGGAAAACAAAATTCCAGCGCAGTTTCAGTTAAATTTAAGTTTGTCTAAATTAAAAGAAACAAGTTCATAAAACTCAAAACGAGGAAACAATTACTTAAACGTTGTCAGTTTTGTGAACTCAAAAGAAAAACAAAGTTGTAAATACTTGAAAAGTTGTAAAAATTAAGTTGATTGAATTAATTTGTTTAATTTAAGTTTACCCTACTCGGTCAGTATGGTTTTGTTGTTGTTGTTTTGTTTTGTTTTGTTTTTTTAAGAAATAATATTTTAATTCAGAAAGTATGCATTAGCTTGAACAGAAAAGATTTATATTTCAAATAAATGCTGTTCTTTTGAACTTTCTATTAATCAAAGAATACTATGTACTATGTAATGTTTCCACAAAATAAAATATTAAACAAAACAGCAGAACTGTTTTCAAAATTGATAATAATAATCAGCAAATCATCATATTAGAATGATTTCTGAAGGATCATGTGACACTGAAGACTGCAGTAATGATGCTGAAAATTCAGCTTTACCATCACAGGAATAAATTACATTTAAAACATATTAAAATAGTAATAATTAATAATAATAATAATAATAATAATAATAATATTTTAAATTGTAATAATATTACTGTTTTTACTCAAATAAATGCAGCCTTGGTGACTTTTTCCCCCCAAAATACATTAAAACATCTTACCAATAAATATTTTTACAGTGCTCACTATCATATTTTTGTTATTGTTTTATCAAAAACTGCTCTGTACATATCCTGAACACAGGAAAAAATTTGTCTAACAAATTATTACACTTAAAAACATCACATTAATCTTTCTAAGCTAGTGGAGAGAGAGAAACATTTTTGTGATTGCAATACAATTTTAACACTTTTATCACATTATCTGTGTAATTCACATCACACTTCTGAAAAGAGAGAGAGAAAAAATTAGAGACAATGAGCATCATGCACTTACAGTACAATCTTTATGTTTGTTTATTAAATAATTGTATGGTTAATAAGTGTTCTCAGATACCAATAAGACTAATCAATTCAATGCAGTATGTTTTGTTTTTAAATAATGAGTCTGCAGAATTACGCAGATTTTCTCTGAAAACAGCGCAGTAAATCTGAAGGAAATCCGCCTGGGTCTATCAGTGCAGGCAGCAAGAATACAGACAGTATTAACAGACAGCAAATGCAGTCAGCTTGTAACAACAGTTGAGATTTACACAAAAGCCAAATTACAGCAAGCATTCATATCCTTCAGTAAATACATTCACACTGCCAAAACATCGAGCGGTAAGCCACGCTACTCTCTCTCGCACGCAAACACAATTTAACACTGTACCTCTACTGCAGCGTTTACTGATTATCTTCTTCAAACACTAATACACTGTATTCTGAGACAGCATCCTTATACACATCCTTAAACAGTCAAACACAAACTTTTAATATACACTTATGCATGCAGTCTTAAGCCTGCATGATAACACACACACACTTTCTTACTCATTATAGGTAATGTATTCTGCTTTAATTAGATGCTGGCAGGGGGGAGCTGCCATCACTGTGAGGTCCAGCTGAGAAAGAGTCAGCGGGGAATCTAAACAGCATCAGCATACAATATCAGCACACACCAAGAAAACTTTACTTCAGGTATAACGCAGCGCCCTAAACACACTCCACTCAACATTATAAAACGCACTGTTCCGGCTCTCAACTCTGATTGAATGTGTTGAGAGGAAGTGAGGGTTTATTCAGGCTGTGCAAGTATGATTGTTTGCCATGTTTATTAGCGACATACAAAGTGCAACAAAGTTTTCTTTCAATTCACCCTCAGATTACTGCTGATAAACTAAAATATGTGATTCAGTGGAATCCATAAATGATAACACAAAATAATGTGGCTTGCTGAGGAGAGGTGTGCTACTACTGTTATAGGGCATCAAGCCATATCTACATATGGAGAATATAAGCTTTTTGACTTGGGTCGCTGTAAACAACTGCACAAAACCCACCCAGAATACCCTAGCAACAACCTTGTAGCCACTTTAGCAAAACACACCACCGAACAACCACTCAGAACACTACCAATCACATCACAACTAGTGGTCGACCGATATTGCTTTTTTGATGCCATATCTTAGAGAGCAGGGTTTCTGATGTGTGTGTGTGTGTGTGTGTGTGTGTGTGTGTGTGTGTGTGTGTGTGTGTGTGTGTGTGTGTTTTTTTATTTATTTTTTTACTTGGACTATTTAATAAATTAGTAATAAATCATTTGAAAATGAAATCTAAAGATATTGTTAAAAAATATAAATGAAAAGGAAGTAGGCACTGTAACCAAAAGGGCACTCAGTAATCTGGTTAGTTTGTACCCACTGGAAAGATAACACTAATTTTACATATAGCACAGTGAAAATGAATATGACAGTGGGCAGCTGGATATAGTGCAGAATAGTTTGAAATTGAGGGCCCTATTTTAATAATCTGAGCACATGGTCTGAAGCGCATGGCGCAGGTGCACTTAGTCTGAATCCACTTTTGCTAGTTTAGTTTAACAACGAAAAAATGGTCAGCGCGCCAGGCGCATGGCCCAAAAGGGTTGTACCTAGTCTGGGTGATGAGTCATGGGTGTGTTTTGGGCGTAACGTGCAATAAACCAGGTTTCTCATCTCCCATTCCCTTTAAAAGACAGTTGCGATTACACCATGACGGATTTGATATTTACATGGGGGAATTTCTGAGCGGAAAGACTGAATGCTTCTCCAGAGAGGAATCATTTTATTTTTAATATTTAAAAATGTTTGTGTGCTGCTGTGCATCCCTGTGTGTGTAATAAACTGAGGGTATGTGCATTGTGCAGCCGCCCATAAGCGCATATTACTAACGTGCCCTTTAAATAAAATAAAACAATACTGCGCCATTGACTTTATACCAGCTTTCTGTCGGTCAATGGCGCAGTCGTTTTCAGTTGCCTCAAAATAGCAAAACGCCAACAATGCGCCTGAACACACCTCAGTTTTCAGACCAGCACAGATAGGCGCGAGTGCATTTGCTGTTTAAACAACATGGCGCTGGATGTGAAAATGATAACTGTGTCGAGCTAAAACTAGCTAAAAACACTTGTGTCGCATTGTGCTGGGTATGGTAGGGCCCGAAGGGTTCAAGGATTTTTCTCAGTGCCGTCAAAATAAAAGTCCCGCTTCCGTCACATCGGTCAAACAGAAAAACCGATGACACCGACGTCAGTATGTAAAAAAAAAAATCTAATATCTGACAATATATTGGTCGACCACTGAAAACACCTTAGCAACCCACCAGAACACCTAGCTACTACATACATGACTGTTGTTACTAAACTAAAAATCAGTAATGAAAAACTTGAACTTTTTGGCAACTAACTGAAGTAAGTTTAAGCGGAAGTAGTAAAATTGATGAAACTGAAATAAAAAGTAATTTAAATAATAAAAAATCAACTAATAAAAATGACAAAATCACATAAAATTACTAAAACTATATGCACATATAAAAGTAAAAGTTTGAATATATATAAATAAATTATATTATAAAATAATAGCTTGGTTATACTCGTCTCAGAAAATGAATCAGATTCCCCTTTCTTGCAGCTTCAGTAACCCATTTGTCACAGGATGTTTTTGAAATGTAATAGTATTAGTTTTTTCCTGTGTTCATGATCTGTACTCTGCAAAAGCAATGGAACAAGATTTCTGGAGTGTGAAGGAGCGTCATTAAGCATCAAAATTTCCCAGGGCCAAATTCATATGCTTAAGCACCCTCACTCTCACACAGATTCACAAACACGTCTACAATGAAGTGTTGCTTTAATCCAGTGCGCTTCACATCTCTAATCTGCAGGGCAGTGTATGCCACATATTAATGAAACAGACAACATTTACACAATATTTGACTTCACATGAAGTAAAAGAATCTGCCCTACATAGTAAATCATGCGTGTTAGTCAATGCAAATTTATAAATAAATGACATATTACACGTTGCATGTTCTGAAAAGTGCAAAACACAACAACACCCATTTATCACCAACCCCATAAAAATAACAGCATAATGCGTAAATAAATGATGACACATTTCAGTTTGGTGTTATATGGCTAGGCTATAGCGCTCTGTGCAGAGGGAATACTTGGTGGTCTCATCAGGGAAGATCTTTGGTCTTGCATAATCTGCACTTTGTATGTCATGGCTTCTGTTTCCCCCTCTCTTGTTCCAGGATAAACTCTATATCAGTGGCTGCCAAGTTCAAAAATAGCTCCATGCTGTGGAAAGACGTGCAAATTTATGCAGCTTTCTCAAAGTTGGCAGTGAAAAGACCTGACACTTTTACTCTGAGCCAATGTACAGTCTAATCTCTTAGCATGAGATGAGCGCACAACCACACCACACACGGCATACAGAAGAAAGCATAGAAGAAAAAAAATCATTCACACCCAAATAATGGTGTTTATTCTCACAAGTAATTACATACTTCATCTGCAGCATAAAGTGCATGAGAAAAGCATACAATTCCAATGCAGCAAACAATATGGTGAAGTATCAATCCTCCCCCCAATGCAGTGTTGAGCGCAGGTGTTTTTTTTTTTTTTTTTGCAATTTCAGCTTTGACCCTGAAAGCACAGCAAATGAATATCAGACAAGCATCATTACATAGGTGGTGCAGCATAAATATCAGAAGATGGAAGAGACTGATCTTGTGCTTGGGTAGATACATGATAGCAACCAAAGATCATTTCCTCTCTTTTTGGGAAATCATTTTATAAATGTATTTCTAGGGCGCAATGAGATGAAAATAAATGTATAGTCTACTGCGTGAAAAGGCAACTAAGAACAAGCAGAAAACTAATTTTTTATGAAACGCATTAACCCCTTAAAGGGATAGTTCACCCAAAAATGAAAATTAGCCCATGATTTACTCACCCTCAAGCCATCCTAGGTGTATATGACATTCTTCTTTCAGACGAACACAATCAGAGTTATATAAAAATGTCCTGGCTAATCCAAGCTTTATAATGGCAGTGAATGGCCGTTATGTTTTGAAGGATATTTTTTCTCACACAAAGGCATCGCTTCACTTCAGAAGGCCTTTATTAATCCACCGGAGCCGTGTGGAGCACTTTTATGATGGATAGATGCACTTTTAAGGACTGCAAAACAGAAATGGCCATTCACTGCCATTATAAAGCTTGGAAGAGCCAGGACTTTTTAATATAACTGTGATTGTATTCGTCTGAAAGAAGAATGTCATATACACCTAGGAAGGGTGAGTAAATCATGGGTTAATTTTCATTTTTGGGTGAACTATCCCTTTAAGGCCTGAAGGCATTTTTAGAGTTGTTTTGTCTGAGTGACATACACAAAAGTAAAGACTCATAATTTAAATAAATTACATTACATTTGGATATTCTCTTGCTGAGAAACTGCTGATAAAAGACAAAAACATATATATTTGTGCGTCTGTGGGATTTGTGTTAGAACTCCATGAGGAATATCTTTAGATCTGAGTGATGGATTATTTTGTTGACTTATTTTTGTTGATTTTAATCATGAGTAAATAATGATGTGCCATTTTCTATGATCAGAGCATGTTTCATGAAGCTACAAGCAAAAACGTGACATCCCTTGCAGGGCTTACAAAAATTGCTCAAGTTTTGTCAAAGTCAAAAACAATTATGCCTGTTGTATTCTACTCTGTGAGACCTTTCAAATGACAGTACACTTCAGATTTAAGGGGTTAAAGTATTATTTTAAATGTAATTATTATTATTTTTTTATTAATATTGTTTTTGTCTCATGCACAACCAACATACAGAATACCCCATTTTTCTTCAACATAATAAAGGAAAGGATTTCAGTCTTTTTATATTGTTCTGACCTCTTAAAATGTGAACTGATATAATATATACCTTTAATGCAAGTAAGCAGTTAGCTTTGGATAAAAGTGTCTGCAAAATTTCAAGTCGTCACCTTTATACAAATTGTTTTAAAGAAGCTTTACAGTGAAAATAATGATTCAATGATGCAAACATAATTCAGTTCTGCGGTAAAGCAACTCTAAAGAGACAATAGTAAACAATCATTATTCAGCTGAAATCTATCCTTCATAGAAATCATTTCAGTGTTCATTCAGTTCGGTTTGGTAACTCTGTAAAAGTTAATTAATTATGGAATAAGTTCAATTCAGCAATAAAGCAGCTCAGTGAAAACATGGGAGAAAATATCCATTCAGTTCAGTGCAGTCAAGGCAACAATATTGCTGAATATTAAGTGCATAAATATGTATATAGTTTAAAAGTTTGGGGTTGGTAAGAGTTATTATTATTATTTTTTGCATTTATATGATCATAAATACAGTAACTTAGTGAAATATATTATTACAATTTATACTACGGGGCTGTTGAACGCTTGAATCTGATTGGCTGGTGAACATTCTAAGATATGCAATTATTTTCAGGGAAACACGGCTAAAGTAGTTCCAGGCAGGTTTTGACCGCATTACAGTTCCATATCACTTCGCCAAATGATTTCAGTTATTTCAATGGTCTTTACAGCCAACAACTAGCCTGACAAGCCAGACCCACATCATGATGTTGGGTCTGGGAACTCACCATTGGCAGGGCTCAATCCGAGGGGGCGGGATAAACGGTTGTCTTTCAAATTCCCTCTGCACGCAATAGGATAGCGCTACAACCAACCAGAGCAATAAAAAAGGTGAAGCGGAGCTAGTTGATAGATTAAACTTTCGCCGTATCCGGGCGGCAAAACTCCAAACACATCTTCCTTTTTTAAGAATAACTTCAGTACCGTTCTTTGTTCTTTTATCAAAGAAAAGCTTAACTCAAGTCTTCCAGAGTCGCGGCCAAAGCCGATTCAAAAGATCGCTGTTCGCCAGTTTTCAAGTAGCACGCGGAACTGTCACAACTCTGCTGTCATTATGTTAAGCCCGCCCACCGACTCTATACACGATGTGATTGGCCTGACCAGAGTTTGGTTTTTCCAGCTCGCAAGCCAACGGAGAGTTGCTAGACGACCCTGGCTGCAAATTAGATTTGCTGCCACTAGGGTGCATCTAGATTTCTAGGCTAGCCGACAACAGCAAAAGAACCCAAACCCACAACAACACTCACCAAGCAAATACATATTGTAAAAATAGGATAAGGTTTTATGTACGGAAAGCACTTTCTACCGCTTTCTCTCCCTCTCAAACGCGCACACATACAGTATTGGACACACACTGTTGTCCGCGCTGCTCAGATGATTTTATCAGTAAAATAGTTTAGCAACTTAAAAGCTACATGACATTTCTCACTAGCAAGGTAATAACTGCACTGTTCTAAACTTACAGTAGAGACGCTGCTTCCGAACACTGTTGAAAGAGACACGCAGACTGAGCCTAATTCACATTTGCTTAATCTCTCTCTCTCTCTCATAATAACTGCATTAATAACTGCATTAGTCTGCTATCAGTGGCTCAAGCCTCCGTTACTAGCTCTAAAATGACATTTTGGAATTAGCAATGGAAGCTTGGGATCAGGTGCGTGAGAAATTAGTCCCACAAACGAGTGTTTTAACTTAAGGACAAAAACCTGACAAATGTCTTGAAATAAATCATCTGAACAATGTGTTGAGGTGTGGTAACCATAGTACAAGCAGAATAATTGACTCTGGGCCTTTGAATTATTAGAAATATAATGCACACCCGTCATCAATTATTCCATACTTAATACTGATTTCTTTTAAAATGTGATTTAAAGTGAATTTTCAGCATCATTGCTCCAGTCTTCAGTGTCACATGATCCTTCAGAAATCATTCTAATATGATGATCTGGTGCTCAAGAAATATTCCTTATTATTATCATCATTGTTAAAACCTGTTTGCTGCTTAATATTTTTGTGGAAACCTAATTTTTTTCTCCTAGGATTCTTTGATGAATAGAAAGTATTCATTATTTGAAATCAAAACATTATAAATGTTTTTACTGTCACATTTAATTAATTTAATGCATCCTTGCTGAATAAAAAAAAGTATTAATTTCTTACCCTTAACTTTTAAACACTAGTGTATATGTCAATAATTAAACTAAATGAATAGAAAAGTATCTTGGATATTCTGGTTTAAATTTAACAAGTGCCATTGTTTCTAAAAATGACCTTATTCTGTTCCAATCTCAAATGTCTTACCTTTCTCGTCTGCTTTTACTATTGTGTATACTTCCCACTTTCTCGCTACCTAGCAACCTTTTAAAAATCACCCTTCCATGACGCTTTTCATGTGGAGGTCAAAGAGAGCGGTTGTATTGTGAGGTGTGAATGAGCCACATCCGTCCATAAACCTGTTCTTCCTTCCCACATACATGCTACATACGGCCAATCACATCTACACGCGCCACTGCTTCATGTTCGTCTCCTGTCTGCGGCGCAGACTGCAGCGTTGACTAGGTAGGAAGTTCGGTGCCATCTGTAGTTTCAGTCTAATCATAACTGTGCAAATCAGATAGCCCTATGGGTAGCACCGCCTGTCAGCAGAAGCAGGGTAACCATGGAGACGGTCCCCATGGACAAGCAGGCCCCTATACCATGTCTTGTTTTCAAAAGCATTC
This sequence comes from Paracanthobrama guichenoti, assembly GCA_018749465.1. NCBI lineage: Eukaryota > Metazoa > Chordata > Actinopteri > Cypriniformes > Gobionidae > Paracanthobrama > Paracanthobrama guichenoti. The sequence continues at coordinate 7,732,365 of CM031943.1, forward strand.
CCTGATTCACTCAAACATTTGGATTTCTCTTGTTTTCTTAATCAGATAAGGACAGAGATGAATTGGCACACAAAAAGGCGTCCCCTTGGGTGTTTCAAGAGCTCAGCAGATGTGAACCAGAGTGTGTGTGTTTGCTGTGCGACCTGAACCCTGTCCAATTATGTGTCACTGAACACCCACTCTCTAAACAATGGCCGTTACACAATTATTTTAGCTTTACAAACACCCTCCAATGCACATCTACACACAAACAAATTAGAAACTGACAATTTGTGCCGCACTCTGTAGTGTTTATCCGAACATTTTAAGGCCCACAGAGGAAGATGTTTTAAGTAATTTCCTGAGTGCTTCTATACTGTACGGAATTGTATAAGTGCTGTTTGCTCCTGTCCTTTGTTTAGTTTAGTTTTTTCCTCTGGAGAATTGTGTTTTGCTGCCTTGAAAGCCACAGTAATATCTTGCCTAATGAAACATGACCAAGTTGTTTTTGAATCAGATCAATGGAGAAAGGGAATCTACGTCATTGTGCATTGGATTCTGAGTAGTGATCACCATACTTGTGAGAGCGACTATGGCAGTTCATAACACAGTAATGTAACTCACTATTCTAATTTGTTTTTAACTGTTTAACTCTTTCCCCGACATTGATGAAAATTTCTTTCATTTGTGAGACAACGCTTCCCCACCATTGAGGGAAATTTTCAGCTTTCTGTGTTTTCACTGTTCTGCGGTAGGGGGCACTATAACACATCTTCTGAAAGAGTACTGAATCTCCTGATCAAAACACATGTGAAGAATCAGCACAAACAAGCGATAGCATGTAAGCAGATTCATAATGCAATCACTTACATTAAACAGCATATCAATCAAAACTGTCTAATGTTACGGAATGAAATGTCGACCAAAGATGAGCTATAGGACTGTGAAGCTTTGGGGGTGTTGATGGACTCGATCTACTCCATAGAAAACACAATTTTCTCAGCTTTTTGCTCAAAATGTTGCTTTTTTATGAAACATTTGATTTTTAAAGTTTTGATAAAAAGAATGCATGAAACTAGAATAAAGTTTTTTTTTTTTTTTTTTGTTTGTTTAAAAGCAGAGGCTCTGTTCTTTATTTTTATATATTGCATGTTCAGATATTCATACAAAAAATATTCTAGGGGCCATGAAAATTTTGTGAAAATGATAAAAAAAAATGTGGGCAGTGGCTGGCTGCCCAAAAAAAAAAAAAAAAAAAGAACAACGCTGGTGGGGAAAGAGTTAAAATTCGGGGGGAAAAAAAAGGGGAAAAGGGGAAAGGGGAAAATTTAAACTTTTCATGTGTGTTTAAAAAGGCTTAGTTCATCCAAAATGAAATTTCTGCCATTAATTACTCACCCTCACGTTGTTTCAAACCTGTAAGACTTTTGAGACAAATGAAGATCTTTGGTTTAACCTTTTTGTAAGATTTTATGAAGCAATTGTCAATGGAGGGACAGAAATCTCTCTGATTTCATTAAAAATATCTTAACATTTGTGTTCCGAAGATGAACAAATGAAGGTTTGGAATGACACAAGGGTGAGTAATTAACGACAGAATTTTAGGGTGAACCCTTTAAATGTAAAAGTAAATATAATCAATTAATAAATACACTTTTAAATAGCTTTTTTTTTTTTTTTAATAGGTTTGTTTATCAATTAAAAAGCCACAGGACAGTTTACAGAGGAGCAACCAATTAATTTTTTACTTAATTTGAATGAAAAACCAATTGGAAAATGGATCAAATAAAATGTTTGATTATGTTGGCAATTTTAAAAGCAAATTATTTAAATAATTATTAGGCCCAAGCCCTGAAAGGGCGAAGGCCCTATTGTTCTTCTAAGGATTATTATTATTATTATTATTATTATTATTATTATTATTATTATTATTATTATTATTATTATTATTATTATTATTAGGCCTAAGCTCCTGAAAGGGCGAAGGCCCTATTGTTCTTCTAAGGATGATTATTATTATTATTATTATTATTATTATTATTATTATTCTTTCGCCTTTTTGCCCTTTTGGGGCCCTTAACATGCTCGAAAACTCTTGAAACTTTGCACACTCGCCGGAACGCGTGGCCATCAGGGTTTGGGCTGGGTTTGGTACCCGGGCGTGGCAGGGGGGCTCGACAGCGCCCCCTTGAAAAAAAAAAAAACTGTCCATAAATCAAAAACGCTTGCATGTATTAGTATGAAACTCGGTACACATATAGAGCTCATTGGGCCGAAAAACTTTCGCGCTCTAAGTTATGCGTCAGCCCAACAGGAAGTGAGCTATTATGGGTCGTTTAAAACGCATACTGTGGAATTTGAAATACTCCTCCTAGGCGATTAACCCGATCAGCACCAAACTCGGTCAGCATGAAGTCAAGGCATTGAGGATGCTAAATTGCGAGTGGATTTTTGATATCTCGAACGGTTTGGCCGTGGCAGGAGACGAAATTATGGCGAGAAATGGGAAACAGGAAGTGTGTTATAACTTTAGCATACATTGACCGATTTGGATGAAACTTCAGCTGTGTGTTCGTTGTAAGAGGCCGATTACATGGATATGACTTTTGTGAGTCAAAGTTATAGCGCCACCAACTGGCAGCAGGAAGTGCTTGTTTTATCAAAAATGCTTTGAATCACCGTCTTATTTTCACCCGATTTACTTCAAACTTCATCAGTATAATGTCAAAACATGGCAGATATAGACATATGAATGGATTCCTGATATTTTAAATACTGTTGCCGTGGCAACGTGTCAAAGTTTAATAATCTTTTGGGGTGTTTTTGAGACTCTTAGCATGCTTGAAATGGCATGAAACTGAACACACACATCAGTGATGCCTTCCAGTAGATATGGCCAAAGTCTTAGAAACGGGCGTGGTGGAGGAGCTCAGTAGTGCCACCTTTTGACAAAAGTGGGGGGGTTAGTTTTATCTACAGTCACCAAACTCTGTATATATATTGTTCTCATCAAGCCGGACATCTTTCTAATTTACAGTCATTAGCTCTGACCAACAGGAAGTCAGATATTTTGGTTTGAATTTGGAATTTTGGATAAATCAGGCTCTGAGTTATTATCAACTATTCGTAGGAGATGCATGGAATTGACACCAAACTCGGTCAACATGAAACAAAGACACTGAAGATGCTATAGTGCGAACGATTATAGGATATCTCAAACGGTGCTGCTATGGCGAGGGATTAAATGAAGGACAAAAAAGGGAAACAGAAAATGTCTAATTTCTTGTAAAATCATTGTTTGATTTAAATTAAATTAAGATTGTATGTTCGGTAATTGAACCTGGGTGAATTTAAAATGGATGTACTATTTTTCAGATCAATATATTTATTTAATTTAATATATTTAATCTGAATCTTATTTTGTCTGCCCTCCCTTCATTGTCCAAAAGATGTCACTGTTGACTTAGTTTTGATGGGAAAAATCCCTGTTTCCCTCTCTGTCTCTGGCTCTGGCTCTGGCTCTGACTCTTTCTCTGTGTGTGTGTGTGTGTGTGTGTGTGTGTGTGTGTGTGTGTGTGGGGGGATGGGTGGCTGACAGCTAAAGCATGCCTCTCTGTCTATGCCTCTGGCTCTCTCTCTCTCTGTGTGTGTGTGTGTGTGTGTGTGTGTGTGTGTGTGTGTGTGTGTGTGTGGAGAGAGGGGATGGGTGGCTGACAGCTAAAGCATGCCTCTCTGTCTTTGCATTCTCTTTCTGTCTGTCTGTGTGTGTGTGTGTGTGTGTGTGTGTGTGTGTGTGTGTGTGTGTGTGTGTGTGTGTGTGTGTGTGTGTGTGTGTGTGTGTGTGTGTGTGTGTGTGTGTGTGTGTGTGTGTGTGTGTGTGTGTGTGTGTGTGTGTGTGTGTGTGTGTGTGTGTGTGTGTGTGTGTGTAAGGGGGATGGGTGCACCTGCAGTATTCTGAATGTCATTCTGAACTCGATTTGAAGAGCACTGCAATATAGTTTTATATGATTAGTTTCATAATTATTTTAATAAAAATATAAAAGACCTTTAGATAAATACTGGACTTAAGGACTTTAAAAAATGTAAGCTGCAAAAGATAACTTTGCACTCATTTCAAAGGGACCTATGACATCATCTGACATGAAACTCATCTAAATTGAATTGATCTCATAGATGTTGTGGTTTGTGGTCATTGCAGCACCGACTGCTGCAGTTAATGAGGTGAATTCAAACGACTTTGACAGTCATTTTATTAAAACATTATTTTCACTGCAAAAAATACATAAATAAACAGCTTGCCTAATGTACTTTACGTAATGATGATTGATCTTAAGATATTTTAAATGTATAATATGTGTTGTGCGTCCCCATGTTTACACATACACAACAATAGAGTTTAGATGCGTTTCATATCATAGGCTATCACAAATAACTATCACTTTAGTGTGAAAAAAGTTTTAAAAAAAAACTATACAAATGCCTTGAATTAAATACTGGCCTTGTGGACTTACAAATTTTTGAGCTGCAAAAGATAACTTTGCAAATATTTGAAAGTGACCTATTATATCCTATGACGATAAAATTTATCTATATTTCAATGACATCATGGGTGTGGCTTGTGGTCATAGTGGCACCAGCTGCTGCGGTAAATGTGGCATATTTAAAATATATATATTTTTTTAATTCTCCTGTTTAAATGCATATTGCCTGTCGTGCACAGTTGCCCCGAAGCCACCGGGGTGGCGGTGCCACCGGCTTGGGCCCGTCATCGCTGCTCGCAGCTTTAATTTAAATTATATTTTTAAAAAATTTAAAATTTTATATATTATAAAAATATTTTTAATAAATACACCTAAAATTAACTGAAGCCCCATTTCCACCGAAATTTCCCAGAACAATTTATCCCAGGAACTTTTTTCACCCCAGGTCTGTTGCTGACTGCGTTTACATCCCGGTCTAAAGTACCATGAAGACTGGTCCAGTGCCATAGGACCGCGTGCGACTTTCCAGTTCCTGCTGGATTTTGTTCTCCACATATAAGCTTAATAAAGCCTGAACCTCGTCATCGAGGTTCCAGCTGTGGTATTTTTTTAACTCCATTGTTGATTCGAATAGCAAACAACTCTTACTGCACGCACCGCACCAGACTTTTAAAACGGTGGTTGAAATTAGACCCTGGTCCCTGCGGTTGAAACACACAGAGTACCACCCCAAAGTCTGGGGAAAGGTCCTGCAGTGGAAACGCAGCTTGAGTCTTACTTCTTAAGTGGCACTACACATTTTGTAAAAATGTCCAATCGTAGTCTAATAACAGAAATATAAAAGCACACCTCTGCTCAAGCTGCATGGCTTCAGATATTATTTATTTAGAGTTACATTAATTAAACAACAAATACATAAAATATGAAATCATGTTAAAGATTTCTTCAACCCCTTTGCCTTAGGTTTGAGCAAAAAGCTAAATATAAGCACCACTAAATATAAAAATATATCTGATATATCTGATGTATATACTGTATCTGATATGTAAACTAAGATATAATTCTATGCATCATATGCTTATCCTCTATTCCATATCTGATGCTGTAATTTATTAGCGTGTAAATGAATGTCATATTACATTAATCACTTCATGTCACTTTGATGCATCTTGACATGTTTACAGTCCGTTTACTTTTAGAAGACTAACGTCTCCAATATCACAAATTGCACTCAGAAACCTACGATTCTGGGATAGAAAAACAGAAGCTAGGGAGAGAGAGATAGCGAGAGAGAAAAATAAAATATATGGGGATAACTTCTCTTATGTTTGCCCAGAGCTAGTGGCTTAATCTAATGTCAGAGTCACATAGTTGTTTATTGATCATAAAAAGGAGTGTTATTTTAAGCCACAAGCAACTACATTCAAGTCCACACACACACACACAATCAATCCTTTCCTCTCACACACAGTACTGAATGTTAGTCTGACTACTTGAACGCCTTTTGCTGTGCAGAAGTGTATCAAAGTTGGTTCATGGAAGCTAACGCAATAAGCCTTTTCCTTTGAAGTTTATGAATGCTTTGACATGCAGGTTAAGTGTTTTGGGGCGACTGACTGAGCCAAAGTCTTGTTCTCATGACTACTGCACTGTTAAAACAGTATATTGTGATTCAAACATAGTTTATCAGTTATAAAGCTGTCTGAAATATTTGTTGTGAATGTTTCAGACAGCTTTATAACTGATAAACCATGTTTAAAACATAAAAACATATTTAGCATGCATTGTAAAATGACATCTGCCTCCTTGAACTCTTATTTCCATTCATCCTGAAATGCATTATACATTTGCCGAATGTCAAATTTATCAAGTAAAGACATTTATAGTACAAATGTCTCCGTGAATTGAATTGTGTGTGTAGAGACACAGACACAAAGCTGCAGTGGCCCCCAAAATACTTGGACACACATTTATTTGTGAACTGAAATATATTATCTTTTATATTATAATGTTATGGATTGTTGCAGTTATCTATTTATTTGTTTATACTCATTTAGGTCATATTTTAATGTGGGTTACAATTGTGCGCCTTCTTATCAAACCCGCCACAGCAACGATCAACTTCTCCTTCATTTTGCTTGGGAGCTAGTGTGGTCAGAACCAAAGTTTACAGGACTGCGTTCTCTGGAGTCCTCACAAGCGGAGCACTCCACATTCCAATTGGTTGCTGTCAAACCGCATCATAGCTCATTACCATAAAGTTGACCCTGATTTCAACTCTCCTCGACACCCAAATCATCCAAGACGTGCCGCGCCGGCGGTGTGAACGTACAGTTTTGATTTATATGCTGTTTAATGTTGATGATCCCGTTATTTTAAATATGCATTTGCTTACATATGCTATCGCTTGTTTCTGCTTCTTCACATGTGTTTGTGTACTGTTCAAAATTGTATATTGTTCAGAAAGGCGCTTGCAAATTCCATTTGGTTTGCTATTTTGTAATCTAATCTAGAAATGTGGGATATTTATATCTTATTTTTATACATTTAGTCTTCAAAAAAAAAAAAAGGAAAAAAAAGTCAAACATATAACAGATGCAGCTTTGTGTTTGTGTGTTGTTCACACAATACCTAGCAAAGTAAAACACCATGTGAGAACTATTCTCTCTACTTACATAGCTGGTAGTAAAGAGAAAGGTACGTATTGGAACAGTGATTCATTTTCAGACGAACACAGGGTACACAGCGTACTGTGACAGTGTGAGCATATTCAACAGTTTGAACACTATAAAAGATTCACGCAACAGAACCCTCTTTTCACCCCATCTCTACTCCTACCCGCCTCTTCAACTGTATACAAAGCTCTTCTGAAATAAACACTTTGTAAACTGTCAAAAGCCAACCAGACAGCATCCACATAAAATGGGCCTGCAAACACACAGACTGGCCATTGAGAGCACCAGGACTTTGAAGCCCAGTCAATTTGAAGCCTAATCAGATATACACTGTAATTGTACTAGGATTTAAAGGGAGAAAAATGTCCACCACCATCAGGTTGGCCCATTTAAACAGCATGTCAAGAGCTATAATGGCAATATAAGGCACGGTCTGTAGAGCAAGACAGCACAGCTTATCCATCACACAATCACGGCAGTTCTACAGGATTGCGCCATCTTCTCGAAAATTAATTTGTTCTAGTGTTAACTTTTACAAATATAGCTCTCTCTTACAGCTACATTGGTCTGCTCACAAACATGGGGATGGATTTTTATGTTAAAAAATAAAAACGTACAGTACAGGTCAAGTCAGTAAAAAATGCAATCAAATGCACCCTGTTACTTCCTTTAAGTGATTTAAAAAAAAAAAAAAAAACACTGTTTTTTCATATCGCATTAACTGTACATACTGTAATTTAGTGGTTCTGCCTTTTCAATGTCAAAACCGATGAATCAAAGTACAGTGAAATCCATTCATCATCAATTAGATAACAGCACCAGTACTGTTATCTAATTGATGATGATATATTGTTCTTTCACTGTACTTTAATTATGTTGTGAATTATGTTGGGCTGGCATATTTTTAGTCCCCTGCACACAGATGCAAACACACTCTGTTTGGACTTGTAATAAATTTTCCAGTATATTATGAGGGATTTTTATCTCACATACTGTAGCACAGGAATTTTTGAGTACAAACAAAGCAGCATTTACTTCAAAAGAGGCACTGGCAATATATACTCCTTATGTAAAACACCATTTAGCTACTGTATGTTGTTCTTTCTTTAACATTTGTTTGATTTAGGTCATGCTGTAATTAAAAATGCAGTCTATTTTAAGGATTTTCCTTGCAGAGGGTCTCATAGCTAATAAGGTGGATAGACGTAAAAGTTAACTCTTCTCTATAGAGTGTGTGTGTGTGTGTGTGTGTGTGTGTGTGTGTGTGTGTGTGTGTGTGTGTGTTGTGTTATCAGGATGAGCTAAGCTGTTAGACGTTAATTGGCCTCAGAGAGTGAGCAAGAGTGTCTGCGTGATTGATCTGCGCTAACTTTAGCTCTCGGTAGGTGCAAAACATGGCGTCAGCTAAACAAAGACTTTTTAAAAATAGCTCTAAAAATGCCACTAGACAATTTTATGCACTCTGTATCGTCGTTAATAGTTGGAAATTGAGGTAGACCCAAAGTAGTGGGTGTTCACTGGGATGTAATTATAAATCCCCATGACATTAAGTTTGGGTAAGTGGGTTATTTCATAATGCGCTGAGCAAAATATTCACATTTATATGATTTTAACTCTCACTGAAGGAGTATTGTTAGGACTTTACCTAGTTTTTTCAAATATCAATAATCATGTTCTTATTTCTGCAGGACGCAAAACGAAAATCTGGTCATGAGCGGGAATCTGATGAGAAATGTGGTCCTCGGAAAACACAAGCACTTCCTGCCCTGTGGGAGACTACGCATGGAAATGCTCAGATACGCTATCTGAAAAGCTAATGCACACAAACAAGACTGGTCATAAGTGAAACTTCCATTCCAGTGTGACAAGACACCGAGCATACACGACAAAAGATAAAAACAATAACTGTTTTTTTCTGAAGCTGATATTCCTAACAGCACTGAACAATCATCCATGTGATTTCAACATTACATCCAATTACAATCAAAGACTTGTTGAATATCTGGTGGAATTCTGCTAAAGATAATAACCTGTGTAAACAAACAAAAAAAAAAACCTGCTGGAGCTATGACTGAAGCACAGATGTCCATTTCATCCGGGTCCAGTGGACATGGAGGAGGTATGGTGACCAGTGCCTTACTTTGCTGGGCTATGGCTCTTGTGTTCCTCTCATTGACAAGAGTGCCTGTTGTCCAGGGTGATTGCTGGCTGATTGAAGGGGAAAAGGGATTTGTGTGGCTGGCAATCTGCAGTCAGAACCAGCCACCATACGAAAATATTCCATTGCATATTAACAGCACAATAGTTGACCTGCGACTCAATGAGAACAAGATTCGAAGCATCCACTTTTCTTCCTTAAGTCGCTTCGGCAATCTCACATACCTGAATCTGACTAAGAATGACATCTCTTACATTGAAGATGGGGCTTTCTCTGCCCAATTTAATCTCCAAGTGTTGCAAATTGGCTTTAACAAGCTAAGGAACTTGACAGAGGGAATGCTGAGAGGCTTGGGACGCTTACAGTACCTCTATCTTCAGGCTAACCTGATCGAGACAGTCACAGCCAATGCCTTCTGGGAGTGTCCTGCGATTGAAAACATTGACCTCTCCATGAACAGGATTCAGCAGCTTGATGGTGCTACATTTCGTGGTCTATCGAAGCTTACGACATGCGAGCTCTATGCAAACCCATTCAGTTGCTCATGTGAGCTGTTAGGATTCCTGCGCTGGCTTGTTGCGTTCCCAAACCGAACAAGCGAGCGGATGGTGTGTGACACACCCGCTGGATTTTCAGGCTACAGTCTCTTGAGTCAGAACCCCAGAATGCCAAGATTTCGCAATGCTTTCCATGCACTCTCCTCTGTCTGCAACGATGACAACGTGACACCATATATTCACGGCTCTTCAGACGGGAGCACTCCCACAATGTTGCCTGATTTGAGCCCTTGTGGACTTGATGACTGTTCCTCAGGGACATTTCCAGAAGAGCCCATAAGCATCAGTCCCACCTTTCTGGATCCAGACGCCCGTCCTTTAATGAAACTAAAAGAAGTTACCCACACAAGTGCAATAATCATGATCCAGATTCCAAATCCATTTCGTAAAATGTACATTCTTGTCCTGTACAATAACAGCTTCTTCACTGACATCCAAAACCTGAAAAGCCAGAGAGAAGAGATTGAGTTACAGAACCTTAAATCTCACACTAACTACACATATTGTGTGGCATCCATTCGTAACTCCTTAAGATTCAACCACACCTGCCTGACCATCTCTACAGGACCAAGGACATTGCAAGAACGTGTGGCAAATGACTCAACTGCCACTCATTACATTATGACCATCCTCGGTTGTCTCTTTGGGATGCTCATCGTACTGGGTGTAGTGTTTCATTGCCTGAGAAAGCGCAAACATCAAGATGAGCCAAAGAGCAAGAAGCTGGAAAAGATGAAAAGAAACTTGATTGAGATGAAATATGGAACTGAACTGGAACAAGGGACTATATCACAGCTGTCACAAAAGCAAATTATGTCCACTGGTGAAACAGTACAAAGGATGCCATACTTGCCAACTGCCAGTGACACAGATCAGTATAAGATGCAAGAGATCTCTGGGACACCAAAAACTTCAAAAGGGAATTACATGGAAGTGAGATCAGAGCAACCAGAACGCAGTTTGAGGGAATGCAGCGTTCCTCCATCGGAAACCAGCCAGGGATCCGTTGCAGAGATATCAACTATTGCAAAAGAAGTGGACAAAGTGAACCAGATCATTAACAACTGCATCGACGCACTCAAATCCGATTCAACATCATTCCAGGCCGCAAAATCCGGTGCCGTGTCCACAGCGGAGCCGCAGTTAGTCCTCATATCAGAACATCCACCAGGCAAGTCTGGTTTTCTGTCTCCAGTGTACAAAGGAGCATACCATCATCCCCTACAGAGGCACCACAGCATGGATGCACCACAAAAGCGTGCAAGCACGTCCTCGAGTGGTTCGCTGCGCAGTCCACGCTCTTTCCGTTCTGAAGGAGCTTACAGATCTGAGTCCAAATATATTGAGAAGGCGTCTCCACTCGATGAGTCAGGAATCATAACAGTCACTCCAGCCGCTGCGATCCTGAGGGCAGAGGCGGAGAGGATTCGACAGTACAGTGAGCATAGGCACTCCTACCCTGGTCCCCACCATATAGAGGAGTCGATAGAGGTGTCGGGGAGCCGAAAGTCATCCATTCTGGAGCCGCTGACGCGCTCGAGACCACGGGAGCTGTCCTATTCGCAGCTCTCACCACAGTACCACAACCTAAGTGGCTATTCCAGTCCTGAGTACAGCTGTAGGCCTTCTTTTAACCTGTGGGAACGTTTTAAACTCCACCGCAAACGTCATAGGGATGAGGAAGAGTACATTGCAGCAGGTCATGCATTAAGGAGGAAAGTACAGTTTGCCAAAGATGAGGACCTACATGACATTCTGGACTACTGGAAAGGGGTCTCTGCTCAGCAGAAATCATGATTGCCAATTTTATAGCTCATCAGATTAAAGAAGACTACACAAATCTCTGGACCAAACCAGCCAGTATCGATGATTAAGTGACAAGCAAGCACTCACTTTTAGAGAAATAGCTTAGAAGTATTGCTAGCTCTTTTCAATCATTCTGTTTGAGAATGAAAACTAAATACAAGATACTGTAGATCTTGCAGTGAGTGTACGTGCCAAGTGGTAAGAATAGAAAACTTTTAACAGTATTAACCTCAACTCAACATTTGATTTTTATATATTGGAAATAACAATAAACTACTATTATATTATCGTCCTCCTCATCATCATGACCATCATTGATTAGTAGTATTACTGTTAAGATTGATTCTTATTATTATTACAATTACTCTTTGGTTATCGCATGGCCGTGTCCTGTGACAGTATTGACTGTTGTGTACTTGGAAAAACATACAACTCAAAATGTCTGCCGAACACTGTTCTCCCCAACCATAGGTTTTTATACAGACTGTGCAACTTTGAAAACGCTCTTCTTTTCTTCTTTAGCGACTGTTCAAAGGACAACTGCTGAATTTGCTACAGAAGCACACCTCTACTGGATTTTAAAACGACTTTTCCGAAAAAAAGCTTCTCTCAATGCTTTCTCCACTCATTTTTTGTAAAGTTTACATTTTCAAACATACAATGAATGTTTCAAGTCCTTAAGACTTACACCTGCAGTGTGATTACATATAGACACAGCTGTGCAGGTAAAACTGGCTTTCTATGGTTTTATTTCATTAACAGATCTTCAAGCAGTGCTACTGAGAAAACTGAACCCACAAACTCAACACAAGTCCTGCACACCGGAGAATGAATGTACTGTGTTGTAAAACTATTTTTCTCCAACGTCAGTTTTACAATATTTTGGGCCTAGTTCAGCCTCAAATCCAGTTCGATTCTTGTTTGCAAGACCTTCAGAAATATTTCCGTCTCAGTCAAAGATATTGCTACTACATGCCTACTTTAAACCACTGTGAACCCCAAGACCTTGCTAAATCAGTCCTGGGGTTTGTTTTTTTACTGAGATTCAACAGAGCTATGTCTTCTACGGCTGTTAATCCAGGTCTAAAGTGCTGATCTAGGCAGCCCTAATAGCATAATTCTCACCGCCATTAATGCTGATAGACAATTTAGAGTCCACTGATTCGAACAATGGAATTGGCCTCTAAATTTGGAGGAAGCAAATTTTAAGACCTGTACTGTGAAACCAGACATTACAACACCTTGCTTCATGGAGTGAAATAACATGACATTTAAATTATATCTGAATCAAAGTGCATGTCAAATACTTGACAGAAATGTTGTCAACCAAATATTAAGTCCTAGAGTGCACAGTGTTGTTTTTTTAACCTTCATATCCACTATCCCAAAACACGAGTGGATCGTTTTAGAATTTTGTCAGGTCGAGGTAATATGTTGAACAATTTCATTCCGCCAATTGATTTTGTGAATGAAAATGCCATTGTCAGAATGATTGTTGTCATACTGAAAAGATTTATTGCTTTTTGTTCTGAAACTGGAAACTGTTTCTCCACGGCGGCCTGATACTGAACATGCACTGTCATCTTGTACCTAACATGAAGATGTTGTTTTGTTTCACAATTAAGTTTAAAACATTTCCAGGTAATTCCTGTGAGTGCTAAATGAACGTCTACAAGAAAGGACTAATGCATGATAATAGGGACAGTATAATTATTTAATCAAAATGTCTGTATAATTAATGGAATCATCGGGGTCGTCTTTAAACAACCAGAAGATTTCTCAGATCTTTCCCTTAATTTGTGCGTGAATAAATCTTAAATATTTGATCATCATACTTAAATCTTTGAAAAACATTTCCCCAGTGCAAACCCATACTTTTTAAGGTTCAACTTACATGCACTGTATCTCATTAACGGGTCTGTTGAGTTGATTGTCATCTCTTATACTGCAAACTGTAGCACTCCAGTATTTCCATGGACACTGAAAGTAAGTTGAAAATGACTTGGTGAATGTACAGCAGCCTGAAAACAGCCACATGTATGGGCTGCTTGTAAGAGAAAAAGAATGGATCTCAAAGGGCTTTCATGTCTGGTGGAAATGTCAAAGAGCACAATAAAAATGGTTTTATTTCTTAATGAATAAATACTTTTTTCTCAGACACATATTGTGCTTTAAGTGGAGCTTAAGGTAAGTCTCCTGTCCTGTTGTGTTTTTGTGAGAAAAGCATGAACACATTGAGGTGGGCTGAACTGAAACTGCATGTTGTATAAGAAACCGACCGGTTGGGTCTCAGAGACTTATACTAGAAGACAGCAGCCAACATCTTACAATGCAGTCCAAAAGTTTCAATCTGGGATTAAATGTCAAATTTAAACCTAGAAATCAAAAACTGTTGAAACGTTAGGACATAAAATGAATACAAATTTTTAAAGGATTCTGCACTTTACTACAAAAAAATATATTATTTTTATATATATATAAAAATAATATATAAAAATATATTGGCTTTTATAATATTATTATAATGAAAACATTTGTATATATTATATATATATATATATATATATATATATATATATATATATATATAATAATATATATATATATATATATATATATATATATATATATCAAATTTATACAAATGTTTTATAATAATATTAACAATGAAATTTGACCAAATTGTATTTATTTTATTTATTTATTTTTTTACCTGATGATTGTGTTAAAATCATGATTTGAGAAGGTTCCATTGTGTGCCTTATTGGAGCCAATGAGTTCACAAGATCAGTCATCATTTTTTTTTTTGTAGTAAAGTGCAGAATCCTTTAAAAATTTGTATTCAACTTTTTACAGTACTTTTTACTAGTGGTCCCAAACTTTTGTGCCTCACTGTACATTGTTTTTGATGTGAAGATCCATTAGTCTTTTTTAACAATACAGCAGAAGCAAAGACTCTGCAGACTGAACCTAAAACCCAAACCTTGTTAAACTTGCAATCCAAAATGTAAATGAAGTTGCCCTACTGAGGTAAATTAACCATCCAAAAAGTTGCTATGATTGTAAAGGTCAGCACTTTCACTCCCACTTTATATTTTTTGCTCACCAAAATGGTCTAAAATATGCAAAATATTGTAAGAGGGTTCTACAGCTTTTTAAAGATACACCTGCTTGCCATTAGCATACCTTGAACTATTAATATGTACACTTTATGTACTGTATATGTGCACACTGTACATGGCCACCAAGGTGTGGACATTTACCGTTATGATAATCACATTTATCAGTGTAATAATAAAACCCATTATTGTGTTTTCCATTAGTTTACATTTGGTGGTCTATCCAGTGAGATCCGGTATCTTTGACGGGATCAAGTCTCAAAAAAGCATCAAATTTTGTTATACAAATGTGGATGTTAAAACTCTTTTCCATAATTTTTTGCTTTGAATGTAAATGTAAAAAAGTCTCTCATGTTAAAAGGATATGAAACACATCTCATCATTATCAAGCACTCTAGTGGCAGACCTGTCACTCAGAACAGGTCGCGTCAACCCTGCACTGGCCTCCTCCATCACAGCCTGTTTGCAGGTGCCTTTGATGGAGTGATGGAGCATTTTTAACACACCTGTGACACGGTCATGTGTGAAAAGCATAGCAGCTCTGCTAGTGCACCTGAAAGCCACTACTCTATTCCATTTAAAGACCATGAGCATCTGTTATCTTACTTTAAATGCAACTTTTTTTTTTTTTTTTTTTTTTGCTGCATCTCATTACCTGTTGTGAATAAATAAATCATGAACACCAATTCAGAGACTAGCAATGATCTTAATCCGCTAAAATTGGGATGCTGACAGCCTCTAGAAATGGCCAGCTCCCTGGGCAGTGACTACTGAACTAGGGAGCAGATTGAAACAGAAAATTCCACTAACAAAAGGTAGCAAAATAAAGTGCACTGTATGCAAATTATGATGTGCTATTATAACAACATATATCATTTTTGGCTTAGCTGTATTCTGATTTGCAGGGTTCCTATGCAGTGCTTCTGCATAGGAACCCTGAGCTGCTGATTCAGTTCATTCAGTGACCTGCAATGTCATCAAACACAGATTACAGGTTGTCAGTACGATGAAATACTTGTTTACGTACATAAATATAATATGAATATAAGCAAACAACCATTCAAAAATTGTGGTAGTGTGCAAAAATACAGTAAAAACCATAATATATTATATTACAATTTAAAATAACTGATAATTTGAATATACACTGCCTGGCCAAAAAAAAAAAAAAAAAAAAAAAGCTTAAATAGGCAAATGATTACGAGTCTATGATTGGAACATTATTGCAGAGATTATTATGTTTCAAGCATGATACAATATCTTAACCAAAAATGTATGCACCTCTTGATGGAAATAAATGTTGTGATGTCATTTCCATTATGATATGCATACAATTTTGGTCAAGATCTTGTAGTGCAATGCAAGAGTGCAAGCACTCTGTAAAGTCTCCTCCAGTACACTCCAAAGACTTTCAATTGTGCCAATTCATGTGTGAAAATGATACTTCATGCTCCCTCCCAACCATTCAGTTTGAGCTGATGAATCTTGACATTGTCATCCTGGAATATGGCCATGATGTGTCTTCCTACATGGTTGTTTAAGAAAGGAAAAGCTACACACTCCATCAATGAGGGTTAGATGAACTGTTGCTAAGCATATATGCTAGAAACATAATAATCACTGCAATAATGATCCAATCATAGACTCTTAAGCATTTGCCTACTTAAAGGGATAGTTCACCCAAAAATGAAAATTAGCCCATGATTTTCTCACCCTCAAGCCATCCTAGGTGTATATGACATTCTTCTTTCAGACGAATACAATTCATCTTATTAAAAAACATACTGGCTCTTCTAAACTTTATAATGGCGGTGAATACCAGCCCAAAATCTGAAGCCCAAAAAAGTGCACCCATCCATTATAAAAGTAATCCACACGGCTCCGGGTGTTAATAAAGGTCTTCTGAAGTGAATCGATGGGTTTGTGTAAGAAAAATATCCGTATTTAAAGCTTTATAATGTAAAATATCTAGCTTCTACCAGACCACCTTCTGTATTCAACTTATGAAAAAGTGTAACTGGCGTAATATAATTTATTCCTGTGATGGTAAAGCTTTAGTGATATATTAATGTTTGTTCAGTGTAAAGTGCCCTTCAGACTGAGCGTACATGTTCCCTATATTGCCATCTTACTAATACCCTGTGAGGTTCACGGAAGGTTAGATGATCAGAACATACCCATTTATTTTCACAGGTTCTTATTCACCTTCCCAAACAAACGATACAGAACAGTGGTCTTCATCATTTCAGTGTAAATGCTGCATCATGTTTGGCATTGCCCTTCTTTATTCCACTGTGAAGGGTGCATCATTTTAAACATACAGGTATCTAGTGAAATAAATTAATTTTTTTAGGTGTAAAACTGCTTGGTGCACCTTTGATCATCTATAATCTCATAATTATGCACAGTATCCATTAAATCAAATCAGGTGGTTGAGGTCTGAAAGAGCAAATGTACATCCCTATATGTTCACAAAGCCTCCAGTCAGTACTGATAAAGATGTCTTTTTAACAATATGCTGTGAGAGACAGTGACCTTTTGCCACTCGTTACTGGCTACAGTAGGAGCTCACATCATGGGGTTCAGTGAGATTCATTCCGGTAATCACCAGCTAATTACAGACTTTAAATGTCTGTGCTCAACATTAGCACGTACTTTCACTAAAACCACAAGAGCCCCAAGGAAAGATTGTGTTTGCCTAATCTGTGTGGGAAACATAACCTTAAACTATGTACTATCAATGTATTCTTGTAGTTGGCAAATAATTACACTATGCCATCTTTCTGCACATCAATTTGGTGTTAGTCTATTCACAAAATGTTATTTCAGTTAAGGTTTTAAATTGCATAAAACATATCAACTTGAGCACTTATTTAACATAACTGATGGACAAATGATTATTAAAATATGCAACTACAGTATACTTGATAATCAGGTTGCTTGGCAAATTACAGAGATGCCCCTATTATGCTTTTTCGGATATTACCTTTCATGTTGTGTGAAATATAGCTGTTTGTGAATGTAAAAAGTCTGCAAAGTTTCAAAGATAAATGGAGTTATTGTCTCCCAAACGTAAGAACTGATTCTGAACAGCCTGAAACGAGTCGTCAGCAATTCCAGTCTCACTTCCTGCACAAACCTTCATGGGTTGGTAACATATTTGCATAATGCCAGCCTATGGTCCGTGAACAATGCCCACTTTGACCCTCAAACACTGTAGTTGTAGCTGAGGCCTGGAAGAGCTGTTTGTTTTGTGGACATGTCTCAAGCCTCCATGGCTAAAATACAGATATGGTAATGGACATTTTGTTTCCGACATGGACTGCAAGCTGTCGACCAATCACAGCACACTAGGTCTGACCAATCAGAGCAGTGTAGACTCCCAGGAAGGAGGGGTTTAGAGAGGCCGGATCCTTGATCGAATCGTTTCAGACGGTGTGAAAAAAAAAAAGGTGATGCAGCAATGTATATAATGAGAAAATTAAAATGTTTTTTGACCTTAGCATAAACCTACTGTATAGAAAATAGCACAATAAATCACTTTAATACTTTATCTTTAATAAAATCCTGTAGTTCTGTAGATTATTAAAACCTAAATTTATACTGTATATTTTCTCAACATAGCTTACAAACCCGATTCCAAAAAAGTTGGGACACTGTACAAATTGTGAATAAAAACAGAATGCAATGATGTGGAAGTTTCAAATTTCAATATTTTATTCAGAATACAACATAGATGACATATCAAATGTTTAAACTGAGAAAAATGTATCATTTTAAGGGGAAAATAAGTTGATGTTAAATTTCATGGCATCAACACATCTAAAAAAAAAACGTCTGAGGAGACAAGTTGCTCAAGTTTAGGAATAGGAATGTTGTCCCATTCTTGTCTAATACAGGCTTCTTGTCTTAGGTCTTCTTTGTCACAGCTTCCTCTTTATGATGCTCCAAATGTTTTCTATGGGTGAAAGATCTGGACTGCAGGCTGGCCATTTCAGTGCCCGGATCCTTCTTCTACGCAGCCATGATGTTGTAATTAATGCAGTATGTGGTCTGGCATTGTCATGTTGGAAAATGCAAGGTCTTCCCTG
Source organism: Paracanthobrama guichenoti (assembly GCA_018749465.1). Lineage (NCBI taxonomy): Eukaryota > Metazoa > Chordata > Actinopteri > Cypriniformes > Gobionidae > Paracanthobrama > Paracanthobrama guichenoti. The sequence goes on from CM031943.1 coordinate 7,751,231, forward strand.
AAAGAGACGACGTCTGGATGGGAGCATATGTTGTTCTAGAACTTGGATATACCTTTCAGCATTGATGGTGCCTTTCCAGATGTGTAAGCTGCCCATGCCACACACACTCATGCAACCCCATACCATCAGAGATGCAGGCTTCTGAACTGAGCGCTGATGACAACTCTTTAGTCCGGATGACATGGCGTCCTAGTTTTCCAAAAAGAACCACAGAACAGTTTTCCACTTTGCCACAGTCCATTTTAAATGAGCCTTGGCCCAGAGAAAACGCCTGCTCTTCTGGATCATGTTTAGATATGGCTTCTTTTTGACCTATAGAGTTTTAGCCGGCAACGGCGAATGGCACGGGTGGATTGTGTTCACGGACAATGTTTTCTGGAAGTATTCCTGAGCCCATGTTGTGATTTCCATTACAGTATCATTCCTGTATGTGATGCAGTGCCGTCTAAGGGCCCGAAGATCACGGGCATCCAGTATGGTTTTCCAGCCTTGACCCTTACGCACAGAGATTGTTCCAGATTCTCTGAATCTTTGGATGATATTATGCACTGTAGATGATGATAAATTGCAAAGAGTTTGAAGTTTTCTCTGAGAAACTCCTTTCTGATATTGCTCCAGTATTTTTGGCCGCAACATTGGGAGAATTGGTGATCCTCTGCCCATCTTGACTTCTGAGAGACACTGCCACTCTGAGAGGCTCTTTTTATACCCAATCATGTCAAACCTTTAATTTTCTCCTAATATACATTGCACATCACCACAGTGTTCAATGATTCTCAAACAACTCGGATGAATCAGTCTCTCCAAATCCCTCTTTTCCGTGAGCCTGCTCTGCTCTGATTGGCCAAATGGCCCAGTCTGTTGTGATTAGTCTACCTTACAGCTTGTGTCAGAAGCTAAACGCCCATTATTACCATAACTGAACTTCAGCTCATAAGACAGTCTTCAATTTTACCATATCAATCCAAGCGTGAGTCCGAATCGATGATGAAACATTGGAGGGAACTAGTTATTCAACCCAAACCTCCATCGCAAGGACAACGTTTCTCAGTGATGCGCTACTCAGTTTGAGATACACTATAAGATGTTGCAAATGTAATTCCTCACCATTAGCATTAACAAGTGTACATCCATCAACAAACCCATGAGTACATTTCAAATTTATTGCTGCACATGCGGGAACTATCAGTAACAGTGCATACGTCAGCCCAGCACTAATGTGGATGACTGATGTAACATTAAAGTTTGTAAAACAAATCTTGCTCCATCCTTTATCTTTACTCAAAGTAGTAAGAATGACAGACAATCTGCATTAATAGACACAGTTTTAGGTAATAGTGGCCCACAGCTGATTAGCAGTAGTGTTTCAGTAAGACAGTAATAAACTTACACAATATAAAACACAAAACTACATATTTTGAACACCCGGTAGAAAATATATCAATAAAGAATCATACTTACAGGTTGTGATTCTGATGGGCAAGCTGGTCCAAATAAAAGGAGCACTAACTGAGCCATCTTTCCAGAGCAAGCGTTTTGCAAACCCTGTGTTGAACTCTGAGATTTAAGAAGCAGTCGTCAGTAAAATGACGTGTTTGTGGGTGGGTTAAGTTGTTCGCAGATGGACAACGTACAACATAGGCGAATGTCTTTTCTAATGACGTAGAACCATCATGCAGTGGGATTCAAAACACGTATCGGCGGTTTCTTTCTTTTGGGAGACAAATTAATGTGCACTTTCGACTTTTCAGAACATTGACATTCACAATCAGCTATATTACACACTGCATGAAAGGGAATATTCAAAAAACCATAATAAGGGCACTTTAATGTTGGTGTAGGAATGGGTAAAGTGAGGTGAAACACTGGGCCAACTGCTCTAAAAAGGTTATAAAATAAGAATTCTTTAATTAAAAATTACATTTAATAATATATTGGCTGATTCTGCACCATTTATTCACTTGAAAACTTTATTACTACAGCTTTATGCGTCAATGAGCTAGACTAGAGGGTTTATCTAAAGGCTATGATGTGAGAAGAGTTCGTGATGAAGTCTAGCAGACGAACTCTTGTCAGCGAGGCAGGAGGGGCAACACATCTCCCTGAATTACAATAACTGAATTAAACTGATGCAAATCCAGTCAATCCTTCTCACTCAGACAAGCACACACGGCATTTAGAGTGACAGTCAGGCTAATTAGCTAGGTTTTAATTTGCGAGAGGTTGATCAGTGTCATGATCTCTTGCCAAACTGTGGAATGCAGTCAAGGAGGAAAGCGAGAGAACTAGAACAAAACAACCAAGAGTCAGTTTCACGGACAAGAGAAGGTCGGACACTTTAAAAGCTTGTCTAAAATGGTCAATTATGGATATTAACTTATGCTCCTCATCTAAACTAGTAAAGCATACCGGTCAAGCTAAATAGAGCTAGTAGACCACCACCCAGACAGCAACATGGTGTCAGCCCAGATCTGGCCCACACCTGGTACCAAAAAAAAAAAAAAAAAAAAGGTTTGTCTTTATATCTAATTTCCTTTTCTGATGATAGTTTGCTTGTTTTTGCTTGTATGAACTAACAATGAACCTTTGTACAGCATCTAGATTAACGTTCATTTAAATTACAATTTGTAACATTGAAAATGTATACGTGAAAATGAACATTAACAATACTAATAAATGCAATAAAAGTACCGGTTACGGATTTGGTGTAGATCAAACTCACAAAGGCGAAGGAGAACTTGGAACTGGTACTTTAATAATAAACTCAGGAAACAGGCAGGAAAACCACCAACAAACGTGAACGAGAACCGACAAACACTAAGGGCAAACAGAGGGCTTAAATACACAGGGGAAACAAGGCGATGACTCGACTAATTAACAAGACACAGCTGGGACAAATTAACTCATAATGAGGGTGACCATGGGAACGCGGGAATGGTGGGAAAACTGAACAAAGGAACATGTGACAGGAAAAAACACAACAGAAACAGATAGACGTGTAACAGTACCCTAATGCATCATGTATGTTTGCTTATTAAGTTTTTAACACCATGTTAGCATCAGGGCTATTTAGTCTACAAGGTCAATATCACAATCCTTAAAATTGTTAATTATTATATAAAACATTTCAACTTGACAAGATAGAAAGTCTAAAATACAATCATATAACACATTCTGAAATACTCCATTTAAACATGTTTCTGAATAAAAGTGTTTTCTAGCTGTATCATAAAAATTGCAGTCCAACAGAATATGTTTAACAGTCCAAAAAAAAAAAAAAAGGAATTCTTCATGGATTTGCATGTCATCCTCCTAATGCATCGTGAACTACTGTTATTAACACCTTGAACTTATTGTTAAGTGTTGCCAGGAAATGTGGAAATTTCTGAAAATAATTATGGAAATACATTCTGCAAGTTCAATTTTGATTTTAAGATGAAATAACCTCACTTTTACTTAACACTATATACATTTATGCAGTTTTACAGGCACTTTTATGCAAAGCACATGACATTGCATTCAAGGCTTTTCAGTTCTTGCATTCCCTGGATATCAAACCCACAACCTTGCCGTTGCCAGCAGCATGTACAGTTTGAACTACAAGCGGACACAACAACAACAGTAAAATTATAGCTATCATACCGTTTCATTTTTTGGCACTATGCTAGGCTACAAAGTACAAGCCAAGGTATAGTAATACAAAAAATGGAATTGAAAATACTTTTTTAACATATTGCTACAGTGAATACTAGGGCTGGGAAATACTACCCAACCTAAAGCAAGTGTGACATTACAGTAAATGGGCCATGCACCTCATATAATTGATGTGTGACCGATTCTGTACATAAATAGATGGTCTGATTACCTCATTATTATCTCTCTTTGGTGAGATAGGCAGGAAAGTAGAAACGGTCATGGCTCTAATGCTCCTCAAGGTCAGTATAACGCGGATGAAATATTGCAGGCCACATTTAAAGGCACACAGATGGGAATAATCCACTGTAGAGATTTCTATTCAGTCACAAACCTCAAACGGGCGCATTACTCAACAATGCAATCTTCAGCAATAGGATCATGGATATTTACATAAAGTGAATAGCGGAAGGTTTAAGTAGTAATGTCATGCTTCCACTATCTTACAATGGCTTGTAAACAGCACCTTAGTGACAACTCACCAGCTCTTGCTCTAGCTGGAACATAAGCTCGCAACACAAAAAGAGACACTGTACCACAGTACAGCCTACAGCAGTGTCACAGGTGTCACTCAAGTTGTTAGGCGTGGAAACTAAAAAAATAAATAAAAAAAAATCAAATGATGTAAGACAATATACTGGTAACTATCGAAAAACAAGTGGGCCAGGGCCGGCTAAACGAACCATGCCCAGGCGCGGTATGGAGCACTCACACTAGTCAACCGAACCAGACTTTAGGGGTCAAACGGGCCCAGGCACGGTTCAGATCGCCTAGTGTGAAGACATCCTAATTCGCAGCTGGTTTCGAGATTTTCCTATAGGGCTTTATAATGGGGTTTTTCAATTTGAGTTTATATTAAACTTCAAAGTAGCCAAGATGTGTTGATGTTGATGTTTATCACAACCTTTATTTTACAATTAAATCGAAAAACCCCCATCATAAAACCCCATAGGGAAAATCTTGAAGGAATCAGCTGCAAATTAGACTTTCGGGTTTTGCTGTCATACCTGCATCACTCACTAAAAATCCTATTAAGTCATTTTTCATTATATTTGAGAAATGAGTAATATTGTAACAATTGTGTTTGTATAAAACGAGAAAATGAGTGTGAAGTAGCAGCAGTTTGTTTCAGACCAGAGGTTTTACATTTTTTAGACACCAAGGACCTCCAAATCTGATCACCCTCATGTGAGGGACACACGCACACGCACACGCACACACGCACACACACACACACACACACACACACACACACACACACACACACACACACACACACACACACACACACACACACACACACACACACACACAGTCGTGCTGAAAATTATTCATACCCTTGGTAAATATGACCAAAGAAGGCTGTGAAAATAAATCTGCGTTGTAAATCCTTTTGATATTTGTTTTAAAAATTTATAAAATTCTAACCTTTCATTGGAGAATAAGAATTTTAAATGGGGGAAAAATCTTATTATGAAATAAATGTTTTTCTATAATACACATTGCTCACAATTAATCATACCCTTTATTCAATACTTTTTGCTACCTCTTTTTGCCAAGATAACAGCTCAGAGTCTTCTTCTATAGTGCCTGATGAGTTTGGAGAACACCTGACGAGAGATCAGAGACCATTCCTCCATACAGAATCTCTCCGGATCCTTCAGATTCCCAGATCCATGTTGGTGCTTCTCCTCTTCCGTTCACCCCACTCATCTTCTATAGTGTTCAGGTCAGGGACTGGGATGGCCATGGCAGAAGCTTGGTTTTGTACTCAGTGACACGTTTTTGTGTTGATTTTGATGTTTGTTTTGGATCACTGTCCTGTTGGATGATCCAACCATGGCCCAAAATCTAATCAACCAATCACATGGCAGTTGCTCAATGCATTTAGGGGTGTGGTCCTGGTCAAGACAATCTCCTGAACTCCAAACTGAATGTCAGAATATATGTACTATTTTTTTATATATGTACATATGTACACACACATATATACAGGTGCTTGTCATATAATTAGAATATCATCAAAAAGTTGATTTCACTAATTCCATTCAAAAAGTGAAACTTGTATATTATATTAATTCATTACACACAGATTAATACATTTCAAATGTTTATTTATTTTAATTTTGATGATTATAACTGACAACTAAGGGAAATCCCAAATTCACTATCTCAGAAAATTAGAATATTGTGAAAAGGTTGAATATTGAAGACACCTGGTGCCACACTCTAATCAGCTGATGAACTCAAAACACCTGCAAAGGCCTTTAATAAAGTCTCTCAGTCTAGTTCTGTAGGCTACACAATCATGGGGAAGACTGCTGACCTGACAGCTGTCCAAAAGACAACCATTGACACCTTGCACAAGGAGGACAAGACACAAAAGGTCATTGCAAAAGAGGCTGGCTGTTCACAGAGCTCTGTGTCCAAGCACATTAATAGAGAGGCGGAGGGAAGGAAAAGATGTGGTAGAAAAAAAGTGTACAAGCAATAGGGATAACCGCACCCTGGAGAGGATTGTAAACCAAAACCCATTCAAAAATGTGTGGGAGATTCACAAAGAGTGGACTGCAGCTGGAGTCAGTGCTTCAAGAACCACTACACACAGACATATGCAAGACATGGGTTTCAGCTGTCGCATTCCCTGAGTCAAGCCACTCTTGAACAACAGACAGCGTCAGAAGCGTCTCGCCTGGGCTAAAGACAGAAAGGACTGGACTGCTGCTGAGTGCTCCAAAGTTATGTTCTCTGATGAAAGTAAATCAGGGTCCCAGAGTCTGGAGGAAGAGAGGAGAGGCACACAATCCACGTTGCTTGAGGTCCAGTGTAAAGTTTCCACAGTCAGTGATGGTTTGGGGTGCCATGTCATCTGCTGGTGTTGGTTCACTGTGTTTTCTGAGGTCCAAGGTCAACGCAGCCGTATACCAGGAAGTTTTAGAGCACTTCATGCTTCCTGCTGCTGACCAACTTTATGGAGATGCAGATTTCATTTTCCAACAGGACTTGGCACCTGCACACAGTGCCAAAGCAACCAGTACCTGGTTTAAGGACCATGGTATCCCTGTTCTTAATTGGCCAGCAAACTCGCCTGACCTTAACCCAACAGAAAATCTATGGGGTATTGTGAAGAGGAAGATGCGATATGCCAGACCCAACAATGCAGAAGAGCTGAAGGCCACTATCAGAGCAACCTGGGCTCTCATAACACCTGAGCAGTGCCACAGACTGATCGACTCCAGGCCACGCCGCATTGCTGCAGTAATTCAGGCAAAAGGAGCCCAGACTAAGTATTGAGTGCTCTACATGCTCATACTTTTCATGTTCATACTTTTCAGTTGGCCAAGATTTCTAAAAATCCTTTCTTTGTATTGGTCTAAAGTAATATTCAAATTTTCTGAGATACTGAATTTGGGATTTTCCTTAGTTGTCAGTTATAATCATCAAAATTAAAAGAAATAAACATTTAAAATATATCAGTCTCTGTGTAATGAATTAATATAATATACAAGTTTCACTTTTGAATGGAATTAGTGAAATAAATCAACTTTTTGATGATATTCTAATTATATGACCAGCACCTGTATTAATTATATAATTTATATATATATATATAAATAATTGAGGAGCACAGTGTGCAGAAGACCCCAACTTTCTACAGAATCAATAGTTACAGACCTCCAAACTTCTTGTGGCCTTCAGATTAGCTCAAGAACAGTGCGTAGAGAACTTCAAGGAATGGGTTTCCATGACCGAGCAGCTGCATCCAAGCCTTACATCACCATGTGCAATGCAAATTGTCGGATGCAGTGGTGTAAAGCATGCCACCACTGGACTCTAGAGTGCTCATGACTGCACACCAGTGCACAAAGCAAGGTCCATAAAGACATGGATGAGCGAGTTTGGTGTGGAGGAACTTGACTGGCCTGCACAGAGTCCTGACCTCAACCCGATAGAACACCTTTGAGATGAATTAGAGCGGAGACTGCGAGCCAGGCCTTCTCGTCCAACATCAGTGCCTGACCTCACAAATGTGCTTCTAGAAGAATGGTCAAAAATTCCCATAAACACACTCCTAAACCTTGTGGAAAGCCTTCCCAGAAGCTGTTATAGCTGCAAGAGGTGGGTCAACTCCATATTAAACCCTACGGATTAAGAATGGGATGTATGTATGTGGGTGGATGGATGGATGGATGGATGGATGGATGGTTGGATGGTTGGATGGATGGATGGATGGATGGATGGATGGATGGATGGATGGATGGATGGATGGATGGATGGATGGATGGATGGATGGATGGATGGATGGATGGATGGATGGATGGATGGATGGATGGATGGATGGATGGATGACACTAAAATGGTTTTTAAAAAGTTTTCAGTTGAAAACAGTGTAAACGCACCCTTATTAATTTTTTTATTTTTATTTTTCTCTAGATTTTTTGTCGGACCCCTTGTCACTCCCTTGTGGCACTTTGTAATAAATATAGGCTACATTTTGTGTATGTAGCCTTGGGTTGACCAAGATGAGTCTTTAGTAATACACTAAAGCTCTATTGTACTGGAATAGAGAGCTACTCTAGCATATACACAATACAAGCATGTCTTAATGTATCCCAGCTGTTGCCATGGTAGCTATGATAATTTTTATATCATTATCTAAAAATGGAATATTCATAAAACTTTTATTTTAAAGCCCCCAATGTCAATTACTTCAAGACATTTCGAAAAATGTGATACATCAAAGTGGCTACTGGTCTCTCAATGCATTTCAAAACCGGTAAGTGACCCAGAATCACTATGGCAACAGCAGCCCTGATCCGTCCCCAAAAGAGGACATACAGCAGAGTACTGCATGGTAAAGGACAGTCACCAATCATTCCTAACGCCCTCTTTCGCTTACACACACTCTATCCTTACCCCTAAAAACACTCTCTCATTAAACAACGTCACTCAGAAAGATGTATACAGTACACTAATAAAACATTCCCACAAATAAATAAATATATACATACAAATATCAGTCAGTGACCTACATACATACATCAACTTATGGCGAGAGAACTACTATAATAAAATATAAAGTTTTTGAAATGTTGCCAGCATGCATTTTAGTGTGTGATATTGCAAAATAATTTGTTTTCCTTCGCAAATTCATAACTTTTTGTGTCCTTGCCGAGAAAACTATAACACAACACAATATTTTTTTCCAGGTCACATTAAGCTGCTTAAAAAAACAAAATAAAAAACAAACATACTTTACATATTACATAAGTATTAAAGTGCATATTTTATTACAAGAGCCCTGCATATGCCCAGTGCAATTGACTGTTGGCTGAAGACACAGTATTACTGTACGTCAGAAGTGAACGCCACTGATCTGATATTTATGTAAATGCAGAAATGGTTCAGCTCCAGATTTATTAATCTTTATTGTCCTTTATTTAACCAGGTAAAAAAAAAAAAAAAAAAAACTTCTGAGATTAAAGTGATCTGGCCAAGATGAGCAAACACAGAATTTCTCACAGTTAGTTACAAAACACCACAATATCAATACACAATTTATAACACTGATTCTTCATTTAACAGCTCACACATCAAAGATTTAAAAGTTCTCATTGACACCTTCAAATCAATTTGTAAAGTGTTCCAATCACTGGGTGCGGCATACCAAAAAGCTTGTTTTCCTAATTCAGTTTGAACTGATGGAACTGAAAGGGTATACAAGTTCTGTGAACGCAAAGAATAAACTGTTGAGTAAAGGAAAAAAGATATGAAGGCAGCAGACCCCCAGATTTGTAAATTAACAGGTACCAAGTTGATAGATAACCACATACCAACATACTCTATTATACGGCTGGCAATGATGAGTTCTGAAATTACAATTTGTTATAAACCTGAGAGCACCATGATAACATAGAAATTTGTTTTATAAAACATAGAAACCAATTTATATATACAAACCCAATTCCAAAAAACTGTACAAATTGTGAATAAAAAAGGAATGCAATAATTTACAAATCTCATAAACTTATATTTTATTCACAATAGAATATAGATAACATATCAAATGTTGAAAGTGAGACATTTTGAAATGTCATGCCAAATATTGGCTCTTTTTGGATTTCATGAGAGCTACACTTTCCAAAAAAGTTGGGACAGGTAGCAATAAGAGGCCGGAAAAGTTAAATGTACATATAAGGAACAGCTGGAGGACCAATTTGCAACTTATTAGGTCAACTGGCAGCATGATTGGGTATAAAAAGAGCCTCTCAGAGTGGCAGTGTCTCTCAGAAGTCAAGATGGGCAGAGGATCACCAATTCCCCCAATGCTGCGGCCAAAAACACTGGAGCAATATCAGAAAGGAGTTTCTCAGAGAAAAATTGCAAAGAGTTTGAAGTTCTCATCATCTACAGTGCATAATATCATCCAAAGATTCAGAGAATCTGGAACAATCTCTGTGCGTAAGGGTCAAGGCTGGAAAACCATACTGGATGCCCGTGATCTTCGGGCCTTAGACGGCACTGCATCACATACAGGAATGATACTGTAATGGAAATCACAACATGGGCTCAGGAATACTTCCAGAAAACACTGTCGCTGAACACAATCCACCGTGCCATTCGCCGTTGCCGGCTAAAACTCTATAGGTCAAAAAAGAAGCCATATCTAAACATGATCCAGAAGCGCAGGCATTTTCTCTGGGCCAAGGCTCATTTAAAATGGACTGTGGCAAAGTGGAAAACTGTTCTGTGGTCAGACCAATCAAAATGTGAAGTTCTTTTTGGAAAACTGGGACGCCATGTCATCCGGACTAAAGAGGACAAGGACAACCCAAGTTGTCATCAGCGCTCAGTTCAGAAGCCTGCATCTCTGATGGGATGGGGTTGCATGAGTGTGTGTGGCATGGGCAGCTTACACATCTGGAAAGGCACCATCAATGCTGAAAGGTATATCCAAGTTCTAGAACAACATATGCTCCCATCCAGATGTCGTCTCTTTCAGGGAAGACCTTGCATTTTCCAACATGACAATGCCAGACCACATACTGCATCAATTACAACATCATGGCTGTGTAGAAGGAGGATCCGGGGACTGAAATGGCCAGCCTGCAGTCCAGATCTTTCACCCATAGAAAACATTTGGCGCATCATAAAGAGGAAGATGCGACAAAGAAGACCTAAGACAGTTGAGCAACTAGAAGCCTGTATTAGACAAGAATGGGACAACATTCCTATTCCTAAACTTGAGCAACTTGTCTCCTCAGTCCCCAGACGTTTGCAGACTGTTATAAAAAGAAGAGGGGATGCCACACAGTGGGAAACATGGCCTTGTCCCAACTTTTTTGAGATGTGTTGATGCCATGAAATTTAAAATCAACTTATTTTCCCCTTAAAATGAAAATTTTTCTCAGTTTAAACATTTGATATGTCATCTACGTTGTATTCTGAATAAAATATTGAAATTTGAAACTTCCACATCATTGCATTCTGTTTTTATTCACAATTTGTACAGTGTCCCAACTTTTTTGAGTTTGTATAAAAAATAAACATCTCCATAATAAAACACTGAAATGAAGGTGGCAGAAACTAATCTCTTTTATGCCTCAAATGAAATTTAAGTTTAGTCCTTAGTATTATATTTATCGTGGCATGAAAGGTTGCAGTGATGACTATTGTAGCCGATCACACACGTTGAGTGCATGAATGCAGCAATCTCGTCATTGCAACTGGATTTCTGCACACTAACGAATGCTTTCATCTTCACTAATAGTGCAAACACAATGTAAATAAGAGATTAGTTGATTTTAAGTCCGGGGGTATTCCAGAAAGCAAGGTTAACTTACCATCACACATACTCTGAACTCTCGGTTGATTAACCCAAACCTTGCTTACTCGAGGTATGCTGGTTCCAAAAACGTGTCCGTGAGCAGTGTTGCCAGATTGGGTTGATGATTTCCAGCCCAAAAGCTCACTAAAACTCACCCAATCCAAGAAAAAAACAAAACAAACAAACACCCAAAATAACTAAAATAATATGATATAATTGTATTGCCATGTCAATTAAGATTGATTAGCACCATTTTATTTCCTTAAAACAAAATAAATCTAAAAAATAAAATTTCCCAGGAAAATGGATCAAAACAGGGCAAATACATTCAAATAAAGTCATGCATGACTAAAATGTCCAAGTGGAAACTGCCCCTGCTGATCGCTGATTGGCTAAAAGTACGTCAACACCAATGGCACCAATGCCAACTGACTCTATGCTGGGCCTGTGTGTCTCACGATGGCTGATTTTATGGAGTACATGCACACTTGAGATCATTAACGAGACTATAAAATTTAGATGTTTGAAAACCGCCAAACTGACCCCAAACCAGCCCAAATTTTGTCCACCCGCACCATCAAATTCAAAACCGCCCAATCTGGCAACACAGTCTGTGAGTAAGTCCAGAGATTCCGGTTAAGACATTCTCAACAGAGCGACGAATTGATAAGGGCACCATTATACTTTCTTTCTTCTTGTTTAATGGCAATTTGCATAACCGGACACACTTTATATTAGGTGGCCTTAACTACTATGTACTAACATTTTAATTAATCATTTGATATAATGCACTTATTGTGTAGATACATGTTTTTACATCATACTTACATTTTTTTAATTACCTGCATGTAATTACATCTGTAATTAATTTCTGTAGTTACATTTATAATTACACTGTTGACACTTCCCTTACACCTAACCCTACCCTTAAAAACTTACCCATACCACCACACCTGTCCCTAACTTTACCCTTAAACTTACCCATACCACCACACCGGTCCCTAACTTTACCCTTAAACTTACCCATACCACCACACGTGTCCCTAACATTACCCTTAAACTTACCCACACCACCACACCTGTCCCTAACTTTACCCTTAAACTTACCCACACCACCACACCTGTCCCTAACTTTACCCTTAAACTTACCCATACCACCACACGTGTCCCTAACATTACCCTTAAACTTACCCACACCACCACACGTGTCCCTAACATTACCCTTAAACTTACCCACACCACCACACCCGTCCCTAACTTTACCCTTAAACTTATCCACACCACCACACCCGTCCCTAACTTTACCATTAAACTTACCCATACCACCACACCTGTCCCTAACTTTACCCTTAAACTTACCCACGCCACCACACCTGTCCCTAACTTTACCCTTAAACTTACCCACACCACCACACCTGTCCCTAACTTTACCCTTAAACTTACCCACACCACCACACCTGTCCCTAACTTTACCCTTAAACTTACCCATACCACCACACCTGTCCCTAACTTTACCCTTAAACTTACCCATACCACCACACCTGTCCCTAACTTTACCCTTAAACTTACCCACACCACCACACCTGTCCTTACCCTTAAACTTACCCACACCACCACACCTGTCCCTAACTTTACCCTTAAACTTACCCTCACCACCACACCTGTCCCTAACCTTACCCTTAAACTTACCCACACCACCACACCTGTCCCTAACTTTACCCTTAAACTTACCCACGCCACCACACCTGTCCCTAACCTTACCCTTAAACTTACCCATACCACCACACCTGTCCCTAACTTTACCCTTAAACTTACCCACGCCACCACACCTGTCCCTAACCTTACCCTTAAACTTACCCACACCACCACACCTGTCCCTAACTTTACCCTTAAACTTACCCACGCCACCACACCTGTCCCTAACTTTACCCTTAAACTGACCCACACCACCACACCTGTCCCTAACTTTACCCTTAAACTTACCCATACCACCACACCGGTCCCTGACTTTACCCTTAAACTTACCCACACCACCACACCTGTCCCTAACTTTACCCTTAAACTGACCCACACCACCACACCTGTCCCTAACTTTACCCTTAAACTTACCCATACCACCACACCGGTCCCTGACTTTACCCTTAAACTTACCCATACCACCACACCTGTCCCTAACTTTACCCTTAAACTTACCCATACCACCACACCTGTCCCTAACTTTACCCTTAAACTTACCCACACCACCACACCTGTCCTTACCCTTAAACTTACCCACACCACCACACCTGTCCCTAACTTTACCCTTAAACTTACCCTCACCACCACACCTGTCCCTAACCTTACCCTTAAACTTACCCACACCACCACACCTGTCCCTAACTTTACCCTTAAACTTACCCACGCCACCACACCTGTCCCTAACTTTACCCTTAAACTGACCCACACCACCACACCTGTCCCTAACTTTACCCTTAAACTTACCCATACCACCACACCGGTCCCTGACTTTACCCTTAAACTTACCCACACCACCACACCTGTCCCTAACTTTACCCTTAAACTGACCCACACCACCACACCTGTCCCTAACTTTACCCTTAAACTTACCCATACCACCACACCGGTCCCTGACTTTACCCTTAAACTTACCCACACCACCACACCTGTCCCTAACTTTACCCTTAAACTTACCCACACCTGTCCCTAACTTTACCCTTAAACTCACCCACACCAGTCCCTAAGTTTACCCGTATCCCACCTCAATATCAGCAAAAGTGTTTTGCATTACAGTATGAACACAATAAGTACATTGTACTTGTATTTTGATGTAAGCGCATAGTAGTTAAGGCCACCTAATATAAAGTGGGGCCACAAAACTTTATTTTGTGCAACACTTCGTGCACATCAACACCTATTTGGTGGTTGTTCAATAACTTTAGATTTTTTTTCAATGATACGATTTTTCTAACTTTTCGTTTCATAAGCACTTTATTCACTGAAAATAAGGATTATATTGTTTGTTTGATGCTAATTGAGTGAGATAATAAAATTAATATTTCTGAATTGAATTAACATTTAAACATTACCTTGTTATAATACTGCTTTGGAATTAATATATAATATTGTACAATAATAACTACAAATTTAGATATTAATGATATAACACGCATCTGAATACCTCTTAATGCAAATGCTTAATTTCAAATGCCTTAGATGAATCAATAAAAGTGATGCACAATGATGTCCTTTATCAAGTACCTCAATATTGCAGTTGTAGTTTTTTTTTTTATTTTTAAACCTGACTGATTGTGTGATAAAATATTATGTTCCGTTAAATATACGAACCGTTCACTAATGAGAGTTTCAAATGAAATGCAATACAATACTCTGACAATATAATAATGCAATACAATATTAATAATGGAGAAAGAAAAGTGGATTTCAAATGTACTAAATATACTGTAACAGCAAAAGGCTAGCCTTGATTATTAGTGCCTGCAGCTGAAGCATCATCCATTTTAAACTGTTTATATCAGGTCTTATTACAGACCCTTCAGCACCATCTGAGCTCACTTCTTGGCCAATCATTCTGATGAACTTATTAAGAGCCAACACACAGTATGAGACTGACACTGTCAGGATTGAGTTCATTTATAGCCGAGACAGAGAGCTGAAGATGGTAACACAACAGAATGTAATGTTCTGAAATGTGAAATGCAGACTGAACTAAAGCAGATTTTGAGGAAACCAATAAAAGGTTTTAAGCTTACCACAAAATTTGAAGCTTAGCACCTGCATATTGATCCTCCACTGTAGCTCAAACTAAAGCTATTGTGGATGAAATGTTTACAAAATTAGCATAAACCCAGTTTAATTTTGAGGTTTTATTATAAACAAGTTTATTATGTGTTAACCGTTATATAAAAGCAAGTATTATGAATATATTCAGGTCTGAAGCGGTTTGCAGGTGTTTCGCCACATTTCATGTCTAAGTGCTAAAATGAAGTATTTTACTCAAATCTTTGTAAGAATAGCCTTACCAAATCACTGCAAAAGTCAATTATTTCATTATTTTAATCTGCATCAACTGCCTACAACTGATTCCTTTAAACTTGCCAAGCTATTCCCAGCATAAAATCCTCACACAAAGACAGTCTGTTCGTTAATAAATGACAGTAGACCTGAGGGAAGAGAGAAAAGAACAGTGAGCGCAGAACAAAAGAGTTAAAGAATGAGCTGGAATAATGGAGAGATTTGCAGTGTAAATGGCCCATTTTCACAGTGGTATTCATTCACTTTCTGGAATCATCTTTGAAATTAACATTTGGTAATGCCGTACACTACCATTCAAAAGTGTGCAAACTCATCAATACTATATTGTTATCAGAAAATTCTTTGGTTTATGTACTGACAAAACAGGGGGTTCAGCTCCCTGTCTTTTTCATGAAAAATAATAATAATATATATAAAAAAATAAATAAAAAGAAATTGTGGGTGTACATATAAACACACATCAAGTAAACTGTAAACTTTTGAATTGGACATTTTCATAAATTCAGCAATTTTTTTGTTAAAACCAGACCATTCTCAGTAGTAACTGAGTTATGGTCTGGCAAAGCTTCATAGACAAATCATTTCCAAAGGGGCGTCACCAACGGACGTCGCTCAAATGCCTCTGGGCGCAATTGGATAGACCTAAAACCAATCAGAGCAATGGAGGAACATCTGAGACTCTGACAGCAATTCTGTTTTTAACGAAAAGGAAAAGTTAAAAACAGACGCGATAGCTGATTCGAACGAGTGATGTTCCACGGCGGAATCCATCTTTGTAATGTCGCTGCGCTGTCGTCATCGTGTAAAGCCCGTTTAAAACTTAATCTATTCTTTAGATATTCGTCTTTAAAAGAAAAAAAGTATCAGCTGTATGCAAAGTGACCTACATTTGGTTTTCGACCACTGAAAATGTGTACAATTTACTCATGGAGCCACATTAAAATCTCCATATCTCTGGGATTGGACCATCGAGGACCTTTAAAGTGAAGATACCAAAAGGAAATTTTGTTAAGAACCAGAATCCAAAAGGATATTAAGATATCTTTAATACTTTTTGAGTTACGGGCACGCAAACTTGAGGCAAATAAACACAAGAAGTGCTTTTTGCCATTTGTAAACTGCCACTGTTGGCTTATAATGCAATACAGATTGGTAAAATAAACAGATTTATCTAATAGACCTACCAATTGCTGTGTAAAAATAAAATAATGATGCGGCCTTTCTGAAATTAATTTTACACCCCTCTAATTTGGCTCCAAATATCAGGTGAAAATTTTAATTTTGGCCACCCTCTACAAAATAGTGACTTACTCAGTAAATATACATTTAATATTTTGGCTTTCATTACTATTTATGTTTGTCTTTCGACAGAAAAAATATTAACAAATTAAAAAATTTGAGCCGGGGACATCTGGTTGAGTTGACACAGAATGACACAGAGTATTGATCACAGAATGAGATCAAGAGAAACGCATTCATTCAAGTGTGCCCAAAATTTTGGCTGTCTTAAATGACATGGGATAACATAGGATAACATAACGGATACGGTACAGATTCCGTTAGAAGCCTCTAATGTCATTTCATTGGATATAAATCTTTGAATCATACGGAGAGTAATACGGTACTCAGACAATAAAGCCCTGCAGCAGAGAAAGTGAAGGAAATGGTAAACAGATCAAAAAGAACGACAGGAAGGCAGAAAAATGAAGGATGAAGAAAATTCCTTCTGGGGCTCTGTAATCTTTTTAAGGTGCCTCTAACACTGCTTCAAACCTCTTCTGGAACACTGGAACCACCATGATTGGCTAGCCGAGCTTATGAGAGCTAATGTGATTGTGGCCTAGTGATATCTAACGTTTCTTTATGTGTATGTTGGGAGAGATAGAGAAAGAAAAAAGAGGTTGAGTGTGCAGGATTTATGGCAGCTAATATAATCACAAGTACTGTTATCTAGTTGTAGGACATTTTCTGTAAGCCTAAGAGGAATCAAATGCAGCAAAAGCCTATCTAGAAAGATAAGTGAGATCCAAAAGCAAACAGACAGACTTTCTAGTTACAGCATTAATCTTTATTATACCAAAAGCCTATTCTCATTCTTAGTTTTACTAGTTAAAAATACCCAAAACACACCCAGCCTCTTCAAATCATCGACTTATCACACAGTTTGAGTGACAGGGGTTGTGTCTATCGAGAGAACCCGTCTCTGTCTGCTTCAATGCTCGTCTCTGTGAGGGAGCAACCCAGCATGACACTCTCTCTAGTTTCAAATGCCATGGCAAACTAAGAACAGATAAGGCAAACAATAGAGAGATATCTCCAGTCTCATCGGTGCAACCACCAAACCTCTATGAAGAAATGCATGGACACTTTGACAGACAGACAATTTTCCTGG